>CM022303.1:74900607-75230995 GCA_011799875.1 Thinopyrum elongatum
CCGGCTGTCCTGCTGCTGTCTCGGGATAGTTAGTGAGCTTCATGTCTATTTTTGCTGGTTGCTTAATTAGTGATGATGAGACCTGTAATATGTACAGAGGAAGTGAATGAATTACTGATCATACGCTTTATGCTCATCTTTTATGCTGCTAACTTGAGCCATAATTCTATGAAGTGTAATATAGAAAAAATGACAAATTCCTTCCGAGTCCCGACCCTGCCCCCAACTCCCAGTGCGGAAATCAAAATGTTTTAAAACACACTCACATTCTTCCTTTCGCAGAAAAACACCGATGCATTGATCAATGGGGAAAAAACCACAGTAAGATAAACAATGAAATTAAATACTCCACCAACCTTAACTTTTGTGAGTAATGCTTGTGCTATATATAAGTCTATATTCATATGAACATATACCAAGGTCCAATAGTTCATATACACTTTGATACTTACTCTTCCTTCTGTTTGAAATGTTGGAGTCCAAATAAATAGCAAACATGCAGCCCGAGAAAGCGACGAGAGATGAACCAAAGGGGTGCACAAATATTTGGGAATCAGAAGCATCAGGAGCAAAGCAGTTCATACACGGTGAATTCAGTAGCCTGCGATTGACTCATACTCTTCAAAATCTAGGAAACGTAGCACATGTTAGTAATGAGTTGTCATAAGCGAAAGATGGCACAACCTGACAGATTTACCCCCTCTCTTGTGGGGGAGACTGTTGTCTATTGATTTTGTTTCAGGAAATGAAATCGGGCGAAAAGCTCTTCAATTCGAAAAGAATAGTTGAATGGCAATTGTCGCTGACATTTATCCACATAGCTAGTTCCATCTTAAAGACGAAGTTGACCGAGCTGCTTACATAATAAATTTTGTGGCATCATACTTCTCCATCTGTATGTTTCGTTGCTAAGCAATGAGGAGGCTAATAATTTGTACGGAGTCAGTGACTGAAGATGATTTTGTTATCCGATGGCTAATGGTGATGGCTGTGGTTCGGTCCCAACCAAACCAATTAGTGCTGCCGGCACAACTAAGAATATGGCGCAGTATGCAACGACATTGGAGTTTATCGGCGGAACAGGCGATATGCGTGAAAGAAACCTGCCCACATCTTTTGGGACTGGGCGCATCCGTTTTTGGATTTTCTTTCTCTCAGCATCTCTATAATTTCCTGAACTGTGTAAAAACAAAAGTCTATCCGGACAATCAGCACGATTTCAGTCAGTTGCTTCCATATAAATGTGATCAAATAAAAAAAGTAAGAGTTTGGTCGCACTTATATATACATGTATAAGTACGTACAACTTCTGGCCTTGGCTAAAAACAAATGTCAAATTGAACGCACCGATCATCTGGCGACCAATCGCCACACACGCAAAACAGCTTCAAGAATCAAGAATTAAACACCCCCGTCTTGCAGTAATGCAGTTCACTGACGCTAAATGATGGTATCGAAACAGTCAATTCCATCTAACTCTGGCACCAACCGCTCAGGGTGGACACGGTCCGGGCCGGTCCGAGCCGTCATTTGGACCGGCCGCCGGCGGTCCGGTCCAGTCCGTACCGGACTGAGCTGTCCAACAAGCTGCTTTTCTGGGACCGGACCGTTTGGGGGTCAGCTCGGTCAAGCCCGAGAGGACCGAATGGACCGCCAGTCATGTTGCCTGGCAGTCTGTTTTTTGCTGCGTTTAGGTCCTATTTAGCTGCTGTTTATGTAGTTGCAGATAGCTGCCGATCGCACGAGAGAGAGAGAGAGAGAGGGAGAGGATTTCGCGCACTGAAAACTGCAGCTATTCTCTGCTTTTCTGTTATTAGTAGCAAGCTCAAACGGCTGCCGAAAAACAAGCAAAAGGCCCACGTCTCAAGCTGGCTTACTGGTCGTGCCATCCCATGACGCCGAGCTGAGATCGAGCAACTACTGCGCCCGCACAAACCGTAGTGATCATGCCATCCCATGACCTGGTCCTGCGAGCGAAACTAGCTAACCATCGTTGATGTGTGCGGGTGCAGCGGCGAAGTGGGTGACGTGCGCGAGTGATGTGGCAAAGTGGACAACGTGAGCGAGCGTGAGAAACTAACTGAGAGCTGAACTTTGATGAAACTGACGAAACTGACGAAACTGAATTTTTACAAACTGACAGCAAGCCGCCGGCGTATGTGGACACGCTCATCGACCTCTGGGTCCTGGAAGACCACAACGGTAGCAATGAAGGCGGCAGCGTTGGCTCGCCGACGGAGAAATCGTGGGCTTGTGCGCCGAGTTCGTCGGTGCAGGAACTGAAACAGTGGCCTCGGAGCTGCAGTACATCATGGGGAACCTGGTGAAACGCCCACACATGCAAGAGGCCGTCCAGTTCATCCTGGTGGCGCCGGTGAGGCGTTCGCCTACCTGGGCTTGCTGGTGGCTAGTGTGCGTGCTGTGCTCAAATGACAGCCATGGCCATGGTCGAGAACTCCAGATCGGCGGCGGTGCAAGCACGGCAGCGATGGCGAGTGGCAGCAAGAGGCTATGGCGCATGGGGAGGAGAGGAAGGAAGAAGAGGGGAAGCTCGGGGACACGATGGTTCACCCGGGGGCTGCCGGTGGCCGCGACGACGAGGAACGGCGGCGGCGGTGACTATGTTTTCTCGGTCGGCTCGGTTAAAGCCCGGACCGGACCGAAGCTTTGTCGGGCCTGATTCTTGAGCTCAGACCGACTGATTTTTTGAGCGGGCTAGGCCCGAGTTGGCCAGGACCGAGCGGGCCACGAGCCGGTCCGAAAGACCGCTCGTGTCGTCCACCCTGACCAACCGCGGCCACCGAGTCTCCTCCCGCGGCGGCGGAAGCTGCGACTGCGGTTTCTCCTTTCCAAGCTGCTGCTCAGTCTCCGGCCGCTTCTCGACCTGCTGCATGCCCCGCCAGGAAAGCCTCGCCCAGCTGCTGCGGGCGCCGGGGTTGTTATTAGCTGGCGACGCGCTTGGGATAAAGAAGACGAGCATCTTCTCCATGACAGATTACAGACGGGTGATTGATTCCCGCAGTAGCTTCGGTGGTCTTTGCGTGGTTTGTGCCTTGCCTAAGGTTGGTGAAGGGAGGGACGATGGGCAGGGACAGATTCAAGGGGGGACGAGGGGGGGCGAGACCCGCCCCCCCCCCGCGACGATCGTGTCGCCGCTTAATAGCGATCCGTTGTTCGCTAGTTTTTCTCGGTATACAACTGCAAGTGGCTTGCTTTGCCCCCCCTATTCCTTTCTTAACCAGGGCCCTTGTACTACTCTCTCTCTCTCTCTTTTTTTTTTTGAAAAAGGGCCCGTGTACTGTTTACAAGCCCAAGTCCCAGGAAAAGTAAAAAAGGGAAGCAGCCCTGCGATCGAGCCTGCTCCTGCTCCTGCGATCGTCAAAGGCCAAAGGGGCCAGGCTAGGAAGCAGTTCGCACGTACGCACAGTTTGCAGTTTAGATCTCCTGCTCCTTGCTCCTGCGATCGAGCCTGCCGCCGGCCGCCTGCTTCAAGATTCAAGAAAGGAAGGGGATATGCAACCGCGGCCATGTGATCCGCCGCGCATTCTTTCCGGCCGGCCGCACGGATGAGCGACCAAACTATGAAAAAGGTTAGTTTATTTTTTAGCATTAGATTAGATTAGTTTGTGTCTTGTAAACAGTATAAGTGTGATTGTAGAACAACAGACATCAACAACTAGTTAGAAATTATCTATCTTTGATATTATTGCTCATAAATCAAATTTTGAATTAATAGCTATGTACCTTTTGTTCTTATTGCGGAACAACGGAGACATATGTAGACTATCTTAGGGGCCTGTTTGGATCGGAGCCCCAAAGTGCCCGACAAAATATTTGACGTTGACGAGATTGAAGGCCTCTATTTGGTTGAGATCAAATTATTTGGCCCGCCCGAACCCCATCACCTCTTCCCTTTTATTTCGAAGACAAACTTTTTCGAGGCGTTGGCGGCCGTTTCCACCACCAAGATTTGGGCGTGCCGTTGGTTGACAGGGTGACTACAATGAAAAATCCAAACAGATCCAAGATCTTCCAATATTTACTATGTTATGTGACTATCTATCATATGATTTGATGCTTCCAGTTCTTGCCCCCCCTATCTCGATTTTCTGGCTCCGTCCCTGACGATGGGAGCCTGGCTTATATACGTCGGAGCATCGAGGATGATTTGGGCATGGCGGTTTCTTGCGCTGGAGGAGTCCATATTATTCGTGGCCGCGGCCGTGAGAGAGAACCAGCGAGCAAGCTCGTGAAGCACGCGGTGGCGTGGCCAGTCCTAGATTTCAGGGGCCCGGGGCGAAACCAAAAGTTAGGGCCCCTTCACACAAACATTATAGGAATATATATATTATTGCTTAAATGCACCAAAAGTGACATTTTTATCAAATAATTACCTTTCAACCATTTCTAACAATCATTCATAAAATTTCACTTATGATGGGGCCGATAGATCCTCCTTATAGTTCTTATTTCATTTTTTTTTCTCCTTTTACCGAATGCATATATTCTAGTAGACATGATAATAGCGCACTGCTAAAAACACTGCAATCTACAGTATTGAGCATGCATGTGAACATAAATAAATTACTCAATTAGCAATATAGATATAGGAAGTAGATAGTCTGATGTTACCTTGGATTGATCGGAGCAGCGTTGATCACCTGATCAGGCAATCGCCATGATGCGATTTAGACTGACGTGAGATGGGAGGCGCTTGACAATTTGCATCACTGTGTGTGCGTCCATCATCTAGAGACCGGAGAGCGGCGTAGTTCGCCGGCGCGCAAATTGTGACCTGCATCTGCAACGTCAGATCTCCGGCTGCCACCATGGCCGTCGTCAGGTATGTAGGAGATATGCCCTAGAGGCAATAATAAATGTTATTATTTATCTCCATGCTCATTAATTATGTTTATGTTCCATGCTATAACTGCTGTGGTTCCCGAGCCCGTATATCCATAAAGGCTCTGGGGAAAACCCATGTGCACGTGTGGAATAATAAACGGTAAAATGTATTCCTAGTCATGCCTCTAAGACTAGCTCAAGTGTTGCATGATGATTATGTTTTCCCAATCATGGGCATGTCTATGCCAGCAACTTTGAGGGCACAATGTTAGAAGAACATTTGTGTTGAATCGACCCGATTGATGTTATGCTATGAGATTCATTCGTCACAAGTTAATGGTTAATAACACAGAGATGGTTAACGTTTGCATAATTCCTCAGACCATGAGAGTATCGAGTTTCTTCATGCTTGATTCATGAACTTTGGGGTTTGTTAAACGTCATCCGTAACTGGATGGCTATTACGGCGGCTTACGGGTTCATGGGAAAGTATGTCAAGTAACTTGATAGCTCAAGATTGGGATTTGCTCCTCCGGCGATGGAGAGATATCTCTGGGCCCTCTCGGTGTTACGGTATCCATCATCGTCTGGCCAGACACTTTGTGATTTGATCACGGGGATGCCAGAACATGGTAACGAGAAAAGAGAACAATACCGGTAACGAGGTAACTAGCATAGTGGACAAGTGTTGATCCACGGGAATGCCAACATGTCTCACCTCGGGTATTTGAACATATCACGAAGCAACAGGAATAGCACACGGCAACTGGAGGTTCACTCGAATATTCATTCGTGTGGGTATAGGGGTCAATATGGGTGTCCACGGCTCCGATGTTGATCATTGATCGGAAGGGGTTCCGTGTCATGTCTATACTTCACCGAACCTATAGGGTCACACGCTTAAGGGTCATCTATCTGCTGAATACTAGACAGGGAGTCTGAGAGAAAATCACCGAAAAAGTTTCGGACACCGAAAAGTTTCGGACAGCGGAAAAGTTCCGCAGAGAGAGGTCACCGGATGAGTTCCGGTGAAACTGAAAAGTTGTTTCAGGGGATACCATTAAGTCAAAATGGTTTCGGCACATGCCTGATAATTCTTGGAGGATACCAGAATCATTCTGAAAACTTCTGGGAATTTTCTGGAAGAAAAACCGGAAATGTTCCGGGGCTGCCGGAACCGCTTCAGATGCTTTTCGCAGATGAAATCACTAAACTGGAATTGTTCCAGAACGCATTGAAAATTATTTTAGTGAGTACTGGAAATGTTCTAAGCCCACATAAATATTTTCAGTTCGAACGGACGCTGAAAAATGTCGTCGTGAATAGTGAAAGTGCTTTTTGGGAATTTTATGGAAAGCACCTTTTGGGAATTTTCCAAAAGGCTTCTAGAATGCCTTAGGCACTAAGGAAGCCCCCTTGGGGGGTCCCCCAAGGGTGTGGCCGGCCAAGCATGGTGGAGCTCCTTGGAGCTCCACATTGCACCCCTTTTATCTTTATTCTTTTGTGGAAAGGCATAAAGTGGGGGTACTTTGGGGTTTTCTTGTATGACATCTTTACCCCTTGGCTATCCTATAAATAGAGGTGGAGGGACAGCCCTCCACACTCATCCCTTCTCACATACATGCCATTGCAATGATCTGGCTTCTCTCTCCCTCCCACGAAAAGAGTTTCGTAGAGCCGAAAGGCTGTCTGGGTTCCGGTGGGAACTAGTTCTGGACGGCGAAGCCCTGCCGGATAGATGACACCGTATGTGTGCAACTCTGTAGAGAGGTCGTAGTTTCGATCTTAGTGCCCGAGGGGCTGTTCGAGAGTGCCTCCCGAAGGGCTGTCCAAGTGACGGTCCGAGTTCTGTGAGTCCTCCCGAAGGGCTGTCCGAGTGACCGTTCGAGTTTCGAAGGTCCTCCCGAAGGGCTGTCCGCGACACCGTCCGGGGGACTGTTAGACCGCCTCCCGGAGGGCTGTCCGAAGGGAAGACGAGGGTATACATCCTCGCGGTTGGGAGGTTGTAAATCCTAGCTGCGGGGATCTGCACCGCCGATCGTCATCGACTCTACTTCCGCTGCGCTTCGAGTCGGTAACGAAAATGATCAAACCTTGTATGCAGTCTCCATAGTGGTCCTGGGCTGGTGCGTAGGTCGGAAATTTTTTATTTTCTGCTGCGTTACCCAACAAGGTAGAACTGCACGGGCCACCACATTTGAAGTCCAACATCAACGTGGCTCCCCCATCCATCCCCACCGCCGGCTTGCCGCGAGAGGAAGGGAAACAAGGAACGACGGCTGCCTCCAGTTTGTTTGGTTTGGCCATGAGCATGCGAGATCGAGGAATAGATTTTTTTTTTAGAAATAGATCGGGGAATAGAAGAATAGGGAACATCGTCACGATTAGAAGGAAATCCGAGCAAGGGCAACGCGTACACGCTAGCAGATCGATCGACGAGACGAGAAATCAGCGGCTCCGTGGGCTAGCGTACAACGCGTACAGGCCTTTTGTGGAGAGCAACTAGTTAACGAGCGCTCCTTCGGGAGCCTCGCAACGATCAGCGCCACTTGGCGTGCTCCCAGCCGCCCCGTCACGTGTCGCGCTCTGGACGCTTCCTCCGGATTTTGTTTTTTTATTTTTACGCACGCGTTTTCGGCTTTTTAAACGGTTTTTTCCCGGATTTTTTCGACGTTTCGGTTTTCCACTGGTCTTCCTGAACTTTTGGACCAAATTTTTTTTCAAAAAAAAATTTTTTTGCGCGAAAAAATGCGTTTTTTTCCTTTCGCGAGAGTCACAGTTTTGCTTCCGCGAGAGGCACAGTTTTGCTTTCGCGAGAGTCACGGCCATGCCTCTCGGAAACGGAAAAAAAAAATCGTGTTTTCTGTTTTTTTCCTTCCGCGAGAGGTACGGGTTTGCTTTCGAGAGAGGAACGGTTGTGCTTTCGTGAGAGCCACGGCCGTGCCTCTCGAAAACGAAAAAAAACGTGTTGTTTTTTCTTTCACGAGAGGCACAGTTTTGCTTCCGCGGGAGGCACGGTTGTGCTTTCACGAGAGGCACGGCCGTGCCTCTCAGAAACGAAAAAAACGCGTTTTCTGTTTTTTTTTCTTCCGCGAGAGGCACGGTTTTGCTTCCGCGAGAGGCACGGTTGTGCTTTCGCGAGAGGCACGGCCGTCTCGGAAACGAAAAAAAAAACGCGTTTTCTCTTTTTTTTCCTTCCGCGAGATGCACGGTTTTGTTTTCGCGAGAGGCACGCTACAAGAGGCACGGGCGTGGCTCTTTCGGAAATGGAAAAAACCCGTGCTCCTGGTTCAGTTTTTTAGTCTGGTTTTTTTCGTGAAATAAAAGTTCGTCAAAACCTATCAACATGGGATCTAGTTTTGAATATCTCGACGCGAGGAATCCAACGGTGAAAACGGTTCGAGATTTGGATGCACGGTTTAAGAGATAAAATGTTTTGAATAAACGAATCTTAAAAAAAGAGAAAACTTGCGACAAATGACGCACATGTAGCGCGCCACTTGTCGCAACCTGGGAAGATGGGAGTAATCTTTGCAAGGAGTACTCATTAACTAGTGATTTCGCCTTTTGTGCCTGTGCTGCCCTGCATCCCTGAGACTTGCCTACGTGCATACTAACTGGGTGGGGGCCCCTAGACTTTGGTGCCCCCCCTCAGGGCCGGCCCTGGGCGTGGCCTCCCTGTTTCGAGGCTTCCCCCGTGTTTCTTTTCTGTCTGAGAGTTGACGTGTTTTTTTTTTTTGAAATGAGAGTTGACGTGTGTTCACCGAACGGGTAACGGGATATGTAGGTGTATTTGTTGTTTGATGAGGGAATGGTACGCACCTGTTGGTCACAGGCGCACAAGCTTTCTTTTTTTTAAACACAGTACAGACACAAGTGCTCATATATATACGCACGCATATATTCATCCCTATGAATACATACACTCATACCCTATTCCTATGAGCAATCCGAGAGACTGAGCCGACATATCATCTTGAGATTTTATGAAGTCATCGTAGGCGCCTCGTAGTCGACGGGAACGTCTCCTCCCACCAAACGCGCATCGCCGAAAATGCTTCAAATAAAAAATCCTAAAATAAATTCAGAATAAGTGCGAGCACCAGGATTTGAACCCTGGTGAGTCCACCTAACCATCTAACCACAAGTTGGTTCGTCAGGCACACAAGTTTCGGTTCTTGGCCTTTGCCTACTTGGTCTGATACTATAATTGGACCCTAATATCGAACTTTTGTTGTGGCAAATTATTTTAGTCGAGGGTGGCAAATTTGCGGGTTTGCCATACTCGGATACTAAACTTTTCATACTCACGTCAACATAAATTGTCATAAAAAAATATTCGATTTGTCATGCGTAAAATTCTGATGTCAGATTGGTAGCATTTCCATTATAATTTAGCTTTCTAGACAGGAAGTTAACTAAAAAATTACAAATTTATAGGCTGAGTAAGTTAAATACTTTCTAAATTTTTAAAATGCTCAGGAATTTAAAATATTTTTTCATGAATTTTAAAATGTATGTGGATTTCAAAACATATTTGACAATTCAAAAAATGTTGTCAAATTTAAAAAAAAATCCTGAATTTCAAAAAAAGTTTGTGGATTCAGAAAATGTTCATGAATTTAAAAATATGTTCATAAACTTAAAACAATGTTCGGAACTTCAAAAACTATTCGCAGATTCAAATATTGTTCATGAATTGAAAAAATGTTCTTTTTTTAGGGGATGCAAACATGTTCATGAGTTAGAAAAAAAAAATCCAAATTTCAATGCCATTTTATTCCCGTGCTGTGCCCTGCACGTGCCAAGCTGAAAATCCATGCTGTGCCCACATGGCAAGGTTTGGTTTGGCCTCAAAAGTCCATACATGAGCAAATACAAACATCGTTTGGGAAAAACCAACCGGGTACTCGTGACTTCGTGAGCTGACCGAGAGAGGGGGGCGTCCATCCAAAAAGAGAGAGCAAGGGCGCGCGACGTGGTTGGCAGCATCTCGACCAGAAGCGGGATCGGAGCTGCAGGATATTTCAGGTCTCAAAGGTATGGATTCTGGTGCTGGGGGGAATGTGTTTGTGTCTGGAAGAATCTGGGGAAGGGGTCAGCCCAGGAGGAACCGCATCCGATCCGTATGTCATGAAGATGCTTAGGAAAGGACTCGCGAAGCCTCGATAGTGCGAAAGGAGATCGATCTCGATCTGTTCGAGGTGTGATTCAAGGAGCGCGGCGACACGGATCTGATTGATTGGATCAGTGGGAAAGGCAGTGTATGTGATCTGCAGAATAGATGAGAGGGAAAGTCAGAGTATGTGATGTCAAACAGGGATCACAATACAGGAGAGGGTTTGTCTCCTGGATGAACCACTCGGCAATCTGGAGATGGGGTCTTAATTCTCACTCCCTCTGATCTCCACATTCACTCAGGCAGTAGAGACATCCCAATCGATGAGCACAAACAACACGCCTTTACATTTGCTCATTCTTAGTTTCAGGGCATGCATGTACACACCATTACATATGTTCAATCTTAGTTACAGGGCACACATGTACACAACATTAAATATGCTCAATCTTAGTTGCAGGGCACACATGTACACACCATTACATGTGCTATAGCTTAGTGGCAGGACGCACATGTAGAATAAGTAGCAGGGACACACACTCACTCAATCCACATACATAGATACATAATATATCTGCCCACGCATGAGCGGTAGACAGTTACACACAATGGCAAACCAAAGAGCACACACAAACCACACCATGGGATGGGAACCGTTGACGATGAATGATAGGAACGGCACATCCGGCATCAATCCTCTTTCTTCCTGAATAATGTGAATCTTGGAGGATCTTTCTTTTCTGGTATGTTTCCGGCTTCCCGATATTGGTATTCCGGTTTGTTGTATGTAAACTTGGGTTTGTTCTTGTGTTTCTTCAATGCTTCTTCCACCTCCCCAGGGACAAAATCACCATTGAGCTCGAGCTCCTTCAGGTTTGGAAGGATGTCAATGCCGGAGATGGAGAGAGTACCCCCCGTGCCCTTTGTGAAGGACCAGATGATTTTCTCGAGCTTAGGAGCTGATCCATCGGTAATGATAATCTTGGGGGTGACAGAGAAGTCGACTGTAAGAAGGTTGAGCTTTGGGAAGTCACCTTTGTTTAAGATAAGCTGGCTTTGTACACAAAATATGTCCTTGAGTACTAGGTTGCGCATGTTAGGCATCTTGGCGAGAATCTCTACCTCATATTGACTCACAGAGGTATGACAAAGAGTCACCTTGGATATGTTTTTGGCCTTGTCAAACAATGATAACTTATTGCTGTTCTTCAACTCGACCTCCTTCAGTTCCAGAAGGTCTTCGACTCCAGAAATTGACAGTCCATCGGTGGAGCACAGCACGATTTTCTCGAGTTTATGTGCTCCACCTCCAAAGTTGAGGACAGTTGTGTTGGAACCCTCAATAAGAAAGCATTTGAGGTTTTCGAATTCATCCTCGATGAATTTGAGGTTGCTATCGATGTATGCGTTGTCTCGGAGCCTGAGACATATTAATTTGGGCAGCTTGGCAAGGACCTTCAGATCAGCCTGACTCAGCCGGGTACCAGATAGAGTTACCTTGCCAAGTTGCAGTTGATCATTATCTCTGGTCAACAACCGAAGAAGTTGCACCGTTTGTGTGGTTCCAGTAATGTTTAGGCTCTCAAGAAGCTTGGGAGTGTTTTTATAGTGTTCAAGAACATAGGGTGTGAAGTCTTTGCTGTCCTCTGTACTGGAAAGAGTGATTGACAGAGACTTGAGGCACTCATGCAGATCACTTATAGCTCGAAGAAAATTTCTGAGGTGTGGCTCCTTGTTTTCAATAACCACACCAAGCTTCCTCAGCTGCCACAACTTTCCAATATCTTTCAAATCTTGTCTAGGCCGTCCCTTGACATTGGACAATACCTCCATGTTTAGCATTTTTTCGACCTTATCAGGAATCACAACACTAGATAGTTCAGTACTACTTGCCCCTGAACTCAGAATAATGCGACCAGCCAACAAACGCTTCAACTTCAGGAGTAAGACATTTACTGTTGCATATGGAGGCACATTGGTCTCTCTGATATCCAATACTTCCAGCTCACGGAGGTTGTTGATTTCAGTGGGCAGCTGGGTAACATCTGTTCCCCTTAGGCTCAGATACTTGAGCAGTAACATCTTGGTACATATGTCCATGAGGTAGCTTTGGTTCTTCCCTCGAAAGCATTGGCAACCTTCAAGATCTAGCACCTTGATCAGGGATACTCGAGATGATTCTTCATAGAGCTTTTCAAAGAATCTGTCTATTTTATCTGAGCCACGGAGTCGAAGGTCATTGAAAATGGAGAAGCGGAGAGCCAAGTGATGTGACAGGCGTGTTTCCACAATGCGCCGTTTTCTTGCGATCCTGGTAATGAATGCATGAACTAGATCACCAATCACACAGCTCTTTATCTTTCCTGTAGCACCAATATCAGCTGGATAAATAAGCCACCGATTGACGAGCACATCAAAACATCGATTGGCATGACGAACAGAACTGGCCCAGTCTTCCTTGGTAATCAGCCCTTCTACAACCCAACGTCCTATTAAGGTTGACCGCCTGATGCGTTGTCTCCGAGGGAAAATAGCTAGGTACAGCAAGCAGGACTTGTATTCATTAGGCAGATCACTGTAACAGAACTTGAGCATCTTGTTAGCAATGTTGTCCAATGAGTTGTCTGGAAGCTGCTGCAGAGTGCTGTCCAATTTGCATAGCTCTTCCTTGCTCCTCTTGGGGTTGGCGTTCAAAGCATGAACGAAGATCTTCATGCAGAATTCATATTTATTACACTTCTCCAAGATGTCAAGAAGAATCTGGGTGCTATCTTGTTTCATGTGTTGATTTGTAATCTCGAGTGCAATATCACGGTAGAGGCAAATAAGAGAATAATCTATAGGCTCCTGAGGCGGGCAACAATATTCTTTGGCTTCATCTCTGTTTTCTTCGAAGGTCAACATCAGTGCACCGGCTATGCAACCAAGCATGCTGAAAGCATTTTTTGTCTCCTCCCATCCGGAAACCCAGTCATTATCTAGTTTGAGTATAACCAGGATCTGATGGTGTCTCTCTAAAATGTTACTGAATCTATCCATGATCCCTTTGATAAACAGGAGCTGCTGTTCTATCTTCCAATGGATTTCTTCAATCTTCTGTATGGTTTCTTCAATAAGAAAATCCGGGATACAATCCTGGCTTGGTTTACCATCAGATATATCTAGTTTACTGATGGAGTTGTCTTCCTGCACCTCCTGCATTATTTTGCGGATTATTTCTTTGAATGGCTCCTCAACCAATATACTAGTGCCTGTTGCGGTGGCTTGCTTGGAGTCTTGCTCCCGGTTCACCGGCGGGAACACCTCCCGTAGAATGTCTGCATAATGGCCTTCCTCTAGACGAATTGGCTTTGGGGATGCTTGTTTTTCCATGTCCTCTTCAGGCTTCAGTTTTTCATCTTCTTCCATATGCTCTTTAGGCCTTAGTTTGTCATCTTCTTCCATGTGCTCTTTAGGCTTCGATTTTTCATATGCATATTTTTCCATATGATCTTTAAGCTTCTTGGCTGCTTCCTTGATGATATCGTCGTGTGTATGTGTGGCCTTCTTCCTCTCTGAACGTGTGGGTTCCTTCTTTTCTGAACGTGTGGCTTTCTTATTTTCTTGGCTTTGTTTGGTAGCAGGCGCACCATCAGCTGTCATGGGATTGAGCTGCCACAAGGCTTGGAGGAGTACGCCTAAGGGTTCATCCTTAACAGACTCCAGCAGGCCCTGCTGGTATTCATTCATTTGGTTGAGCTGCAGCTGGCCTTCTTTCATTTGTTCAATAGTTTTCTTGATTTTTGAAATCTTGTCGGAAATATTCATTCCTTCAATATTTTCAGTAATTTCAGTAAGCAACTTCTGTTTTCCTGATCTAATGGCACTTTTTATTTCGTAAATATCCAGTTTTTCCTCTCCCACGACTTGACCTTTCTGTGGTTGGTGTTGGAGTTCGGCAGACTGCAGCTCCCTCAGGATGTAGTAGACAATGTCCTCGGCTTCTAGGAAATCAGAATAAAAGTGCACTGCTGGTATGTCGATCAAGGCGACACTGCAGGTGCCATGATGTTCTTCCCATAAAGCCGATGCATCAGCTGCAATAGCACTGGTTTCTTGCTCATCCGGTGCCACAATTGCAATGGATGGTATTTGTTTCACCGCAGTAGTGTTGCGTTGTGCAACATTGTTTATCCATTTAGCTAGGTTCATCCTAACGTTGTCCTCCGGCCTACGAAGCTCGAAAAATGCCCCTCGTAAAATAGAATGATGGGCTGCTGCCATTGCCACCACGAGTTGTTCACGACCGTCTTCTTCTTCTTCTCCGGAAGCAGCAGACCATGTTGCCACTTGCCCCGATGACGATGATGTCGCTGCTGGCGTGAGCCCAGCCCCTCCAGGTGACTGCTCTGCTCCCGCCCCTTTAGCTGGGACTTCAACGCCGTACCTGTACCATGAAGGAAATAATTTAATCTCTGCAATTATTATGATAAAAAATATTGTGTTTGTTCTCTTATTAAGATAAATGTATATCTCGCATACAACCAAATCTCGTTGGAAAACATTGGTACAAGTTCCCATGGTAACGATCTCTGTATCATCTAGTTTTTAGGAAAAGTTTGACCATAACTAGAGAGACCTTTGATGCGTTTATCTCGTAAAAAACTGTCAAAATGGCCTGGTGGTTTATTTTGTTCAGAGTCTGGACAAGGTAGTAGGTACAACTTGAAACCATTTACATTCAGATCTTATATGAATTTTTTTAACCAAAATAAAGGCTAGCTCTGCGAAACTCCCGCATCCAGTACCCGTCTGGCCACTGCATTAGGCCACCCGTCGGACCACGTAGTCCTCTGTAACATGCATATCAGATTTGCTCTCTCTTTTTCACGTGAAATATCCATTTGTCTCCTAAAGCAATTTTGTTTAATTCTGTAGATATAGGGTGAGTTTGATATATTTGATGACAAGTGGCGCTAGCTGGGACAAGAACGGACTGGAGCCATGGATTAATTAGTCTTATCATAATATTTTTTGGTTGATTTTGAATTGTTGGTCCATTACATACAAAGAACATGTAAATGTGCATTGCTTGGACATTATTCATGTGACTTCTATTTATCTGCTTTTTAGACGGAAGGCCGGTCTTGCATTTATAATTTAATAAAGCCACAAACGTGTACAAGGTGCTTGTAAAACAGCTTAGAAACAACAACAAAACAAACACACAACAATCCCTCAAAATGAAAACAAGCACACACAACAAAATGAAAAAGGAAAGTTAATATTGATGCTCCACAGCTCGGGCGTAAGCAAGATCTAGAGGTCCAGACACAACCAATAGAATGAAATGTGTCGATATCAACTCCAGGGGAGGTGAGCCGCCGCCATGGCTCATGAGAGACACTCCCCACCCTCTCGCATCGCCTCGCCCGTGACCCAGGGGTAATCCTAGCTGCCGCCGCCCCCTCCTCCTCTACCCCCTCCCTTGCCGCCGCTTGAGGGCGCGGAGGGGAGAAGCCCGGTTATCAACAACAACACCGGTGATCTGTTTGTCTCCTAGCGCAGAGCCCTTGGCGCAGGCCGAGGCAGACATTCTAGGACATGACACTTGGTGGTGGGCATGGCGGCGCGTTGACGCAGAGGTGCGGCGGCAGGCCGCAGCGGTGCAACGGGCGGCGCGATGGTGGTGCATGTGAGATGGATGGGGAAATCATTGGTAGTTGACTTCGGCGATGGCGCTGAGATCTAGAAAGTGCGTGGTGTGCGTCACGGGCGACCTCGGCTATGGGCGGCAGCCCCCTACCATGGTGGCTTGCTGGTGGGGGATGGCAGTGCAATAGTGTTGGTGACACCTTCCTCCTCTTCTAGGGTGATTGGTGCGTCGACCGATTGTGGCTTCTATTTGGTAGTGTCAGACGCTCAACACAGGGTGCGTCAACATCCAATCCATGGTTGCATGGGTGATCTGGGGAGGGAGGCAGGAGGCCTTCGTCCTAGCCGTCGCCGAAATCTAGAGGATCCAGATGGGTCCTGGTGGTGGTGCTGGTCCCCGGTGGTGTGGTGTGGTGCGGTGGCCGCGGCACGGTCGTCTTTCCACCAACGCGTGCGCTTTTGGTTGCAGCGCCTTTTTTCCTTCATTGGCCGGCGGAGTTTGTGTGCAGTGGTCATGGCAGTGGGGTGGTCTAGCTCTATTGGCCGGGCGACGGCCTTGGTGGTGGAAGCCACGGGCGGAGCTAACAGGTCAGGTGCAAGGCGGTTTCAATGGTGAAGTGGGAGGTGTGGTGGTCGGTGCTTGGCTTTTGGTGAGGGTGATGTGACATGTGTCCTCGTGGCTGTTCGCACCACATTTCGGAGGCGAAGAATTCTTAGTAGGGTCTATCCTTGTCTGGCTTTGGCCAGGCCAACGGCGGCAGCGTCCATGGGTGTCGTCACGTTCTTGAAGGCATCATCGCGGCTACTCTCCGTCCTTCGGGTGAAGACCTAGAACCTTTGGATCCTGTAGTGGCGACACTACGGTACCGTACCCTTGTTGTAGGCACTGCATTGAAGTCCTCGGTGTGTTGGGTGTGGCTTCGTCTATTTGTGATGTTCGGTCATGGTGGAGGACTCCAACACCATTCTTGCACATTTCATGTCATTGCTTGGAGTGGTTTGGGGTGGTGTAGCCGTTCTTCTACACCGTTGTATCTTCCCTCGGGTGCGTGTCCCGTGGTGTCGACTTGTATATGTTCAATTGTATGGTTGCTTATTTATCTATAAAGCGGGTCACGTGTCTTGTTCGGAGGTGAGCCGCTGGCAAATTGAATTTGTTTCGAATATGTAGAGGTCCCTTGCCTTGGCTCGAATGACGCCATAATGTCAAAAGAGGGAATTGCTCACCCAAAACCTTTGTTGGGTTCCAACCCCAGGCCACCATGGAGATTCTTGGCACGACCACACTGCTATGCGGAACTCGCCTTGAGAAACACCTTTTAATAACTCATGGATCCATCCACAAAAAGAAGCAGATGATGACAAGGATGTTTGAGAAGAATATCCATGTAGTTGGGCTGCCCCACCCGGCGCTGAGAGCAAATTTGAGTCTGTAGCAATCAGTATCATCTTTTTGCCACCCCATCATAGATCTGCAGCTAGGGTGGGGAACCCTACCCAAAAAAGGGCACTAGCGAGAAAACCCACATGGACCGGGCAGAGAATGACCATAGTGCATTGTGGTTGAGCCCAAACCCTACTGAGACACAACACCGATATGATAGCTCGAACCACGCTGCCACTAAATGTCCAAGAACCACATCACATGGCCTTTGCAGACCCTCACGCCCAAAAGGGCACCTCCAAGAAGGTGATGATGCAAGTCGCGCTGGTGCTACTAATTCCAGGAAGTATTAGGGTTTTCACCAGGGGAATTAGGAGGGGGTCATGGGGGAGGTCTTGATGACTCTTCCAAGAAGGTGATGACACACTCTGGTGTTGACACAGGCAAAGCCAGCCAAGGGTTTCCCATTAACTGAGCCACCCCTCCAGCACGCTGACCGGCATGTCTTTCACCGATGGTAGATCAACTGGTGCCAGCGATCGCCATGAAGGACATCCGGAGGGGGCGAAAATAGTGTGGATGGCCTAAGGGGAATAACCTTTCATCCGGAACCACCAACCGACGAGATAGACCACACACTAGGGCCGGCAATCGACGTCGCCTCACGACCCGTGGCCATCGCCTCAGCCTACAAAACACCCCACACTGAGGTGGAGCAACATGATCCCCTCACCACTATCCTTTGTGGTTGTGCGGGATTCTCCGGTGGTCTCCTCTGGTGGATATGAGGGGAAAAGCAGGGGATGAGGCAACTAGCTAGGGTTTCCGTCGTCGCCCAAGTCACCGAGTGAGGCGACGAGAGGCCAAGAGAAACATTCCATGTTTAGATGTTACTCACTAATCTACTATTATTAAATAGTTGATCCCCACTAACTCTATTTTGCAGCCTCATGCAAACCACTTGCATACTCTTTGTTCATGCACAGTGCAAGTAAGACACATTTTTACATTAAAAAATGGTAGCTTTCGATTTGGATCATTTTCTTCGTACATAATTCATTGAAGGTAATATTTAAGTTCCCGTCGCAATGCGCCGGGAAATCACCTAGTTTAATCTGATTTATGTAAGATACTACACAACTATTAGGTCCGATTTTAGTATAGAAATAAATAATGGGCTTATATATTTTTTCGGAGGCTATAACCTTCCATGATGTTCGCACATTAGTTACATGTAACACTATTGCAGAAATGCTTATCCATTAGAGTGACGTGCCCACCATGTAACACGCGACTGGTAACATGTCAAAATACTAGTGTCGTCCGCTAGGAAGGGCATGTCACTCGTAGTCTAAGCCTTGATTGGCATGACCTAGGACCTGCCACTCACACATGGCAATGTATAAGTGATGTGTGCCAATGTGGGCTCGCCACAAGTGTTTGTAGTACACGTGGTGTGTGCCACATTAGGCAGCCACAATTATGTCCTGCCTCGCCCACGCCACATGCCCACTTACCAGTGGCGTACCCAAAGCATTGGACACCACTGGCACATAAAATACTAGTCATGGGCACATATTGGTGGACGCCACTTCTATGTATGCAATAATTAAGCTCGGAAGCTCACTCTAAAGTGAGCTCCCCCTTCTTCCTCCTTTCCCTTTGTTTTGCCCCTAATCCTACTTCTCCCCCTGCTACTCCTCCCAGGCATATCTATTTTTGGATGTAGATCTAGCTCTCCACGTCCACACCACCCATGCATAAACCAAGATCTACCTATCACTCTCTACCCCCTCCCTTCCATTAAAGAAAACACTCTCTCTTCCGCAATTAATAATTAGCCCCTCGCACCAAAATCCCTATCACCTCCATAACCTTCCCCCAAATCATCCATAATTTCCTCCCAAATTAATATCTCCTCCCACCATTTTTGGTATGTTGTCGTGTTTCAAGGCATTCTTCATTGCCTCCTCCCACCACATTTGTACCTTGTCGTGTTTCGAGGAATTCTTCATTGTACAAGACTTTCCCGTTATTCTGTCTTGCGCTCTAACCATTGTGAAGAATTTTATATTTCTATTGAAATATTTTTCTTACGTACCCGTTTGATCAATTCATGTCAAGACTTTTGTCTCCATACCTCTATTTAAGTTGCTTTGCAGTTTATTTGCTCAATTTTACTGCTTTCCTAGCTTATCTAAGTATTCATGGTATTGCTAGTACTTAGTCGTTTTGATGTTGTGTTGTCTATCTAGTTAGAATTCTTCATCAACGAGGTTTATTCAGTTTTCTGTTTTGCAAAAAATTACTATTCTACGGGGAGTTTTTAGATATGCCTATTCATAACCTCTAGTCATTATGCTTGATCTTTCAATCCCTTGTCAAAGACCTCCTCCCTCCCGAAGGTTTGCATGAAATAAATAATTTTCTTTGGAAGTATTTTGGAGAATGGGAAACAAATAAACTAATTTTGTGTTCGCAGTCGTGCAATGTGCTTTGACTACCAGTCCCAGAAAAAATAATTCGATGGGAGTGACATGCAAAATTTTGGTCAGGAATTGGGTAATGAGAATAATGATTGGCAAAATGACTGCCAGAATCCAACTTGTTTTGAGTAAATTATCAACACAAAAGTTATCATTCCATCCGGTGAATTATATGTCGGCGTTCAACTATCTAGAATAGGTCACTTTTTTGCAAACATTGATAGTAGCGAAGCACCATAGACTTTTGCAGGTTTGTGTAAAAAATTTGTTGTTTCTACACTGGATCAATAGCTTCTTGTGCTCTTTCTAGACTTAAATAGTTCCTGCCAAATGGTTTTGCATTTATGTTCTTTTCTACACTTGTGTTTAATTGTTATGTGAGTTGTATAACATTTTTTATGTTACTTACGCATATATAAATGTGCCATTTGATGTACTCTTGAATACATAAAATGTTTGAATTCTCAAATGTGCATCAATTGTACAACTATTTGGCATGCCTCATGCTTGGATATAGAGGAATCACTGACATGCAATGGAAGAGGCTCGTCATGGTGTGGACACCAGCCTGCCTTGGATGGGTGGCCATTGACTAGTTGTCACTAGTCAACAACATGTGCATCTGCACGGGCCAGCTATGTTATTTATCAGATTTGAACTTTCATTTCCAATTCTTAATTATAAAATATTTTTACAAATTTCCAAGTGAAAATGTTATGGATAACCATATGAAATATTACTACTTGAAACTGTAATAGTTGGCACTATTATGAGTGGGGCAAAAAGTACATACATATCTTCGATTAGTTCAATTGATTTCTTCAGATTTATCAACATCATCAGTTAGGTTGTATTTGATCTAGTGGCATGAAGTACATGTAGTTATCTGCACCCAGACAAATATTGTATTTATAATTGGACAAACTGCAAATAAACTTATTGATGTAGCTATAAATCTTAGTTTTTGAAGTAGAGTGAATATGCTTATTTAATCTCATTACCAAACATGCTTCAAAAACATTTAGTGGTTCTAGACGTATATTATAATAAATAAATGTACACTACCGATTTCGTGTATTGGCTAAATATATTTATATGACCATGTATATGTAGTGGGCGTCTAAAAAATAAATCTAGGTACTATGCAGCGATCAGTGTAACTATCCAATCGGAAATAAGAAACATGTTACTAAATCCTGTTAAAAATAATTTTGTGATGTGAACCCACGAATAAAAAAACATGCAAGGCACCCGATTTGACATAGTGTAGTGCGTTTTTTTTAACTCAAAACACGTTTACTCTTTTTTCTACTATATAACATGAGGACTCTTTATATTCTAAGGCATTGTCTCTCTGTTTTGTACGTCTTGGTTCGATTCTGCAAATGCGTGGTGTCTTTTTATAAACCTGGACATCTAATACATCTTGACCATTAAATTCCATGCGTAACTTTTTTTCCTTTTATTTCAGAAAATGGGGAACACACATGATTATTCATACGCATCATTTTTAAAAAAAAATCATCAAAATACAGAGAAGGCACGTTATATTTTTGGGACTTGGATGTGTGTGATGATTGAGTTTTTTAAATCACGATGGCCCTTTTCTTATGGCATGAGGACTATGTTTTACAGATCTCCTTTCTTTATCTTTACCTAATAATAAAGAAAATTGGGTTTCTGGTCGTCCATCATGGCATTTTGTAGAAAAGTCCCTCTGTTTCAGAGAATTCAACCCGCAGTCCTGTTTTAAGTAAGAACGAATCGTTTTTTCGCATTTTACACAAAAGCCCCTGTATTTTCTTGAAATCAACCCGCAGTCTGGATTTAAGTCACACCCGAACCGTTATTTTATATTTTTCGAAAACCCCCCTGACCTTTTAGATAATTCATCCGCGGATCATATTTAAGTCAAACAAATGCTTTTCTAAATCATCCATATCTTTTAAACCGTAACTCCGATTTGAACATGTTATATATGAAATTTGATTAGAAAAATATGTAGAATATGAATATGAGAATATTTTTACTTATTAAGTATTTTTAAATATTATTTTGGAAGATATTTAAGTCAAACAAATGATTTTCTAAATTATCCGTATCTTTTAGACCGTAACTCCGATTTTAACATGTTATATATGAAATTTGATTAGAAAAATATGTGAAATCTGAATATGATCTTAATTTCACATGTTAAATATTTTTTAAATATTGTTTTGGAAGAAAACTTATATAATTTATAGCGCACGATCCGTTTTCTTTAGTACCGGTGGCGAACCGGATTGCAAATAAACACCCCACTATAACCATATAGGGAAAATAAAACATCAATAACTACAAATGCATACCTCTAAAAAATGTCGCAGGGGACAACAACAGATTTCTCATCGCGCGCGCGAGAGAGAGAGAGGGAGAGAGAGAGGGGGGGGGGGGGGGGAGGGAGAGAGAGACGCCTTAGGATTAACCATATTCAAACACGTTTTGTTTTGTGTGAACACCGAGGCCGTCGCCGGCGAGGGTGAGAAGGAGGATAAGCGGCAACACAAATATGATGCCTCGCTAAAATAAAGGAGATGGACCTATTGTGGTCTTAACTGATGGTTGTTGGGTTAAGAGCGTGTGTTATGTTTTTTCTCCCGTTGCAACGCACGGGCTCTTTTGCTAGTATTATAATAAAGCAGCTGTGTCTTTCTTTTCGATACGTACTGGTTCAATTCTGTACGTACGTTCGTGTCTTTGTATAAGTCAGGAACTTCTAAAAGATCTTGACCACTAAATTTCAAATCTAATGGTTGAGTTAATCTTGATGAAGTGGATTAATGTAATCTTTTTTCCTTTTATTTTAGGAAGGGAAAACACACATGATTATTTGTACATATCATTTTTTCCTTTATTTTTCAGGAGAAATGGAGAAGGCACGTGATAATTTGGGACATGGACATGTGTGATGTTGCATTTTTTTTTTAAATCATGATGACTCTTTCCTTATAGTGCGAGGACTGTTTTTTAATGTTGTTTTTCTTTTATATTATAAGCCAGTGTCTTTCTTTTATGTACGTGTGTGATTATGGGATTTTTTTTTTAAATCACGATGGCTCTTTCTTTTTAGCATTAGGACTCTTCTTTTACCTGGTCTTCTTTTTATATTATAAAGTAGTTGTGTCTCTCACGATGGCTCTTCCCTTTTAGGGTGAGGAGTCTTTTTTTATGTGATCTCCTTTTTTTATATTATATTAATGCAGTTGTATCTCTCTTTTCTGTACTGTACGTCTTGGTTTAATTTGTTACGTACATCATGTCTTTATATAAGTCAGGGACTCTATTAGTTCTTAACCATTAAATTTTAAATCTAATGGTTGAATTAATTTTGATGATGTGGATTAATGTAAAGGCTCGAAAGGTGCCTCCAACTAGTAAATACTCCCTTCGTTCCTAAATATTGGTCTTTCTAGAGATTTCAACAAGTGACTACATACCGAGCAAAATGAGTGAATCTCTAAAATATGTCTATATACATCCGTATGTGGTAGTCCATTTGAAATCTCTAAAAAGATAAATATTTAGAAACGGAGGGAGTAATAAATAATAATATAAGATAAGATGTTCCGCCAGTGTACCAGTGCTTAATTTTCACTGGCCAAAGCTAAGACATGGGCTCCAAACCCTCTTGCAAATGATTTTAAAGCGCCCTTCACTAGAAGACTGATCTGGAGTAGTGGTGGTGCAGGCGGGGGGGGGGGGGGGGGGGGGGGGGGGGGGGGGGGGGGGGGGGGGGGGGAGGTCTTCGAACTAGGCTAGGGTGTGCCCCCTGTCACCTCCCTGCCAGTTGTTGGTCTGAGTATTGCAAGAGTTCATCCCGCCACTAGAGTCTTTCCTGATGACGCAGACCAGGTGAACCAGTTTCTAGCCAGGGTGACTGATATGTTGGTTGCGGGAAGTGCCAATATTCAAACCATGGTGACAACAAATAGGCTTTGTGGTGTTGTGACCAATCTTGTCGTCCGATCGGTTAAATGGATTTGAATCTTTTTGCTATCACATGTGGACGTGAGGAGCATTGCACAGCCCTAATATGCCATCTCACTTGTACATAGAGTAGTGTGAGCTCCTCCTTCAACAATTGCTTGCGCAAACGATAATCCCTATGGCGCTGCCACTTGAATCAATTCTAGTAACCCTTTCGACACTGCGAAGTAGTTAGGCAGTGTAGCCACCCTAGCTGTTGGCGATGATTTGTCGCTAGTGAGACGTAGCCTTACTCCTCTCGATGTTGCTCTAGTGGGGTCGATTTCGACTATGGTCCATCGTCAATCAATGTAATAGTTTGCACGGCTTTATCAGCAAATGCAGCCCATAAAGGTGAAGTTGGTGTGGGGGTGTGAAACCAAGTTTCTGAATCGCAACACAAATGCGTGACCCATGAAGTGGGTGTGCGCGCACTTGCATGCCCTCTATGAATTTCTCCTCCCACTCCAACAACAATTGACTAACAAAGAAGGGTGGGGAACTGATCATTGCTTTCTGAGATAGAAAAAGAGATGATCGGATTTGATGTTTTTAGTACTCCAAAGGAAGCTACAGTTTTGGGAATACCATAATTTAAAAAACAAAATTATTTCCTATATCCAAACTTCCAAACGCCTCAATGTATTTTACACAGAAAACACTCACAATACACCTACTAATTATAACGGGCACTCCGCTGCCTTGCCTGATCGCCAAGCATCCTATGGGACCCACTTTCTCAATTGTATCCTCTCTCATCTTCCCCAACCTCTCACTTCTCTCTCGCATTTGTCTCTTATTGCCCCACCGATTAGATCGAGGACGGGAACTAGAGCCGGCCATACCCACGACTCACACCTTTGCTCCCTCTATTTTTTTGAAAGAAATACTGTAAGTGAGGCCCCTACAATATAATTGGTGCAGCAAACCCAAATTGTAAGTACCATGCTTTGAATTTGAGTGGGTGGGAAGGCATCGGCCCCTTTCCACCACTAGGCTATGCTCCCTCTCTTTTCCAATTCCACCTCCCGAGAGATTGTAAGAAGCATGTCCCTCTCTTATCTCTCTCCCCTCCTTTCGCATCCACATCATGGACGACGCACTAGCATCCGGCCATTGTCGGGCGCACACCCACCAGTTCTCGGGTGGGAGTGTGGCGCACCATTGAAAGGTTGGGGGCAACATCTTTGACTTATTGTGAGGTTGCGGAATCACCCATGTTGCGAAGGGGCGGAGTTAGCCACCGCTCATGTGAGGTCACGAGTGTTGCTTATTTATTCTTTTGCAAACGAGCATCCGTTACTGTGCATTTTGCAAACGGGTGCCTAATGCCCTCCAAACTGGGCCGGCCTGGTTAGTTATTTCAAAATCGGTGAACTTTAAAAAAAATGATGAACTTTTCCAAATTTGTGAACTTTTTACAGAATTTGATGAACTTTTTTCAAAACCAAAAAACTTTTTTAAAATTGATGGATTTTACAGAAAGTTCTACAAAATCGATGAACTTTTAAAATTGTTGAACTTTTTTCAAATTTGATGAACTTTTTTCAAATTTGATGAACTTTTTTCAAATTCAAAGACTTTAAATACTTTGAGGCAAAACGTGCGTTCGGTGTCTGAATTCGTTTAAATTTTGCATGGGGGACTACCGTGGGCGTGCCCACATGATGGCAAAAATTGGTGCCAGTTCATGCACGACAGGAAACACACCGTGTACAATCAGGACCGTTCGGGTCTGCCGGAGGGCAAGTCTGAAAGAAGTTTTTTTTTCACCTCCACCAAATGAGCTTAAACTTTTTCCACACCCTCCCACGACCATGGCAGGCATGCATGCAAATTATCTTTGATTTCTAACATTCTATGCATTTTCTATGATTTTCCAAAAGAAAATACCCTACAACACAGGCTGGACGTGACGCAACGTGCGTTCGGTGTCCGAATTCGTTCAAATTTTGCATGGGGGACTACATTGGGCATGCCCACATGATTAAAAAATTTGGTGTCATTTCATGCATGCCAGCGCAAACACCATGTACAAGCAGGACCGTTCGGTTCTGCTGGCAGGGCAAGTCTCGTAGCACTTTATTTCCACCTCCACCAACTGAGGCCAAACTTTTTCCACACATTGGAATCATCATGGAAAGCATGCATGCCAAGTTTCATTTGTTTCCGATATTCTATGCATTTTCTAGGGTTTTCCCGGTGAAAATACCCTAAAACACTGCCCGTACGTGATGCAACGTGCGTTTGGTGTCGGAATTCGTTCAAATATTGCGTGGAGCAGTACAATGCGCATGCCCACATGATGGCAAAATTTGATGTCATTTGATGCATGTCAGCATAAACACCATGTATAAGCAGGACCGTTCGGGTCTGCTGGCAGGGCAACACTCATAGCACTTTCTTTCCACCTCCTGCGAACGCACCCAAATTTTGGCAAACATGCATGTGAAGTTTCATTGGTTTCTGACATTCTATGCATTTTCGAGGGTTTGCCAGGTGAAAATACGCTTAAACACTACCTAGCATGAATGTTGTTTCCGTCTTGCTAGACTGCAGATGGCTTGAAGAGCCGTTCGAGAAAATTGTTCTCATGGACCTTATCGCGTTTGGCACCCATTCAGGCAAGAAAATCGGCAAGTTGATTGCTATCCCTTGGGATATGGTGGAATTCTAGCACCTCAAATCAAGCTGAGATTGTTAGGACGGCGTTCCGGTATGTTGTCATCTTGGGGTCCTTGGCGTCGAATTCGACATTGACTTGAGAGATGGCGAGGTTAGAATCTCCTCGACCTCGAGATGTCGGACCCCCATCGAGACTACTATCCAACCTCAGACCTCGAGATGTCAGACCCCCATCGAGACTACTATCCAAAGTCCATGCACAAGAGCCTCGTATTCGGCTGTGTTGTTAGAGTCATTGTACATATTCTTTTTGTTCGTACCGAATATTTCGCCCATTGGCGACATGAGGACTACTCCAGCCCCCACTCCGGCCAGCATTTTGGAGCTGTCGAAGTACATGGTCCAATGTGAGTATGTACTGTGCTCTCTAGGGAGCTCGGCATCCGTCCATTCGGCCATGAAATCTGCCAACACCTAAGATTTAATAGCTCGGCGTGGCCGATATGTTATTTCGAAGGGGAGGAGTTTGATCACCCACTTGGCAATGCATCCTGTGGCGTCCCTATTGTTGATTATATCGTTGAGGGGTACTTTGCACGCCACTGTGAATGAGCACTCTGGAAAGTAGTGCCGAAGTTTCCGAGATGGTATAAAGACCACATAAGCTGTCTTCTTGTAGTGAGGATACCTCGTTTTACACGGGGTAAGTACTTCGGAAACGTAGTAGACAAGTCTTTGAACCTGGAATTTATGGCCCTCCATGTAGCGCTCCACCACAAGGACTGCGTTGACTACTTGGTTGGTGGCCGAAATGTATAACAACCTCGGCTCACCTGCCCCAGGAGCTGACAGTATGGGATTGGTAGTGAGGAGGGTTTTAATTTCCTCCAAGGCTGCCCCGGTCTCACTACTCCATTTGAAGTTTCTGGTTTGCTTTAGCAATCTGTAGAGCAACAACGCTTTTTTCCTGAGCCGTGAAATAAATCGGCTCAGTGCGGCGACGCATCCTGCCAGTTTTTGGACGTGCTTGAGTTCGGTGGGCACTTCTAACTGAGCTAATGCTCGGATTTTAGCAGTATTAGTCTCTATGCCTCGATGGGGGACTATGAATCCAAGGAGCTTGCTGGCAGGTACCCTGAAAACGCACTTCTCCGGATTGAGCTTTATGTGGTATGCTCGGAGATTCGAAAATGTTTCTCGAAGGTCGTCGCCTGGTTGATGTTTTTGGTTTTGACAACCTCGTCATCTACGTAAGCCTCCACAGTTTTCTCAATTTCTTTTTCTAGGCATGTTTGAATCATGCGCTGGTATGTTGCCCCTGCATTCTTTAGTCCAAAGGGCATTGTGTTGAAGCAGAATGGGCCATAAGGAGTTATGAATGTCATGGCCGCCTGATCTGACTCCTTCATTTTGATCTGACCGCCTGATCTGACTCCTTCATTTTGATCTGATGATACCCCGAGTAGGCGTCTAGGAAACATAAAGGGTCATGTCCTACTGTGGCGTCCACAATCTCGTCGATACATGGCAAAGGAAAAGGACCCTTTGGGCAGGCCTTATTGAGGTCTCTGAAATCGACACACAGGAGCCATGACTTGTCCTTTTTTGGTACCATGACCAGGTTGGCCAACCAGTCGGGGTGTTTGATATCTCTGATGAATTCGGCCTCAATTAGCTTAGCCAATTCTTCGCCCATAGCTTGATGTTTGGGCTCCAAAAACCGCCGGTGCGGCTATTTAATAGGTTTCAAGCCTTTAATTATATTTAGGTTGTGCTTGGCTAGGTTGCGTGGGATTCTGACATATCAGAGGGATGGCAGGCAAAGATATTCCAATTTTTTCTGAGCAAATTACGTAGGGCTTCATTAATCTATGTTTCCAGTTGTGCTCCTATGGATGCCGTTTTATTCGGGTCCGTTGGGTGCACCTAAAATTTGACGATTTCGTTGGCTAGTTTGAACGAAGTGGATTTAGATCTCTTATCGAGGATGACATCATCCCTGTCGACCTTGGCCCGAAGTGTTGTCAACTCCTTGGCCGTGAAGGTCTCGGCTAGTGACTCGAGGCCGAGCGATGCCGTTTTGTCTTTGGCTCCGATTGCTCTGCTGGGGTTACTTGATATAGTAATCACCCCATTCGGGCCCGCCCTCTTGAGCTTCATGTACCCATAATGTGGGATAGCATGTAATTTTGAGAAGGCGTCACGTCCTAACAAGGCATGGTGCCACTTTGGAAGGGTATGATGTGGAAGGTCAACTCCCCGGATCGGTAGTTCCCGGGAGTTCCAAAGACCACGTCAAGGGTGACCTTTCTGCTACACCACACCTCTTTTCCTGGGATTATTCTCTTGATGGTAGTGTAGCTCTACTCGATGCATGACTTGTCTATTTGCATCATGTCTACAGTATCCTCACAAATGAGGTTTAGACTGCTGCCACCATCCAACAATACCTTCGAAAGTCGACAACCGCTCATGATGGGGTCGAGGACCAGGGCGGCCGGGAATCAGCTTAAGACGTACTTTGGCCTATCCCGTTGTCGAAGGTGATCGGCGTGTCTAACCACGTATCCTAGCTCGTGATGTTGTGGACTTGGTTTAGCTCTCGAAGGGCCCTCTTCCTTCGGATTCTTGATGTGTAGATTTCGTAGATCATCAAACCTCATCTTCTTCCGAGGATGTTGCCTGATGCTTATGCTTCTGCTTGTTCCTGAGGAGGGCTTCACCTCCCTTAGCCACGTATTGCACCACCCACCAGTTTCGAAGGCTGTGAGTGGGGCTGGTGTTTAGTAGATCAGAATGGATTGGGCAGGCTTATCTAGCAGATCATCAAGGGCCGTCTTAGTTCCCGTGACAAGTTTTTTCTTTTCCGTGATGGCTCGACTGACACGAGCAGTTGAGAGTGCTCCCTCTGGCGCATCTTCCTGTCATGTCTGAATCTTTCTACGTAGATCGAGTCTGCTTCCTCTTTTTGAGCCAGCCACGCGTCCTCTATGGTGCAAATTTTTGACACCAGGTCCGATAATTCAGAGAAAGTTTGAACGCGGCGTCGGGCGAGGGAATTTAGAACGCCTTCGTCTTTGCAGTTATGCTAAAATGTTGCTAATATATCCGAGTTGCGGCAATCCAGCATCTTATTCTTGATAAACAGGAACCTAGTCCAAAATTGATGCACTGTTTCCTCATACTGCTGTTTTATGTAGATCAGGTCCCAGACATCAGGAGGCCCTGAATTACTCGGGCAATATCCGATGCGGGGGGTAGGTGGGATCAAAAATTGAATCCCAGGCGCTCGCGGGCTCAAGGCTACAATGAGTTTGTCCCTTGAAGGGTGTGTCGATGACGAGCCGACTAAATTGGTTTTAAGATCCGAGTCCTTGGCTCCTCATGATAGGCTGACTTTTGGTGGTCTGTTAACTGACACTTCTGCACTTGATCTTCTTGCATGCAGAGGTCTTTGGCCGAAGTCGAAGAAAAAGAGCGAGG
Source organism: Thinopyrum elongatum (assembly GCA_011799875.1). Classification (NCBI taxonomy): domain Eukaryota; kingdom Viridiplantae; phylum Streptophyta; class Magnoliopsida; order Poales; family Poaceae; genus Thinopyrum; species Thinopyrum elongatum. The sequence goes on from CM022303.1 coordinate 74,930,189, forward strand.
CTCGGGAGTTGACTCTAGCTTATCACGCCTTGACTCTTGACGGACGAGGTGCAATCTGCTGACGGAAGATTCAGACGGGGAGGCCATGCCGTGAAGGCTTTGATCGTTAATCGATACTTTCATTGATCTCTTTTCACCGCACAGCGAGGCACTCAATGAATGTAGGAGATATGCCCTAGAGGCAATAATAAATGTTATTGATTATCTCCCTGTTTATAATTAGGTTTATGTTCCATGCTATAACTACTATGGTTCTCGAGTCTACAAATAAAACGAGGCTCGAAGAAAGACTCATATGCACGTGTGGAATAATAAACGGTAAAATGTATTCCTAGTCAAGCCTCTATGACTGGCTCAAGTGTTGCATGATGGTTCTGTTTTCCTGATCATGGGCATGTCTATGCCAGCAACTTTGAGGGCACAATGTTAGAAGAACATTTGTGTTGAATCGACCTGCATTGATGTTATGCTATGAGATTCATTCGTCACAAGTTAATGGTTAATAACACAGAGATGGTTAATGTTTGCATAATTCCTTAGACCATGAGAGTATCGAGTTTCTTCATACTTGCTTCATGAACTTTGGGGTTTGTTAAACGTCATCCGTAAATGGGTGTCTATTACGGCGGCTTACGGGTTCATGGAAAAGTGTGTCAAGTAACTTGATAGCTCAAGATTGAGATTTGCTCCTCCGGCGATGGAGAGATATCTCAAGGCCCTCTCGGTGTTACGGTATTCATCATCGTCTGGCCAGACACAATGTGATTTGATCACAGGGATGCCGGAACACGGTTACGAGAAAAGAGAACAATACCGGTAACGAGGTAACTAGCATAGTGGACAAGTTATTGCTCCACGGGAATGCCAACATGTCTCAGCTCGGGTATTTGTAACATATCGCGAAGCAACAGGAATAGCACACGGCAACTGGAGGTTCACTCGAATATTCATTCGTGTGGGTATAGGGGTCAATATGGGTGTCCACGGCTCCGATGCTGATCATTGATCGGAAAGTGTTCCGGTCATGTCTATACTTCACCGAACCTATAGGGTCACACGCTTAAGGGTCATCTATCTGCTGAATACTAGACAAGGAGTCCAAGAGAAAGTCACTGGAAAAGTTTCAGAGACAACGGAAAAGTTCCGGAGAGAACACCGAAAAAGTTTTGGTAAAACCGAAAAGTTGTTTCGGATAAAACCATTGATCCAAAAAGGTTTCGGCAAGCACCGGGAATGTTTTGGAGGTTGCCAGATTGGTCTGGTAATTTCTGAAATTTTTCCGGAGAAAAAACCGAAAAAAAGTTTCGGAGCTGCCGGAATTGTTTACCGGGTAAACGAAGATGGTTTTAAATTAAACCACCATACCGGAAATGTTCCGGATCACGTCCAGATAATTTTAGAGGGTGCTGAAAATGTTTTGGGACCTTCCAGAATTTTTCAGGCGTAATAGTCACGGAAAACATCTTGTCTCAGCGTGAGGGGACAAGATCCCACGTTACGTGGGGGCTGTTTTGGGCTGTTTTTGGGGGCGCCCCCTTTAGGGGTCAGCCCCCTTGTGGCTGGACAAAGTGTTGGGGGGGAAAACATCTTGTCTCAGCGTGAGGGGACAAGATCCCACGTTACGTGGGGGCTGTTTTGGGCTGTTTTTGGGGGCGCCCCCTTTAGGGGTCAGCCCCCTTGTGGCTGGACAAAGTGTTGGGGGGCAGCCCCCACAAATGATGGAGAGTGTTGGGAGGAAAGTGGGGCCCCATGGGGGAACACCATGGACAAGGAAACATGTTTTCTGCATGTTTGGTGGGAACATGTTTTCCTTGTTTAATGGGTGCATGTTTTGTGGGCTGAAATTTCAGCCCCCCCTCCCTCACCCCTTCCACCACTATATAAGGAGGTGGAGAGGAGCTCTCCACCCCCACTCCAACTCTCTCACACAAGCCATGCATGATCTGACATTCTCTCTCCCTCCCACGAAATAGTTTCGTAGTGCCGAAAGGCTGTCTGGGTTCCGGTGGGAACTAGTTCTGGACGGCGAAGCCCTGCCGGATAGATGACACCGTATGTGTGCAACCCCGTAGAGAGGTCGTAGTTTCGTCCTTTTTGCCCGAGGGGCTGTTCGAGTGTCCTCCCGAAGGGCTGTCCGAGTGACCGTCCGAGTTTCGAGGGTCCTCCCGAAGGGCTGTCTGTGACAATGTCCGAGGGACTGTCGGAGGGCTGTCCGAGGGGCAGATGCGGGAGTACATCCTCGCGGTTGGGATGTTGTAAAATCCTAGCTGCGGGAAACTGCACCGGCGATCGTCATCGACTCTACTTTCGCTGCGCTACGAGTCGGTAACGAAAATGATCAAACCTTGTATGCAGTCTCCATAGTGGTCCTGGGCTGGTGCGTAGGTCGGAAAATTTTGTTTTCTGCTGCGTTACCCTACAATGAAAGCACCAATGTCGTTACTAAAACTGGCGGATCTCGGGTAGGGGGGCCCCGAGCAGTGGATCTCGGATCAATGGGTAACAGGAGACGATGTTTACCCGGGTTCAGGCCCTCTCGAGGAGGTAAAACCCTACGTCCTGCTTTGATTGTATTGATGATTATGTATCGAGTACAAGCTTGATCTACCTCGAGATCGTATGTTGTGTTCTTAGCCTAAGGTGGGTAATTGTGATCGCGTCTCAACGGACTAAACCCTTCGACATATATAGGCACCGGGGGTATCTAGGGTCACATATGGTCAGTTGCCAACTAGAGACAAACATGCTGACAGGCGAAGTAGTCCTTGAAGTACAAGCTAAATCTTCGGGTGAGTCCATCTTGGTCACGTCTAAGATCGAGGCCTCCAGAATCTTCCCTTGTGAGATCGGTGGGCCATAAGCTCGGCCCATAGACAGCGGGCCAACTAAGTTGGTACCCCTTAGTCTAGGACACCGTCAGCGCGGCAGCTGAGGAGGCAGCGGTCGACCGCTGGCAGGCGAGGCGGCACACTGCTGTCGACCGCCGGCTGTAGTGCACGCCATTAATGGCGGCAGGCGAGAACGACGGGACGCGGGCGACAGTCAGCGGCGTTAATGTGAGCCGACGCGCGCGGCAGGCAACGCGATGGGGGCGGCAGCCGGTCAGCGCGACACCGGGTCAGCGAGGCGACGACGACGCTGCGGCATTAATGCCTATAGGCAGCACGGACGGAAACCGCCTGAATGTGGCGTGATTCACGGGATGTCTCGCGCCGCACGTCGTCCACATCGAACAAAAAAAATGTCCGTATTTATATACGTACACGCCGCGGGCGGGCACTGTTTTAAAATATGCCCATGGTGCCCCTCGTTATGAAGGGGTACCAAGCAAAAGTGTATTAATAAACTTTAAAAAATACTTTGTATCCAAACGTGGCCAGTGTTTTGAGAATGAAGCGTAAAATACCATGCAAAAAAATGAAGGGTAAAATACAGAGCATCTATACTGTACCTCAATCGCCGTTCACCGATGTCACGGGCCCGTTCCCTAAGCGTCCGCAGCTGGGTCGCCGCCCGACGCTGGGCGATCATCTTGTGCACGAACCAGGGAAGCCACGCGACGTAGCGCCGGAGGCCGCCCCTGGCGAGATGAAGGTCGGGGTTGCCGCGGTACAGGTACATATCGATGCAGTTGTTGCTGTCCTGGGCAAGCAGCCGGACCTGGTTCATCCAGGTGCGGATCTGCTCGTCGTGCTCGCCACCGCCGGGCGCCTTCTTTGACAGGTGCGACAAGAAGCTCTGCATGCTCTCCATCTCCTCCTGGATGAACTGCACGTCGTGCCGGACGCGGCCCAGCAGCAGGGCCTCGTTGCGGATGACCCCCAACAGCGAGCTAACGGCACCCGACGCGAGCTCCGCCATTGCTAGCTCCTCCCTCCGCCGGCCGGTGGCTTTGTGTCTAGTTCTCCTGGCCTCTGTATTGGAGATGCACCGGTTGCACCACAACGGTGCCGGCCGGTGGCTTCGTGTCTAGTTCAAATCGGTGATGCACTAATTCGGTATGCACCCATGTGGGTTGGTGGCAAGAACTTGTTCTTCTTCACGTCCTCAAGGCAAGTATCTGTTCCTAGCTTTTCCTTCGAAAGAAAGAAATACCTTCCTTCTTATGTCCACCTTGTGATCAGTATAAGATGTACACCGTCATAGATTCCAAGGCAGGAAAGAGAACTGCTCGATCAAGCCGGATTGGCTTGGCTTGGTTTGGTGGAGAGCCGAGCTGAGCCTACTTTCTACGAGTAGTTCGTTTCTTGACAAGCCAGTAACCAACATGTAAATGCAAGATCAGTTTTGCAGCCGACGGTTAATCTTTCAGTTTAAGCATAATTTGTCAAATTAAAATAATTTGTTCAATTTTTGTGGTGTATAGCACAAAATAATGGCTATATTACTTGTAAAACATTCCGCGGAATCCTTCATACCACTTTGTATCTTCCGTTCCATCGGACCTATGAGCCAAGTCTAGTCTACTTAAAATTAGATGGCCAAAAATTAGGAAAACTGAAAATTTATGGATACATGTTGGAAATTTACATAATATTTTTATTGGTTAATCATTTGAGACATTTGAACCCACAATTTGAGCTCACCTAAACCCTTAAAGTTAAAGCAACCTCCGCTCACGAGCCCAGCGAGCTAGCTTGAACTTGAGAACGGAGCTAATTAAGTTCTTTGTCCACCACAATATTAAGTGTCAACTGTTAAGGCAGCGGCCCTTGATGATAATATAAGAGGTAGGGGACCCAGTGTGGGTCTTTCTTAAAGGAAGTAGTGAGCCAGACTGTAAAACGGATTTTCAGAACATGGGGGCAACACAACACTTTATTTTGAACTGCTCCAAAAAAGTGCTTAAAAGATTTAAAAAATTGAATTTTTTAACATGAGAATGCATGCAAGTACCTGTAAATTTCGTTCAATAATACATTGTATTATGTGCTGCACAAAAAAGGCAAAATTTCAAAGAAAGTTATTTTGGATTTAGTTAGGAGATACTTTTGAATTGAGTTTCGAGATATTTTGAATTTAGTTAGGAGATAATTATTTTTGTATGGAGTTTGGAGTTATTTTGGATTTAGTTAGGAGATAATTTGGATTTAGTTAGGAGATAATTTTGGATTTAGTCAGGAGATAATTTGGATTTAGTTAGGAGATAATTTTGGATTTAGTTAGAAGATAATTTTGAATGGAGTTTGGAGATAATTGATCTATCAGGGTGGATCTATCAGGGCGTTTGAAGGATTCGTGGACTTTGGATTTAGTTAGGAGATCATCAGTTACAGCAAGTACAATCAATTAAATATTTCTGGATTTAGTCAGGGCATATTTTATACTTACATAGAGCTTTGAAAGACTAAGTTAGGTACATGAATCCGATATGAAAAATTAAATCAATTATTTAATCAGAGTAGTGCATAATTATTATGTATGCTATCCATCCATAACATTGACTATCTGTTTTCGTTGGCAGCATAACGACATGGATGATAAAGGCAACGACGGCGAAAACTTGGGTGATATAGGCAAGGATAACAAGGACATGGGTGATAGAGGCAAGGAAGTCAAAGGCATGGATGATAAGGACAATGATTTCGTAGGCATGGACCCCAAAGGAATGGATGGTATGTGCATGGATGATAAGGATAATGAGGATGCAGGCAAGGATGGCATAGACATGGATGATGTACACATGCAAGGTAAAGGAATTGATAATAAAGGCATGGCTGGTTTAGACCTGAACGAGTATATGGAATACTTAGAGATTGTGAAGAAGACTTCTAGGACTGAGGAAGAAGCCTACATGTTCTACGTAGGCTATGCGAGAAAAAAGGGTTTGGTGTTAGAAAGGATGATCTGAAGTACAGGGGTCCGGGTCCGAAACAAAATGCATACAGAAGGACATACAAGTGCTGCAAACAAGGATGGCGGGCCCTTAAGCACTTTAACAGAGCTGAAAGAAAAAGAACACCGAGGGGTCCTTCTCGGTGTGGGTGTCCCGCTCTTTTTCAGGTTGAGCTACAAGATAGCAGTGGCCTCTGGTTCGTCAAGAATTTTGTGGACAAGCACAACCATCCATTTGTCCCTGCTGACCTGACTCCCTACTTATCGGCTCATCGTAGAATGACTGACGCGCAAAAGGCCGATGTCATCGAGTATGCTGTCGGTGGACTTCGAACACATCAGATTATGAATGTAATGGAGAAGAATGCCGGAGGTCCCGACAAGCTTGGATTTATAGATCGAGACCTGTATAACCATGTTTCAATCCAGAAGAAGCGCAAGATAGAAGGCAGTGACGCTAGATATTTGCTCACCTATATGATTGCACAGAAAAAAGCAAACCCGGAATTCTTTTTCAAATACACAAAAGATAGCGAAGTCCATTTGAGGAACATGTTCTGGGCTGATTCACAATCCCGTATTGACTATGTTGCCTTTGGTGGTGTCGTGGTGTTTGATAGTACATATCGGTCCAACAAGTACAGGCTTCTGTTTGTCCCATTTGTTGGTCTGAACCATCACCGCAGCACAGTTCTGTTTGGGGTTGGTCTAGTGTCAGACGAGACAGTTGCATCATACCAGTGGCGTCTTCATGTATTTTTGGAGGCAATGTCCCAGACGCCACCCATTTCAGCAATCACCGATGGGGACGGTGCAATGGCTAAAGCAATAGCTACTGTCTGGACCAGAATAGATCATCGTTTGTGCACGTGGTATATCGAGGAGAATATGGTGATGCACCTCCGCAAGAAAAAGCTTGAGTAATTTAGGGAATTCATTTACCGTCGTTGGGATGTTGATGAGTTTGAGAAAAGATGGGAGGCTTATAAGGTTCGGTTCAAAATAAAACCAACGGGAAAGAGGTCGTCATGGGTTAACAGGATGTACGAGCTGAGACACAAATGGGCTGCGGCGTACACAAAGGGTAGATATTTCCTAGGCATGATGAGTAATCAGAGGAGTGAGTCTCTCAACTCAAGGCTTCATGTGCACCTGAACAGGAAGATGCAACTTGTTGATTTGTTGCAGCACGTTGAGCACTGTGTATCCATAATGCGTAAGAATGAAGCAGCATTAGACGTACTAGCGTCACATACGATAACCTTCACTAAGCTGAATGCACACCCTCTTGAGATTGCTGCCTCTTATATTTATAGTCCTGTGATGTTTCCAAAGGTAAAGCGTCAGATAGTGGAAGGAACAAATTGGCAGGTCGCAGACCGGGTGGTGTGTGATAGTTTGGTCATGTTTGGAGTTTTGCGCAAAGTCCCATATGCCAAGGATGCTAGATAATTGCAAGGTAAGGATGGTAAGGACTCGGATGCTAAGGTTCCTACAGACTTAAAAGGTAAGGAAAGTGAGGACTTGCATGCAAAAAACTTGGATGCTGAGGATCCCAATGACTTGGAAGGCAAGGATGGTGTGGACTTGGATGCAAAAAACCTGTATGGTAAGGATCCCAATGACTTGGAAGGTAAGGAAAGTGAGGAGTTGGATGCAAAAAAGTTGGATGCACATGGCGTGGATGCTAAGTCTGTGGATGTTAGATATCACGTGACTTGTCTGTTTACAGGAGCAAGACTAGATGCTGCAGCTTGTAAATGTAAAAAGTTGGAAAGTGAGGATTACCCATGTGCACATATATTCTGCATTCTGGATCATCTTGGTGTACGCACATTTCCAAAAAAAATTGTGAAGAAAAGATGGACAATGCATGCCAAGCCAGCGTTCCCTTCTTCGAGGACTGCGAATACTCATGTATGGTCTGATCACATGAATAAGTATCATCAACTACGCAACATGGTTAGTGACGCTTTATTCACAGCCGCAGCTAGCGATTCACAGTCAGAACAGATGATGGAGCTCCTCCGGAGTATATTGGTTGATGGAGAAAAAACTGATTTGGATGAAGGCTAGAAATCATTTGTTTCTTTGCCGGCATACTTCTCTGCTGCTCGCGAATGCTGCACTGATGACGTGGAAAATCCAATCAAAATAGTTCCAAAAGGGAGACCAACTACCGAATAATTGAACAAGAGGATTAAATCGAGGCGCGAGCAGAAGAGAGGAAAAAAAAAGCAACAAAGTTAGTGCACATGTTTATCTCATTGTTCATTTCCATACATGCTTACAGTGTTAATATGTTCTCCGGGAGAGTGTTCACATGTTTTTCTTCAATTTACACAGGAAAAAAATGGGGAAATCAAAGGTCACAAGGACGAAGAAGCAAAAAGAGAAAGACTCAGAGACAGAAGAAGAGACAGAGTCAGATACAGAAGAAGAGGAAGATTTAGATGCAGAAGAAGAGGAAGATCCAGATGCAGAAGAAGAGGAAGATTCAGATGCAGAAGAAGAGGAAGATTCAGATGCAGAAGAAGGTGGGCTGAGGAGGGCTAGGAAGAGACCATTGAAGGATGGTAGGCTGCGGAAGGGTACGAAGAGACCGGTCAAGGATGGTAGGCTGCCGAAGGGTAGGAAGAGACCATTGGAGGTTGCAGAAGAGGATTATGCAAAACCAAACAAGTGGGCATTACCACAATTGTGCGTTGTTAAACATGTTTTTGAATGCTGGCTGCATATTCATCTATTTCATTTTTTGCAGGAAACGCAAGTGTGCTCCAAATGTCAAACCTGGGAGGAAGAAAAAGCAAGATGACAAGGAAGTGCCTGCTAGGAATGTTGCAGCAAAGGGTGTGCGAAGAAAACCAGTGAAGTTAGTGTCTGTACTTACATGTCCGGTCTACAAGTCAGGTCTTTGTTACTACTGTGTTGACGTTTCTTAACTTTTTCAGGAAAGACAAGGGTGGCAAAGAACAGGCCGAAGGGGTGATGAAGACAAAAAGGCCTGCTAGGAATGTACCAAAGGCTGTGGGAATAAGAGCTGTGAAGTTAGCTTCTGCAGCTATGAAGAGAAAATCAGTGAAGTCGAGACAGGATGTTTTTTGTGTTCACGTGTAATGTACATGCTCAAATCTTCTTTGCTATCCTATTAACAAATGGTGTTTCATGCAGGAAAGCTAAAGTGAAGTCGAGAAATGTTGTTTAGATGCACAGGGTGAGGCAGAGAAAACAGAAGGATTTCAGGGGTGGAAAAATTGAGAACAAACTGATTTAGACAGTTTTCCATGCCGTGATCCACCTTGTTTCGGATGTATTTGACCTATTTGATGGACTGCCACTATTTTTCTGAATTCCTCGTTTCATTGGTACCCTCATTTTATAATGGACAGGTCGAGATGGTAGTCTAGTTATGATTTATCAACATCGATCAAACAATGCACTTTAGTAAAGTTGGTTTTCTGTATTTTTTTCATTTTTTTACATAAAATATTGCTAAAATTTGTTCAAAGTGTAGTCAAATTTCATACTTGAAATATAAAATAGAAAACAAAAAATTATATATATATACGAAAATAGAACGTTGGATTTTCTCAGAAACCTATTATTATGAGCACAAAATTTCAAATTTGTATCAAAATCGAAACCTCGTTTTCAAATAACCTTGAAAAATGTTTATTTTGAAATAGAAAATAAGCATACTGATATTTTAAATTAGCATGCTCATTTGATAAAAGCATGTTGAATTGAAAATAGCATGAATATGCGGATTTAAAAATAGCATGCTGCTTTCAATATGCTATTTTTAAAATACCATGCTATTTTTAAAATAGCATGCTGATTTTAAAAACATATGCTGTTTCTAAAATACCATGCTATTTTGAAAATAGCATGCTGATTTTTAAAATATAGTGCTGTTTTCAATATGCTGTTTTTAAAATAAGCATGCTGATTTTAAAAATAGCATGCTGTTTAAAAAAATATAATGCTCTTTTTAATATGCTATTTCGAAAATAGCATGCTGATTTAAAAAATAGCATGCTGATTTTAAAAATAGCATGCTGTTTTGAATATGTTGTTTTTAAAAATAGCATGCTCATTTCAAAATAGCATGCTGATTTCAAAATAACATCCTGATTTTAAAATATAACGCTGTTTTCAATATGTTGTTTTTAAAATAGCATACTGATTACAAAATATGCATGCTTTTTTAAATATGTTGTTTTAAAGTAAGATGCTGATTTTGAAAATAGCATTTTTTTTAGTATGATGTTTTAAAAATAGCATTTTTTAGTATACTGCCATGCTATTTTTCAAAATAACATCCTGGTTTGCTCTGTTTTTTAAAATAGGATGCCATTTCGAAAATAACAGAAACATCATTTTTTAAATATGAAAGCTTCGTCCCGCAAGCTTTTGTTTTTGCATTCCATTTTTTTGTGCAACACAGAAACCTCATTTTCAAAATAACTCGTACTAGCCAACACAAAAACCTCGTTCTAAATATGAAAGTAGCATCTAATCCATATGAAACCCTGTTAGATTTGATTTTAAAAATACTAGCATCACTTTAAAACTATGGCAAAAAAAGAAAATAACATTGCAGTCCATAAAGGAAATGATATCAAGGAGGGTACCAGGGTGCGTTATATATATATGCTTGCATAGCAAGTACATTACGCCACATAAGTTCATACTACCACCAACCAGTTACTGCCAAGTTCCACTTACTGGACGATCTTCATATCCAGTCCGACCCGAAAGTTATACTACCAAAGTACCAGTTACTACCAAGTACCAATTACTAGTAAGTTCCACTTACTAGACCCAAAAGCTGATACTACCAACTTCCAGTTACTGGCTAGTACATACATATTATAACAACTAGCGTCAAACTATGCCATTCAGTCATGATTCTTCACATGGGTCAACGAATCTTCATGCCACTGGCCATGTTCACCTTAAGCCCACCTCCCCTCCTTTCCATGAACCTGAAGATAGCCATATGATCTTCTTTCATTTTGGCACCCTCAATGACTTCTCTCCAGTTCTTCGTCATGATCGCACGCCCGTCCTTCTTGCCCATCTTGAACAAGACCTTTTTAGAACCTTCAAAATGTTCGTTGGTGACACGCACAACCATGGGCTTTCGTAGATAGTCTTTGAGGTAGGCCTCACTGTAATCCTTTGAGAAGCACTGATTGCACAAGGAAATAAATAATGTTACATGATGGCATTTTCACTTGTCAAGTATGATTTGCACAAAAAAAGTCCAAGTGTTTACCATCTTGCTCTTCCCTCTGATGACTGCCGAGCGCGTGATGGTGCTGACATAGTATGGTATGGGGGGTTTGCAATGCTTTACTATGGATTTGAGATGTTCCCACCTAATCAGGTCTAGCGATACATGGTTTCCGTAGAAGATGACAGAGTAGTACATAATTTCATACATAAGATCTAGAACATCAGCACTGGGTTGAGGATCAATGCCTACTTCAATGATCAAGAAATGAAGGACATAGATAACCCAATCACATCCACCCAGCAATATCTCGTAGAAACATGAGCAAATTGAATATTTGATTAATTTAATCTAACAACTAAACACTGCTCTATTTAAGCTCTAGTTCAGTCAATGTTGATTTAGAATCAAAGCAACAAGGTCATCTAGAACCCAAACAGAGTAATGTGTGGTAATCAAGTGTTACTCAAACCTCAACTTTAGATAGTTCACGATTCATTTAATATCTGACCAGCCATATAGAACTTTACCCCTGTATGCCACGATGGGATCGTGGTCGACATATCCATCTCCATCAGAACTATCATCAATGTCATAGTCGCTAGAGGTGTCGTCATCACCGCTATAGCCGTCACTCCCATGTGAAGTGCCATCTGAAGTATCATCTGAGGTGGTCCGTGTAGGAGATATGCCCTAGAGGCAATAATAAATGTTATTGATTATCTCCCTGTTCATAATTAGGTTTATGTTCCATGCTATAACTCCTATGGTTCACGAGTCTACAATAACCACGAGGCTCGGAGGAAGACTCATATGCACGTGTGGAATAATAAACGGTAAAATGTATTCCTAGTCTAGCCTCTAAGACTAGCTCAAGTGTTGCATGATGGTTCTGTTTTCCTGATCATGGGCATGTCTATGCCAGCAACTTTGAGGGCACAATGTTAGAGGAACATTTGTGTTGAATCGACCCGAATTGATGTTATGCTATGAGATTCATTCGTCACAAGTTAATGGTTAAATAACACAGAGATGGTTAATGTTTGCATGATTCCTTAGACCATGAGAGTATCGAGTTTCTTCATGCTTGCTTCATGAACTTTGGGGTTTGTTAAACGTCATCCGTAAATGGGTGGCTATTACGGCGGCTTACGGGTTCATGGAAAAGTATGCCAAGTGACTTGATAGCTCAAGATTGGGATTTGCTCCTCCGACGATGGAGAGATATCTCTGGGCCCTCTCGGTGTTACGGTATCCATCATCGTCTGGCCAGACACTTTGTAATTTGATCACGGGGATGCCGGAACACGGTAACGAGAAAAGAGAACTATACCGGTAACGAGGTAACTAGCATAGTGGACAAGTTGTTGATCCACGGGAATGCCAACATGTCTCACCTCGGGTATTTGTAACATATCGCGAAGCAACAGGAATAGCACACGGCAACTGGAGGTTCATTCGAATATTCATTCGTGTGGGTATAGGGGTCAATATGGGTGTCCACGGCTCCGATGTTGATCATTGATCGGAAGGGGTTCCGTCTCATGTCTATACTTCACCGAACCTATAGGGTCACATGCTTAAGGGTCATCTATCTGCTGAATACTAGACAGGGAGTCTGAGAGAAAATCACCGAAAAAGTTTTGAACACCGAAAAAGTTTCGGACAGCGGAAAAGTTCCGCAGAGAGAGGTCACCGGATGAGCTCCGGTGAAACTGAAAAGTTGTTTCGGGTATTCCATTAAGTCAAATTGGTTTCGGCACATGCCTAATAATTCTTGGAGGGTGCCAGAATCATTCTGGAAACTTTTGGGAATTTTTTGGAAGAAAAAACGGGAAATGTTCCGGAGCTGCCGGAACCACTTCAGATGCTTTTCGCAGATGAAAATCACTAATCTGGAATTGTTCCAGAACGCGTTGAAAATTATTTTAGTGGGTACTGGAAATGTTCTAAGCCCACATAAATATTTTCAGTTCGAACGGACGCTGAAAAATGTCGTCATGAATAGTGAAAGTGCTTTTTTGGGTTACTTTTTGGAAAGACATTATTGTGGGCTTTGTCCCAAGATATTTTTTGGGGGTGACATGGATGGATGAGGCTCCCTTGGGGGGGCCCCTCCTAGGTGTGGCTGGCCACATGGGGACTCCTCCTTGGAGCCCCCTCTTGTGCCTTGGTTTCACATTTGGGTCCTTGTGGAAGGACTTCATCCATGTGCGTTTTGGGTTTTCTTGTAAAACCACCCTACCCCTTGGGATTTCCTATAAATAGAGGTGGAGGGGCAGCCCTCCACACTCACTCCTTCTCACATACAAGTGCCATTGCATGATCTGGCTTCTCTCTCCCTCCCCGCGAAATAGTTTCATAGAGCCGAAAGGCTGTCTGGGTTCCGGTGGGAACTAGTTCTGGACGGCGAAGCCCTGCCGGATAGATGACACCGTATGTGTGCAACTCTGTAGAGAGGTCGTAGTTTCGATCTTAGTGCCCGAGGGGCTGTTCGTGAGTGCCTCCCGAAGGGCTGTCCAAGTGACGGTCCGAGTTCTGTGAGTCCTCCCGAAGGGCTGTCCGAGTGACCGTTCGAGTTTCGAAGGTCCTCCCGAAGGGCTGTCCGCGACACCGTCCGGTGGACTGTTCGACCGCCTCCCGGAGGGCTGTCCGAAGGGAAGACGAGGGTATACATCCTCGCGGTTGGGAGGTTGTAAATCCTAGCTGCGGGGATCTGCACCACCGATCGTCATCGACTCTACTTCCGCTGTGCTACGAGTCGGTAATGAAACTGATCAAACCTTGTATGCAGTCACCATAGTGGTCCTGGGCTGGTGCGTTGGTCGGAAATTTTTTGTTTTCTGCTGCATTACCCTTCAGTGGCGTCATGAGCCGTGCTATGCGTAGATGCAGGTTGCGATCTAGAATACATAGAGATGTATGGGTGTTGCACAATATAATTAGGTAGTAGGTGAGTTCTATTACTGAAAATTATTTGTGCGGGTAGCAGATGAAATCTGTTACCTGATGTTCTTGTTGCTTCCCTGGAATTTGCATATTTCTGATCTTGATAACAGTATGGTGGAGTTTCAAGGTTCTGACAATCCGCGATCCTGATTGATCAACGAAGTGCTAACAGTTCATTGAATTCCACCGTAGTTAAAAAGAAAGATGAAATTTCGCAGACGAAAGGGCAATGCAGATATGATCTGCACGGGGGTCATGCGTATGACGAAGTTTAGTATGGGGTTCGAGATTTTATTATCTCGTGCTTCATACACCCCGCATTGTTAATCTAGCGACTTGGATTATCATACTTGATGATGGACGTTGGTAGCTTCGGTTTGTTTCGAAACCTTAGAAGCCACGTAAAACAAGTTTTTGCATGAACCGATTAGAGACGTCTAACTTGGTTTTGCAGGAGGGTTTGCATGTGCATATGATGTGGTATAGCAGTGCTCATAATAATTTGATTATGTATGAGATGTCTATATGATGTAAATTGATTAACATGACCTGCGTGTCATGATTTGGCATGATGGCTGGAGCCATATGATTGCACTTTAAATGTCCTGCGTGTCAACCTTGTGTAATGCATTATTTTATTAGCTATAGAGATAGCAATATTATCTGGTGCATCGACAAGGTGGTGGCAATCTTCGCGAAGGTGAACACCGACGCGAATGCCGAAGACGAAGAAATGAAAGATATCTCTGTCAGAAAGGGCTATACCATATCATGCTATTATGAATAGCCTGAGATGTTTATCCCTTATGATGCACCCTTCTTGATTGCGCGGTAGTCACTTTTTATTAGGGTGATCTCTCACAAAAAATATCAAGTAGTTAGTGTTCTCCCAAGTGTAGCACCGTCACGGCACCTAACTTTTCGGGGTGCGCCGTGTCACACGGGTACGAACGATTAGGGATGTGTGAGGCGGGTGAGTTGAGACCTCGCAGCGAGATCACTGGGTTGTCTTGACGTTCAGGCATGACCGTCATGAGCTCGAAACACTCGCATCGAAAGATGAACAAGAGTCACATAGAGATGTGATTGGCAAGTTGGCCTACCGGTTGAGATTTTCGTCATCAGTGGTGTTACACCAATGGCAAACAATTGAAATACGGATCTTGAATCACTCACAATCAATTATGAGAGATATTGATTTGAGTGGGAGCGCGCTGTAGAATTAACTTGTTTAATTCTCAGTGCAATTAATTATGAGCACTGTCTAAGTGTGATTTGCATAATAGTTGTAGAATAATGGCTCGCATTTCCACCTTCCCTGTTAAAATTGAATAGCTGTTAAATATCTGGTTAAAACTTTACGGTTGGTAACGTAATGTGAGGATTGTCCTCAAGAGTGCCGAGAAGGACTTTGTCCTATCGCATACTTTGGTATTCTCTTGCTTATGCTATGGATCATGTGACTCTCGTCCTTCGATCCAGAAGCTAGAATTCCATTTCAGTCAAGTGCAATATGTTTGCTTCCATGAGACCCAAACTTCGAAAGTTTGGATAGTTATGTGATATTCATGGAATCTGAAAATCATTTTCAGAGACAGACAAAGGCTAAAAGATATGAGATATCCAAAGCAATGTTTGTTTGCAAACTATTATTAAAGGAGTTTACTATGCATTAGACTGATAAGAGAGGGATCCAGTAGAACACCTATGATATGATGAAAGGTGAATAAAACAACAACTTAAAGAGAAAGGAAGTGTCCGAAGGGTGTTAGTGAAACTTTCACGCCTAGGAAGTCCAGGGCTAACACCACTCTTAAGTTGGGTGCTTTTTCTGAGATTAGGAGAAATGCTAAAAGTTAAACTGTTAGAAGTATAAAGGCAAAAAGAAAGAAGACTGGAATATCCAGCTCATGTATGAATGTCATACAAGTTTTTGATGTATAGAAGGCTGGTCAAAGATATAGTTCTTGGGAATTATGGTTAAACATGTTAATCACTAATTCTTGGGTATTGTGAGAAAATCACAAAGATACCCGCTCGATTGCATTCTGTTGCAACTTGATGTAAGAACTACTACGGCCTGAAAGACTAGCCAGGAATGAGGTTTTGGTATACACAGGGAACATAGTAAATGTTACTATACCTTCCATCGGTGTATTACTGTCTGTATTTATTTTCATAATTCATTTAGAGTTTCACAAACTCTAGCCCTTTGCATAAGGTATCATGCAAGAAGGTTGTTCATAAGAGAACTTTTTTATGTTCGATGTTATGAATAACATAAGGACCATACTTTCATTAAGAATGAGATGTATGTTATGAATAATGACAATAATATATTACCTCTGGATTTACTTTCATAATTCATTTTAGAGTTTTACACTCTAGCCCCTTG
Organism: Thinopyrum elongatum; assembly: GCA_011799875.1. Taxonomy (NCBI): domain Eukaryota; kingdom Viridiplantae; phylum Streptophyta; class Magnoliopsida; order Poales; family Poaceae; genus Thinopyrum; species Thinopyrum elongatum. Next base: position 74,946,607 of record CM022303.1, read on the forward strand.
CAAAATGTTTTTGCAAAAGGGTTGTTCATAAAAGAACAATTGTTGTTCAGTATTGTGAATAACATCAAGGGCCATGCTTCCATCCAGATGGGACGTATGTTATGAATATTGATGGTAATATGATACATCCATAACACTGACGCTAAATATCGTAAGACTAAAAGAATACTACACAAGTGTGGCACTGCATTTGGTCACATTGGAGAAACCCGCATGGAAAATTCCATTATGATGGATTTTGAAGTCGTTTGATTTTGAATCATCTGACACTTGCAACTTTCCTCCGAAAAGTGAAGTGACTGAAATACCGTTCACAGGCCATAAGGAACGAGCAAAGAACTTATTGGTGATCATACATTTTGATGTACGTAGTCCGATAAATGTTATTGCAAGTAGTGGATTTATCTATCTTCATAAATGACTCAAGTAGATATATGGATATTTATTTGATGAGACGTTAGTCTGGATCTTTTGAATTCATTCGAAAGGTTTTCAAAAATGAAGTAGAAGTCATTGTAACAAGAAAATTCTGTTTCTACAATTCGATTGCAGAAAGGAATATTTGAGTTACAAGTTTAGCAAATGTCTGATGAGTTGTGAAAGGGGTTTCATAACTTGCACCTCCCGGAACACCACTGCAAGTGGATAGTCCGTGAAGATGTAATCGAACCATTTATGACATGGTAAGATCAAAGATGACATAAATAAATTTGCCATTATCCCTTTTAAAAGGTGATGCTTTAGAGACTGCGGCTTTTACACTGAAAAGAGCTCCATCGGGTCTATTGAAATGACACCATGGTATGGTACGTCCAACCATGTTATATCTTTTCTTAACATTTGGAATATGGGGCTTGTGTAAAAGGTTACAAACCTATTCCAAATCAGACAAGTGCTACTTTGTAGGTTATCCCAAAATGTTGGGTATTCCTCCCTCACTATACCAAGGCAAATAGGTTTGCCACAAAGAACGGCATGCTTTTTGAAGAAAATGGTTCTTTCAAAAAGGTGAGTGGGAGAATAGTGCAACTCGACGAGATAAACAGTATCTTCATCATCAGATCAAAGGAAAGAGACCTTGGAAGTAATTCCAGAGTTTCCTACTGCGACTGATACGGAAGTCTCTACAATAAAATGTATGGACTTCGGTCGAACTTGCAGCTGAACCACGTAGGCAAGGCTCGTGCAAACCTCTCAGGTGCGCAAACGAGATATTGTTGTTAGACAACAGTATACCTACGATACACAAGGAAGCATTGATGGGCCCTGACTCCGGAATTGGCTAAATGCCAATACAATCCGAAATAGTTTCCATATAAGTGATTCAAGATTAAAACCTTGATACACCTTTCGGAAGACTTAGAGTCTGACGAATATTTATGGAACTATAACTGATACGAATAAAAATGTTTTATCCATAAAGCTCGACTTGTTTCAATATACAAGTTCAAGGAGTTGACTACGATGAGGTTGCTTCACCGTAGCGATGCTTAAAGTCGGTTCGGGTTGAACTAGCAATTAATATATATTTCAATCATGAGATATGAAACAAGGATGACGAAAGGATTTCCATCTGATGGAAATAAAACCAAGGACTTGCATGTGTTACAGTCCAAGGTATTTTGTCAGTCCAAAGGATGCTAGTAAGTATGCAAACTTCAGAGTTCCAGCGATGGACAGAAGAGAGCAAAATGGAGTTGGAATCTTCGTGTTTTGATGATATGGTTAAAAGGGTTTTGACTTCATCAATGGGTAACGAAGATGCTTGTGATTCAAGAAAGTAAGTGGGAGCATAATAACATTTCTAAAAACCTTGTGTGCTTGACACATTGTTAATTGGAATTAAAATTCTTGACACGAATTAGGACTTCATTTGAAAATAGTTTTTCAATGAAGTGCTTGGGCTAAATAGCCTTTATATTAGGCATGATGATCTATGGAGATAGATTTACCTAATAGGGCTGAGCAAAGATACATATTGACAAGATGCTAAAACCTTTTAGCATTAAAAACGTCAAGGAATGATTCTTGCCGAAGTCACATGGAAAGAGTTTTTGCAAGACTCGGTGTCCCAAAACACTGATGAGCAAAATACATGATGGAGATTCCACACACTCTTGTGTTTGGATCAATCATGTATTCCATGGTATGTAAAAACAACCAGATATGTCCAATACTCCCAAAGTTGTTGCGAGTATAGATACCAAAGTGATCAAAACTACTGATCATGGGACAACAGTGAAAAGGGGTCATTGAATACTATAGTAGCACTGATGACATGTTTTCTCGCAAGCGGAGATCGTGAAGAGTTCGTTGTAAAAGGTTACATCGATACAGTCTTCGTCCATGCTCCAAGCAATTTTTGATTTAAGTTAAGGGTTTTGTGCAATACACAATATGGTGGCACGGTAGTTGGAAATTGTTCCAAACAAGTTACTGTGGCGAATTCTGTAACAGAGGCAAAGTATGTTGCCACTTTTAAAAGCAACAAAGAAGATGTTGAATCATATAGTTCATTCATGAACTTAGTATGGTTCCAAGATGGTTTTTGTCAATGGGACACTACTACAGGTAGTTGCTCCATAACTCAGTCTGAGGAATCCAGGTTCGACCTGTGATTCACATACATACAAAGCCAAGTCCACACAAAATATGAATTTTGTGAAAGCGTAAAAACGCGAGGATACGCAAAGATACACACGGAGCTGAAGTCGTCAGATCCGTTGGACATCAGGCTATACCACATGCGAAGCATATTTACACCGGTGTGCCACATGTGTGAAGTGCATTAGCATTAACTAGATTATTGACTCTAGTGCAAGTGGGAGTCTGTAGGAGATATGCCCTAGAGGCAATAATAAATGTTATTGATTATCTCCCTGTTCATAATTAGGTTTATGTTCCATGCTATAACTGCTATGGTTCACGAGTCTACAATAACCACGAGGCTCGGAGGAAGACTCATATGCACGTGTGGAATAATAAACGGTAAAATGTATTCCTAGTCTAGCCTCTAAGACTAGCTCAAGTGTTGCATGATGGTTCTGTTTTCCTGATCATGGGCATGTCTATGCCAGCAACTTCGAGGGCACAATGTTAGAGGAACATTTGTGTTGAATCGACCCGGATTGATGTTATGCTATGAGATTCATTCGTCACAAGTTAATGGTTAAATAACACAGAGATGGTTAACGTTTGCAAGATTCCTTAGACCATGAGAGTATCGAGTTTCTTCATGCTTGCTTCATGAACTTTGGGGTTTGTTGAACGTCATCCGTAAATGGGTGGCTATTACGGCGGCCCTCGGGTTCATGGAAAAGTATGTCAAGTGACTTGATAGCTCAAGATTGGGATTTGCTCCTCCGACGATGGAGAGATATCTCTGGGCCCTCTCGGTGTTACGGTATCCATCATCGTCTGGCCAGACACTTTGTGATTTGATCACGGGGATGCCGGAACACGGTAACAAGAAAATAGAACTATACCGGTAACGAGGTAACTAGCATAGTGGACAAGTTGTTGATCCACGGGAATGCCAACATGTCTCACCTCGGGTATTTGTAACATATCGCGAAGCAACAGGAATAGCACACGGCAACTGGAGGTTCACTCGAATATTCATTCGTGTGGGTATAGGGGTCAATATGGGTGTCCACGGCTCCGATGTTGATCATTGATCGGAAGGGGTTCCGTCTCATGTCTATACTTCACCGAACCTATAGGGTCACACGCTTAAGGGTCATCTATCTGCTGAATACTAGACAGGGAGTCTGAGAGAAAATCACCGAAAAAGTTTCGAACACCGAAAAAGTTTTGGACAGCGGAAAAGTTCCGCAGAGAGAGGTCACCGGATGAGCTCCGGTGAAACTGAAAAGTTGTTTCGGGGTATTCCATTAAGTCAAATTGGTTTCGGCACATGCCTGATAATTCTTGGAGGGTGCCAGAATCATTCTGGAAACTTTTGGGAATTTTCTGGAAGAAAAAACCGGAAATGTTCCGTAGCTGCCGGAACCACTTCAGATGCTTTTCGCAGATGAAAATCACTAATCTGGAATTGTTCCAGAACGCGTTGAAAATTATTTTAGTGGGTACTTGAAATGTTCTAAGCCCACATAAATATTTTCAGTTCGAACGGACGCTGAAAAATGTCGTCATGAATAGTGAAAGTGCTTTTTTGGGTTCCTTTTTGGAAAGACATTATTTTGGGCTTTGTCCCAAGATATTTTTTGGGGGTGACATGGATGGATGAGGCTCCCTTGGGGGGGCCCCTCCTAGGTGTGGCCGGCCACATGGGGACTCCTCCTTGGAGCCCCCTCTTGTGCCTTGGTTTCACATTTGGGTCCTTGTGGAAGCACTTCATCCATGTGCTTTTTGGGTTTTCTTGTAAAACCACCCTACCCCTTGGGATTTCCTATAAATAGAGGTGGAGGGGCAGCCCTCCACACTCACTCCTTCTCACATACAAGTGCCATTGCATGATCTGGCTTCTCTCTCCCTCCCCGCGAAATAGTTTCGTAGAGCCGAAAGGCTGTCTGGGTTCCGGTGGGAACTAGTTCTGGACGGCGAAGCCCTGCCGGATAGATGACACCGTATGTGTGCAACTCTGTAGAGAGGTCGTAGTTTCGATCTTAGTGCCCGAGGGGCTGTTCGTGAGTGCCTCCCGAAGGGCTGTCCAAGTGACGGTCCGAGTTCTGTGAGTCCTCCCGAAGGGCTGTCCGAGTGACCGTTCGAGTTTCGAAGGTCCTCCCGAAGGGCTGTCCGCGACACCGTCCGGGGGACTGTTCGACCGCCTCCCGGAGGGCTGTCCGAAGGGAAGACGAGGGTATACATCCTCGCGGTTGGGAGGTTGTAAATCCTAGCTGCGGGGATCTGCACCACCGATCGTCATCGACTCTACTTCCGCTGCGCTACGAGTCGGTAACGAAACTGATCAAACCTTGTATGCAGTCTCCATAGTGGTCCTGGGCTGGTGCATTGGTCGGAAATTTTTTGTTTTCTACTGCGTTACCCTTCAGTGGCATCATGAGCCGTGCTATGCGTAGATGCAGGTTGCGATCTAGAATACATAGAGATGTATGGGTGTTGCACAATATAATTAGGTAGTAGATGAGTTCTATTACTGAAAATTATTTGTGCGGGTAGCAGATGAAATCTGTTACCTGATGTTCTTGTTGATTCCCTGGAATTTGCATATTTCTGATCTTGATAACAGTATGGTGGAGTTTCAAGGTTCTGGCAATCCGCGATCCTGATTGATCAACGAAGTGCTAACAGTTCATTGAATTCCACCGTAGTTAAAAAGAAAGATGAAATTTCGCAGACGAAAGGGCAATGCAGATATGATCTGCACGGGGGTCATGCGTATGACGAAGTTTAGTATGGGGTTCGAGATTTTATTATCTCGTGCTTCATACACCCCGCATTGTTAATCTAGCGACTTGGATTATCATACTTGATGATGGACGTTGGTAGCTTCGGTTTGTTTCGAAACCTTAGAAGCCACGTAAAACAAGTTTTTGCATGAACCGATTAGAGACGTCTAACTTCGTTTTGCAGGAGGGTTTGCATGTGCATATGATGTGGTATAGCAGTGCTCATAATAATTTGATTATGTATGAGATGTCTATATGATGTAAATTGATTAACATGACCTGCGTGTCATGATTTGGCATGATGGCTGGAGCCATATGATTGCACTTTAAATGACCTGCGTGTCAACCTTGTGTAATGCATTATTTTATTAGCTATAGAGATAGCAATATTATCTGGTGCATCGACAAGGTGGTGGCAATCTTCGCGAAGGTGAACACCGACGCGAATGCCGAAGACGAAGAAATGAAAGACTTCTCCGTCAAAAAGGGCTATACCATATCATGCTATTATGAATTGCCTGAGATGTTTATCCCTTATGATGCATCCTTCTTGATTGCGCGGTAGTCGCTTTTTATTAGGGTGATCTCTCACAAAAAATATCAAGTAGTTAGTGTTCTCCCAAGTGTAGCACCGTCACGGCACCTAACTTTTCGGGGTGCGCCGTGTCACACGGGTACGAACGATTAGGGATGTGTGAGGCGGGTGAGTTGAGACCTCGCAGCGAGATCACTTAGTTGTCTTGACGTTCAGGCATGACCGTCATGAGCTCGGAACACTCGCATCAAAAGATGAACAAGAGTGACATAGAGATGTGATTGGCAAGTTGGCCTACCGGTTGAGATTTTCGTCATCAGTGGTGTTACACCAATGGCAAACAATTGAAATACGGATCTTGAATCACTCACAATCAATTATGAGAGATATTGATTTGAGTGGGAGCGCGCTGTAGAATTAACTTGTTTAATTCTCAGTGCAATTAATTATGAGCACTGTCTAAGTGTGATTTGCATAATAGTTGTAGAATAATGGCTCGCATATCCACCTTCCCTGTTAAAATTGAATAGCTGTTAAATATCTGGTTAAAACTTTACGGTTGGTAACGTAATGTGAGGATTGTCCTCAAGAGTGCCGAGAAGGACTTTGTCCTATCGCATACTTTGGTATTCTCTTGCTTATGCTATGGATCATGTGACTCTCGTCCTTCGATCCAGAAGCTAGAATTCCATTTCAGTCAAGTGCAATATGTTTGCTTCCATGAGACCCAAACTTCGAAAGTTTGGATAGTTATGTGATATTCATGGAATCTGAAAATCATTTTCAGAGACAGACAAAGGCTAAAAGATATGAGATATCCAAAGCAATGTTTGTTTGCAAACTATTATTAAAGGAGTTTACTATGCATTAGACTGATAAGAGAGGGATCCAGTAGAACACCTATGATATGATGAAAGGTGAATAAAACAACAACTTAAAGAGAAAGGAAGTGTCCGAAGGGTGTTAGTGAAACTTTCACGCCTAGGAAGTCCAGGGCTAACACCACTCTTAAGTTGGGTGCTTTTTCTGAGATGAGGAGAAATGCTAAAAGTTAAACTGTTAGAAGTATAAAGGCAAAAAGAAAGAAGACTGGAATATCCAGCTCATGTATGAATGTCATACAAGTTTTTGATGTATAGAAGGCTGGTCAAAGATATAGTTCTTGGGAATTATGGTTAAACATGTTAATCACTAATTCTTGGGTATTGTGAGAAAATCACAAAGATACCCGCTCGATTGCATTCTGTTGCAACTTGATGTAAGAACTACTACGGCCTGAAAGACTAGCCAGGAATGAGGTTTTGGTATACACAGGGAACATAGTAAATGTTACTATACCTTCCATCGGTGTATTACTGTCTGTATTTATTTTCATAATTCATTTAGAGTTTCACAAACTCTAGCCCTTTGCATAAGGTATCATGCAAGAAGGTTGTTCATAAGAGAACTTTTTTATGTTCGATGTTATGAATAACATAAGGACCATACTTTCATTAAGAATGAGATGTATGTTATGAATAATGAAAATAATATATTACCTCTGGATTTACTTTCATAATTCATTTTAGAGTTTTACACTCTAGCCCCTTGCAAAATGTTTTTGCAAAAGGGTTGTTCATAAAAGAACAATTGTTGTTCAGTATTGTGAATAACATCAAGGGCCATGCTTCCATCCAGATGGGACGTATGTTATGAATATTGATGGTAATATGATACATCCATAACACTGACGCTAAATATCGTAAGACTAAAAGAATACTACACAAGTGTGGCACTGCATTTGGTCACATTGGAGAAACCCGCATGGAAAATTCCATTATGATGGATTTTGAAGTCGTTTGATTTTGAATCATCTGACACTTGCCACTTTCCTCCGAAAAGTGAAGTGACTGAAATACCGTTCACAGGCCATAAGGAACGAGCAAAGAACTTATTGGTGATCATACATTTTGATGTATGTAGTCCGATAAATGTTGTTGCAAGTAGTGGATTTATCTATCTTCATAAATGACTCAAGTAGATATATGGATATTTATTTGATGAGACGTAAGTCTGGATCTTTTGAATTCATTCGAAAGGTTTTCAAAAATGAAGTAGAAGTCATTGTAACAAGAAAATTCTGTTTCTACAATTCGATTGCAGAAAGGAATATTTGAGTTACAAGTTTAGCAAATGTCTGATGAGTTGTGAAAGGGGTTTCATAACTTGCACCTCCCGGAACACCACTGCAAGTGGAAAGTCCGTGAAGATGTAATCGAACCATTTATGACATGGTAAGATCAAAGATGACATAAATAAATTTGCCATTATCCCTTTTAAAAGGTGATGCTTTAGAGACTGCGGCTTTTACACTGAAAAGAGCTCCATCTGGTCTATTGAAATGACACCATGGTATGGTACGCCCAACCATGTTATATCTTTTCTTAACATTTGGAATATGGGGCTTGTGTAAAAGGTTACAAACCTATTCCAAATCAGACAAGTGCTACTTTGTAGGTTATCCCAAAATGTTGGGTATTCCTCCCTCACTATACCAAGGCAAATAGGTTTGCCACAAAGAACGGTATGCTTTTTGAAGAAAATGGTTCTTTCAAAAAGGTGAGTGGGAGAATAGTGCAACTCGACGAGATAAACAGTATCTTCATCATCAGATCAAAGGAAAGAGACCTTGGAAGTAATTCCAGAGTTTCGTACTGCGACTGATACGGAAGTCTCTACAATAAAATGTATGGACTTCGATCAAACTTGCAGCTGAACCACGTAGGCAAGGCTCGTGCAAACCTCTCAGGTGCGCAAACGAGATATTGTTGTTAGACAACAGTATACCTACGATACACAAGGAAGCATTGATGGGCCCTGACTCCGGAATTGGCTAAATGCCAATACAATCCGAGATAGTTTCCATATAAGTGATTCAAGATTAAAACCTTGATACACCTTTCGGAAGACTTAGAGTCTGACGAATATTTATGGAACTATAACTGATACGAATAAAAATGTTTTATCCATAAAGCTCGACTTGTTTCAATATACAAGTTCAAGGAGTTGACTACGATGAGGTTGCTTCACCGTAGCGATGCTTAAAGTCGGTTCGGGTTGAACTAGCAATTAATATATATTTCAATCATGAGATATGAAACAAGGATGACGAAAGGATTTCCATCTGATGGAAATAAAACCAAGGACTTGCATGTGTTACAGTCCAAGGTATTTTGTCAGTCCAAAGGATGCTAGTAAGTATGCAAACTTCAGAGTTCCAGCGATGGACAGAAGAGAGCAAAATGGAGTTGGAATCTTCGTGTTTTGATGATATGGTTAAAAGGGTTTTGACTTCATCAATGGGTAACGAAGATGCTTGTGATTCAAGAAAGTAAGTGGGAGCATAATAACATTTCTAAAAACCTTGTGTGCTTGACACATTGTTAATTGGAATTAAAATTCTTGACACGAATTAGGACTTCATTTGAAAATAGTTTTTCAATGAAGTGCTTGGGCTAAATAGCCTTTATATTAGGCATGATGATCTATGGAGATAGATTTACCTAATAGGGCTGAGCAAAGATACATATTGACAAGATGCTAAAACCTTTTAGCATTAAAAACGTCAAGGAATGATTCTTGCCGAAGTCACATGGAAAGAGTTTTTGCAAGACTCGGTGTCCCAAAACACTGATGAGCAAAATACATGATGGAGATTCCACACACTCTTGTGTTTGGATCAATCATGTATTCCATGGTATGTAAAAACAACCAGATATGTCCAATACTCCCAAAGTTGTTGCGAGTATAGATACCAAAGTAATCAAAACTACTGATCATGGGACAACAGTGAAAAGGGGTCATTGAGTACTATAGTAGCACTGATGACATGTTTTCTCGCAAGCGGAGATCGTGAAGAGTTCATTGTAAAAGGTTACATCGATACAGTCTTCATCCATGCTCCAAGCAATTTTCGATTTAAGTTAAGGGTTTTGTGCAATACACAATATGGTGGCACGGTAGTTGGAAATTGTTCCAAACAAGTTACTGTGGCAAATTCTATAACAGAGGCAAAGTATGTTGCCGCTTTTAAAAGCAACAAAGAAGATGTTGAATCATATAGTTCCTTCATGAACTTAGTATGGTTCCAAGATGGTTTTTGTCAATGGGACACTACTACAGGTAGTTGCTCCATAACTCAGTCTGAGGAATCCAGGTTCGACCTGTGATTCACATACATACAAAGCCAAGTCCACACAAAATATGAATTTTGTGAAAGCGTAAAAACGCGAGGATACGCAAAGATACACACGGAGCTGAAGTCGTCAGATCCGTTGGACATCAGGCTATACCACATGCGAAGCATATTTACACCGGTGTGCCACAGGTGTGAAGTGCATTAGCATTAACTAGATTATTGACTCTAGTGCAAGTGGGAGTCTGTAGGAGATATGCCCTAGAGGCAATAATAAATGTTATTGATTATCTCCCTGTTCATAATTAGGTTTATGTTCCATGCTATAACTGCTATGGTTCACGAGTCTACAATAACCACGAGGCTCGGAGGAAGACTCATATGCACATGTGGAATAATAAACGGTAAAATGTATTCCTAGTCTAGCCTCTAAGACTAGCTCAAGAGTTGCATGATGGTTCTGTTTTCCTGATCATGGGCATGTCTATGCCAGCAACTTTGAGGGCACAATGTTAGAGAACATTTGTGTTGAATCGACCCGGATTGATGTTATGCTATGAGATTCATTCGTCACAAGTTAATGGTTAAATAACACAGAGATGGTTAACGTTTGCATGATTCCTTAGACCATGAGAGTATCGAGTTTCTTCATGCTTGCTTCATGAACTTTGGGGTTTGTTAAACGTCATCCGTAAATGGGTGGCTATTACGGCGGCCCTCGGGTTCATGGAAAAGTATGTCAAGTGACTTGATAGCTCAAGATTGGGATTTGCTCCTCCGACGATGGAGAGATATCTCTGGGCCCTCTCGGTGTTACGGTATCCATCATCGTCTGGCCAGACACTTTGTGATTTGATCACGGGGATGCCGGAACACGGTAACGAGAAAATAGAACTATACCGGTAACGAGGTAACTAGCATAGTGGACAAGTTGTTGATCCACGGGAATGCCAACATGTATCACCTCGGGTATTTGTAACATATCGCGAAGCAACAGGAATAGCACACGGCAACTGGAGGTTCACTCGAATATTCATTCGTGTGGGTATAGGGGTCAATATGGGTGTCCACGGCTCCGATGTTGATCGTTGATCGGAAGGGGTTCCGTCTCATGTCTATACTTCACCGAACCTATAGGGTCACACGCTTAAGGGTCATCTATCTGCTGAATACTAGACAGGGAGTCTGAGAGAAAATCACCGAAAAAGTTTCGAACACCGAAAAAGTTTCGGACAGCGGAAAAGTTCCGCAGAGAGAGGTCACCGGATGAGCTCCGGTGAAACTGAAAAGTTGTTTCAGGGTATTCCATTAAGTCAAATTGGTTTCAGCACATGCCTGATAATTCTTGGAGGGTGCCAGAATCATTCTGGAAACTTTTGGGAATTTTCTGGAAGAAAAAACCGGAAATGTTCCGGAGCTGCCGGAACCACTTCAGATGCTTTTCGCAGATGAAAATCACTAATCTGGAATTGTTCCAGAACGCGTTGAAAATTATTTTAGTGGGTACTGGAAATGTTCTAAGCCCACATAAATATTTTCAGTTCGAACGGACGCTGAAAAATGTCATCATGAATAGTGAAAGTGCTTTTTTGGGTTCCTTTTTGGAAAGACATTATTTTGGGCTTTGTCCCAAGATATTTTTTGGGGGTGACATGGATGGATGAGGCTCCCTTGGGGGGGCCCCTCCTAGGTGTGGCCGGCCACAAGGGGACTCCTCCTTGGAGCCCCCTCTTGTGCCTTGGTTTCACATTTGGGTCCTTGTGGAAGGACTTCATCCATTTTCTTTTTGGGTTTTCTTGTAAAACCACCCTACCCCTTGGGATTTCCTATAAATAGAGGTGGAGGGGCAGCCCTCCACACTCACTCCTTCTCACATACAAGTGCCATTGCATGATCTGGCTTCTCTCTCCCTCCCCGCGAAATAGTTTCGTAGAGCCGAAAGGCTGTCTGGGTTCCTGTGGGAACTAGTTCTGGACGGCGAAGCCCTGCCGGATAGATGACACCGTATGTGTGCAACTCTGTAGAGAGGTCGTAGTTTCGATCTTAGTGTCCGAGGGGCTGTTCGTGAGTGCCTCCCGAAGGGCTGTCCAAGTGACGGTCCGAGTTCTGTGAGTCCTCCCGAAGGGCTGTCCGAGTGACCGTTCGAGTTTCGAAGGTCCTCCCGAAGGGCTGTCCGCGACACCGTCCGGGGGACTGTTCGACCGCCTCCCGGAGGGCTGTCCGAAGGGAAGACGAGGGTATACATCCTCGCGGTTGGGAGGTTGTAAATCCTAGCTATGGGGATCTGCACCACCGATCGTCATCGACTCTACTTCCGTTGCGCTACGAGTCGGTAACGAAACTGATCAAACCTTGTATGCAGTCTCCATAGTGGTCCTGGGCTGGTGCGTTGGTCGGAAATTTTTTGTTTTCTGCTGCGTTACCCTACAGTCCGGTGATCACTCTCTTCACTGCTGATGAGGATAGTTTCCCTTGCCATTCAAACCTGTTGCATGCATTGCAATGAACAAATGGTAGTTATTGATATATGAAATCAGTCTTACATTAGGACTTGTTAGCACCATATACAATGAACAAATGGTAGTTATTGTTAATCTTTTCGCATACTTCTTGTTAAGTACGTAGTTCATGTACAAACATATACACGAAAAAGCTAGTCGACAACCAGATTGATACTACTAGACTATTCGCACGACTAGTGGTTAGACTACTAATCATTGGGCAGACATAACCAATTAGGATATTTCAAAGTTACCAAAATTTGGCTATTTTTGCGACATTGGAAAAAATAGTTGGTAGCCAACCAATCACTAGCCAACATTTGGCATTTTGCCAGATATTGGCATGCAAAATTTTGGCATCGAACCATTCATGCTGATAGATCATGATTGGTTTGCTACCAATGTTGGCCTTGCCAAATATTGGCAACTTTATGTGAGCTGGACAAGAAAACTTGGTAACCAACCAATTAGTAGCCATGTATTGTTGGCATCAAACCAATTACGCTCATAATTCGAACAAGCAGTAAAAAGAATCATCAAAAATATAAACCAACCATAATTGTGACACCATGATTAGTAGCCAACCAATCACTTAACAAATCATTTCATCAAAGGTATGCACAAATTAGTAGCCTTGCATACTTAACAAATCATTCAAAAAATGAACCATGATTGACTGCTCTCATCGAGTAATACGTGAAACTATAACTGATCTGCCTTCGATCACTGCAAATTTCCTGATGGGCTGTTGTGTGGTACCATCAGCTAATAAATATAAAGTCTTTAAATTGTCCCAACAAAACAAATAATGCATTTGCTCCTGTACATAACATTTTTAGAGGTAGCTGTGGAGGCTAATTTTCCAGTGAGAATAAGGACATGATAGCATCTCTCAAGCAAGATGACAGCATAGTGAAGGCTATGAGAACGAGCAAGAAATGCTGACCAACAGTCACCCTTTTGTATACCTTGGTATGTATTTACTCATTACTACCCATACCAACAAGTAAAATCATGATTATGAAGTATAATGGCAGAAAATCCAACAGTGAGGAATTTGTTGCAATATGAACTACTAGCTCACAGGAAATCTTCATTGACCCCAACAATCCCATACCATATCATGGAGATAGGCTGACATAATTCAAATAAGCAGTAACGAGAATCATCAAAAATATGCACCAACCATAAATGTTACATGTGTGCACATATCATCAAAAACATGCACCAATCAGTAGCCATGTATACTTACCAAATCCTTCAAAATATGTACTAATCATCATACTACCATCGAGTAATACATGAAACTATAACTGATCCTCCTTCCATCATTACAAATTTCCTCATGGACTGTTTCTGTGCTCGCCTTTTAGTTTATAATTAAGCATCAGCAAATACATATACACAGTCTTCAAACTATCCCAATAAACCAAAACATGTGTATGCTCCTGTAAATATACTTTTTTATATCTAGCAGTGGGGAATCATTTTCCAGGGAGAAAAAGTACTTGATAGCATCTGTCAAGAAAGATGATAGCATAGTGAAGGCTATGTCGACGAGCAAGGCATGCTGGCCAACACCCACCCTTTTCTCTTACTTGCTAGGAAAGTGTTTACCCATTACTACCCATACGAACAAATAAAACCATGATTATGCAGTACATTGTCAGATTATCTTGCTGTAAAATTACTTGTTGCAATATGACCTACTAGTTGACAGTAAATCTGCGTATACCTGAAACATGCTCACAAGCAAGTGTCAGATTTTAACATGGGCGGTGCTGCTAGATCGTAAAATGAAAGTCAAATCGACATGCGAATGGTAGGGAAGATCAATCTTACCTGCGAAGTGGTACCAGATGAGGCTGGAGTAGACTTGTTCGAAGCTGGCACCACCGGAGCTTCGGGTGGCGTGGCCAGGGATTGGGGAGAAGAGGTGCCATTGACGGACCTTGTTGTCGATGAAGCAGTGGAACAACTTGGCCGGAGTAGGGGGGAGTGGGTGGCCCTGCGGATCTGGCCGATTTGACGACGACGGGGGCGGCCAAGGTGACGGCTGGGCAAACCCTAGCCGTCGCCCTCCGCGTCACCTCTCTGTCTCTGCAAAGAACGAAGTGTGGTGGGATTGGGAATGGGGGTGGGGTTGGAGTTGGGGCCATCGCTTGCTTTTCTCTCTGCCTTCCACTTGTACAGGCCCACAAAAGGAACACAGTTTTGGGCCGGATCAGATGCAGATTTGGCAGCTTACCAATTCTGGCCAAACATAGAAGTTCAGCATGATCAGGCCAGTCGGACCACCACAGGTGTGCTTTTAAAGAAACCGTAAAAATACAGTGCTGTTCATATTGCATGTGCATGAGTCTTTCAGTACACCAATTGATCTCGAATAATTTTAAGCACTCCACAATATATATATGAAAATAATGGTTAACCGATAAAATGGTAAACTATTAGATATAAGGTTAAAAATATTTGAAAAAATTCAAGAATTGAATAATATGCATTTTTGTGATTAAATTTAATAAATTTACCATTTTTGCAAAAACTGTGATAATTAAAATATTCATTGGTATTTTCAAAACAAAATAACCGCAAATGACTACTTATGCCAACCAGAACTTCTTCAGGGTTTCGATTATTCGTCTACTCTTTGGCATGCTAGTTCTCATCACGCCTTCTTCGGACCTTCTCTTTGTCCGACAAATTCCTCAGATATTGGGCTAGCGCCTTGTGTTTCGCCCTCGCACCATGCTTCATTTGGTAGCCTTTGGCAACACCTTCGGCGTGCTCAAGAATACTAATGAAAGCCGGGTCCAGATATTCGCCACAGAACGCGCAACAATACGCCATACGCTTAAGCACGTTGCACTGTCCATTCTGCAATTCTTCAAGGGTTTTCTGAGTGTGTGCATCCATCTCCCCTTCCGAAATGTCCGCATAATCATCAGAATAAGGCTGCAAGTTTAAATTATGTATGATATAGGCTGCAACATTATTTACAGTACCTAATAGTCTCTAAGTTCCATACTATAGTGCCTATAAATTATTTTTAAAATAAATATTTATTAACTTTGAAAATTTAAGGAGAAAAAAGCAATATCAAATCCATATGAAAGCAAAATCATATGATGTACTTTTAAAAAAAAATTGTCAATAAACATGGACAACCTTTATGATGTCTGACTTTTAGCATAAAACAAAACGCACTAAATTGTGGAGTGGATGAACCATTAATTTCTCAAAGATTAATTGAATAAATAATGATCATTATGTACTGATGATCAACAGTATATTTAGAGCTAGATTCCATTATGAAATTCAACAACATATTGATGGTTTAATGATTAACCTAACCTTAAACTTGAAGACATATCTAGGGTTAAAAAAATTAAAATTACCATAACGGAATTCCAGTCCATGCCGTGCATGTGCTACTACTTGTGATCGACGACGGAGTAGTGCACCTCCTCATGGACATGATGCTCCTCTGGGTCGGACACCAAGTAGTCCAAAGCTTTCTCGTGGGGATCCTGATCCATGCGATGGACGATGACGTCGGCGGTTGGCCCCGCACGTCCACGATCTGTCACGACGGCGTCCATGACAGGCCCCGCACGTCCATGGCCACGATCTGTCACGACGGTCAATCGACCTCCACGAGTGGATTTCATATCCGGCAGCAGGGAGGCGGGCGTGTGAGCGGCGGCGATGGTTTTAGAGTGTACCCTAGGGGGAGAGATGCGGGGAGTAATTGGTAGTTACCTACTATAGCGGAAATATTGACTAACCAAAAAGGCAGGACTTGTGAAAAAAATGATTGGTCGGCGTTGGAGTTGCCCTTACATAAGGTTTCAATATATTGAAATATTATATTATATAATAAAACAAAAAGAAAGAGGAGCCCTTGCATACCCGCCGTGTACATCTACGTGATGCAATCCAAAGATCGTGTCCGGGGTGGATGGGTTGCGGATTGAAAATTTTGTACGCAAACCATTGTGCTCAAGACTTGTGAAACATGATATCAAATTGTCAACAAGTGATCTAAAAATTTCAAACTGAGTAAGAAGTGTACGCAGAGGCCATTCTAGTATTACTTGGATCGAGACTTTGTGATCATCATGTAGCCATGCCACAACCAACACGATGGTCCCCGTGGCCATGTAGACATCACACCATGCACCGTAGGCCGCCTAGACCCTCAAGCCGTGCATCGATAGTCGTCAAGTCCCGCATGCATTTGCGATGCTAGCAATGTCATCACGTGATGTCAAAAGCTAACAAGCGTGTGACAATAATTTGAAAAAACAATAAGAAAATACTAAAGCATCAATATTTCAATCCTGGGTTGCTATAAGAGAAGCTTGGATTTCCATCTACCAAGCTGATTGCAGCTCAAGGCTGCAATTGCATTGCACTGGTACGTTAGATATAGTCGGCACACAACTTAACATGCATAGTTGTACCATAGTTCAACAGTAAGCATAGGGTACTTCTTAACTTAGTTCATCCATAATGTGTCGCAAACATACCACAAACTAAGGTAGTACTTAACCTAGTTCAGACCAAAAGAGCTTCCATTCTAGCTGCCAGGGTGCGCGCACTTCCCTAAACCCTCTACAAGTTCTCAGCAAGTGCGGCGTGTGCCATCCTGGAAGCATGGCCATGGGCGTGGTAAGCGGCTCGTCCGAGTGCATGCTGGATAACACTCATACGGGTGTTATTAACCTTGTGGTTGCAGAAAGGGCATCCGTAGCCCCCAGCACTAGGCCTGACATGTCTGGCATGCACACCACCGACAAGCTCCCTCCCCTTGCGCCTCCTGTAGATCATATGGCCTTCTTTGTCACTATCGACGTCTTCAGATAGTATCTACAGGTAGTAAAAAATGTTGTGTAAATAATGGGAATTCAGCAGGCACAGAGTCTATGAAACATAATATTATAGATGATAGCGTTAACCCGAAACCCTAAATGACCTTGATCAAAGAAGTGTGTTATTTATTAGGTGCTACATAAACAACCAATGGGATAACATATAATACAAAATAATGAAGGATCAACCATACATGTATGTGCCAAGCACCTAACACAGTTACCATGATGATGAGAGCACACAACTTAATGCAAAAAATATCACCCATGACGTAAATTGCATGAACTGATGATGTACCATGGCAGAGCTGCGTAAAGATGTACCAATGCAAAAACTAGACTTAAAACTTACATGGATGACTTGCTGATGTGTCACTGGTGCATGACTCGATAAAATAGGTAGTGAGTTGTATATATTTAGCAATACAGGAAAAGAGAGTCATCTCTAGAACAGTAAAAAACCAACTACATATGTATTCTCCAAGCTTCCAACACACCGCCCTTGCTCACTGATATATTTGCTAGTCAAGTAGTAAGATCTGACTACCATATCCAGCTACTATTTTCTGGTTCTCTATCTTAAAGATACCGCCAGTTGTATATCTTATGGATCTCGTTAGCTAACCACAAATTGCTATATAAATAAGACCATTCTGTTGCTTTCTTGCATCCAGTCCATTGTCATAAAAGAGCCACCCTGTATCTAGTAACATATAGATTTTGTGTGGTTAGGATCATGGATATTGAAAGTCTCCATGTTATCGTCATGGTAGATTCCCCTGTTGATACCCCGGCCGTCAATGGTCCTTAACTATTCAACATTCTAGCTAAGTATTATTATGAATTCTGACAAGAAGCGATCCAAAATTTTGTATTTACAAAGAAACTAATTAACAAAGCTCAAGTAAAACAGTGATGAAATCCAGTTTCTTTATGCATTAGCCGCTGCTTACAGATAATCAATGTTTAAAATCATTATCACAATCACTTAGGCAGATCATTAAATTAAAACCAAAGATCAGTGCTCATAGAACAAAAGCAGCAAAACATATACTCAACATTTTAAGACCTTATTTGCCTAGTGCATAACTCGTGCTCAGTGCAAATCAATCTTTATGTTATTATCACAATCAAATGCATAGGAAATTCAATTCCAAGGTGCACCTACAAACTAGTATAAACACAATAACCAACCGTAGCCGGATTATTAGCAGAACAATTTATATAGATAAAAAAATGACCTCTAAAGGGCTCAACACATGTAACCTAGCAAGTTACCTAACGCATCTACGGAATCTAGATAGGCATTTCATCTTTTAAAGAAAAAAAGAAACCCTGGCCTACCCCAAAAATAGAGAAAAGGACAGACCAGAGAAAACCTAGGATTTTACAATAATAATAAAGTAGATAGATGACTAACGTCTTCTTCATTGACGTCGACGGCGACCACAGGCTCGGGCACAGGAGGAACCAACGGCAGAGGAGGAACCGGCTGCGGCCGAGGAGCCACCTGCTCCGGCTGCGGCAGAGGAGCCACCTGCTCCAGCTGAGGAGCCACCTGCTGCGACCGAAGAACCTAGACAAGAGCAAGGATGTCAAGCCCGCCCATGCTGGATTATTAGCACAATAACTTATATAGATAAAAAAATGACATATACATGGCTCAACAAATGTAACCTAGCTAGACAGCAGCCGATCCAGGATTTCACATTAGGGTGTTCAAAAATTTATATCGTAAACAAAAAACCCACAAATAATTTTGATACAGAGGAAGTAATATCTAAAATGTTCATGTGAAAATAATTTCTATTCCATCATAATGATAGTACGGACATGAATGACAGAAAATGAGGATTATTTACTACATGACCATACAATGAAATCATTGGTAATTGGGCTCCACGAATCAAGCAATTTTATACGAATTGGCATGAAGTTTAGTGAACAAAGTACACCAGTTTTAGTCCTTTTACCTTGCATACACCTTCATTAATTTTCTGCCAAAAAATTGGGATGTACAGATGTACACCCATGCACCCATGTGGACCTACCCCTGAACCTAGATCTACAGAATCTAGGCAGGGATTTCTTCGACTAAAGAAAAACTGAAACCCTAGTTTTCCCCAAAAAAGGAGGAAAGCACTGACCAGAGAAAACTTTGG
This sequence comes from Thinopyrum elongatum, assembly GCA_011799875.1. Classification (NCBI taxonomy): domain Eukaryota; kingdom Viridiplantae; phylum Streptophyta; class Magnoliopsida; order Poales; family Poaceae; genus Thinopyrum; species Thinopyrum elongatum. The sequence goes on from CM022303.1 coordinate 74,966,225, forward strand.
ATTTGGCCCAAAATGGAATATAAATGACTGACCTATTCTCCGTCATCGTCGCTGTCGACCACGGGCTCGGGCGGAGGAGTCAGCAGCCGCGGCAGAAGAGTCACCCGCTCCGGTGGAGGAGCCACCTGCTCCGGATGAAGATCCAGGACGGCGGCGAGGATGTCAAGACGGCCCTGCTGCCTGCTCGACCCCTCGCAGGCGGCGACGGGTTTCTCCAGGTCCAGCTTCATATGGGGTTTGGATGCTTCGTCCGCCCGGGCGTCGCCCCGGCGTGGTCCATCCCTCCCATGGTGCGCGGCATCTCGACGGCGGAGGTGCAGCGGCGGGAAGGGTGCACGGCGAGCGGTGAGGCGTGGGAGGAGAAAACCCTCGTTTGTACCTATCTGTGGATTTGTGGATGGGGAAGAGGAAGAGGCAGCCGACGATGAGATTGATAAGGGAGAAGCAGAGCGGCCGGCTCTAGACTTTGGGATGACTTAATTAGTACTACCTTGGCCACGTTCACACCACCCCGTGCGTTGTTCACACCGCCCCTGATCAGCTAGGTAGGTTTGAGATGGGCACGATCGTGCACAACCAGGATTTAGGAGTAATGCACGTGTCATGTTGTATTGTTTTTTTGAAAATATGTTGTAAAACTTCAGAAACAAAGCAATGGCGAATGAAAAGTTATGAAAATTCAGCATTAACTAGTAGTCATCGGCTTTGATGTAAAAACAATTGATTTGTTGTATTTATTTGTTAATTCCTAAATATTGAATTTCAACATGCACCTAAACCATGGCGGTTAGTTAAAATTTGTCTCATCGTGCAGATTCGTCTACCATATGCATGTTGCTACAGCATCTGGTACCGTCGAGGGGAATCAGATGTGGTGCGATGCGACAGCATTCATACCGACCCATATCATGTACCCCTAGCCAACCTAACCGGCAATATGCACCGCTAGCCACCTTGATCCGAACCATGCCCTCATGTCCACCATGGGCAACACGCTGCTCAACTAGACACATTTTATGGCAAAATAGTGCATGATGCCCAATCTCGGTGTGCAATATGTGCAGTTGGCTAGCGGTGCACGATTTGAGTATAACTGGCTAGGTGTGTATGGTTGGTGGCTAGATGACTAATAAGTGTGCCTGCGTCATGTCCACGTTGTCAAGGTTGACCGATGGGTGTATACGTGGCCATGTGTGCATGCATCATGTTGGTCCAGCAGGCGTGTGGTGCATGGGGCGGGCCTTGGTGGCTAGAGAGCATATAAAGCGGCACCGAGTTTTGAGGCAAATGAAGGATCGGGCCCCGCACTCCCTCCACGGTCCGGACTCGTTCCCTCTCGATGGCTTGATCTGGCATGCACTATGGTCCCGTTTCATGTGGCCGTGATCTAGATCTTGATTTTTTGAGGTTACATCCCTAGAAACGCTATAAATGTCCCGAATATGGTAGCGAAGCGATAAAGGCCACGCAATGAACTAACCCCCCCGGGTAATTTAAGTTTATTTTTCTCTACTCCTATAAAACACTCAGTTTGTGATGGTTGTGTGCATGTCATCTGTCATTTCTGACCATCAGATCTGCATCTAACGACTGTGATGTAAGCTGTGACATTTTTGGAACAAGACCCCACTTCTTTGCTCCAATTTGCAGAAACCCCTTAGTATCTTCAAACCAATCACATCCCTCCCCCACCTCATCAAGACAATCATGAGGAATATATTTTGAGTGAAACTTAATACGATTATATTTTTAGTGATATATATATATACACACACACACACCAAAACTAGTGTTTTTCTTTCAAGTTTGTGACCATGTATTATTCTACATTGGATCTGTTGCAACGCATAGGCACATTGCTCGCTTCTTAGTGAACGAGCTAACGAGTTTCACGAGTAGCTCGTTAGTAACAACATAGCACCAATTTTCATCTTACACGACAATTTTTGTAGGCACCTCAGCCCATCTATTCAATCTAATCTAGATAGGAGGCAACAAACTAGTGCATTTCCTTTTTGAGTCACCATCTTCCTTCTTGAAAACCACATCTACACACTCATCATGTATACCGTAACACAACAGAATCTGTTAACGAGCGCTGGTGAGCTTAACTAGCTTCAAACGAACCTAGCCAATCAGGGTTTTATGCTACTTAATCTCAACGAGCGGAGGATTAATGAGCATGAGTTTAACAAGGAGAGTAGCTTGTTAACCCCCCTGCTGAAGGCTACAATTGCATTGCACTAGTACCTTAGATGCCAAACCGCACACCAATTAACATAGGTATACCTTAGTTCAACGCTTCCATATATAAAAAACCACACACCACTTAACAGTACTGGTGCACATAGTTCAACCATAAACGTTCACCAACATAGAATAGCCTAGGGTAGTACTTAGCATAGTCAAAACCAAAAGAGCATCTGTTCTAGTTGCGAGGGTCCGCACTGCCCTAAAGCATCATCAAGTACTCGGCATGCGCCACCCTGAAAGTGTGGCCATTCTTGTGGGAGCCACGGGATGCTCCGAGTGCATGCTGAATGACACTCGTCAGGTCGCCTTTCATCAACTGGTTGCAGAAAGGGCATCCATAGCCCGGCCTTCCGATTCTAGGCCTGACACGTTTTTCATGCAACCCATTGTCAATCTCCCTCGTCTTGCGCCTCCTGTAGATCCTCTGGGTTTCTAGGTCGATGTCGACGTCGTCAGATAGTACCTACATGTAGTACAAAATGTTGCGTAAGTATATTTAATATGAGAATTCAGCAGGCACAGAGTCTATGAAACATAATATAATAGATGACAGCGTAAAATATCTTCAAATGATCTTGAAAAAATAAATGCATAACTTATTAGTTGCTACATAAGCAACTAAATGGGATAGTACCATATAGTAAAAAAATGAAGGATCAACCATACATGTATGTTCCAAGCCCCGAACACAGATACCATGTCGAAGAGAGCAAACAACTTAAGGGGCTGTTTGGTTCTAGGCCTAGCATTGCCACATTTTGCCACACATTTTTGCCAAGCTTGCCTAAGGTTAGTTCATCAAAATGAGAGCCACATGTTGGCAAGCCTTAGCGAATCTTGCCACACTTTTTGTGTGTATGCCATATGGGGCCCAAGTGTGGCTTGCCTAAGGTCTGGCTGGAACCAAACACTCACTTAAGTAGGTCAAACTTGCCTAACCTTAGGTGTGGCAATCTTTGGCAAAGTTAGTCACAAACCAAACAGCACTTTAGTGCAACAAAATTCATTTATTACATAAAAATGCATGAACAGATGATGTAACATGGCAGAGTAGCATACAGATGTACTAATGCAAAAAAATGACTTATAACTTACATGCATGACTTTCTGATGTGCCACTGGTGCATGACTAGATAAAATATCTAGTGAGCGATATCTATTTAGGGTTAGAATTTTGTGTGCTTATGATCATGGATATTGAAAGTCCCCATGTTATCGTCAGGGAAGATTCCCCTGTTGATCGATACACCACCCATCAATGTTCCTCAACTATTCAACGTTCTAGGTAAAGTAGTTATTATGAATTCTGACAATAAGTGATCCCAAATGTTGTACTTACAAGAAAAACTAATTAAGACAACTCAAGTAAAACATTGATGATATCCAATTTCTTTCTAAAATAGCCATTTCTTAGAGATAATCAATGTTTAAAATCATTGCCACAGCCACTTATGGAACATTTAAACCAAAGATCAATCAGGTGCACATAGAACAAAAGCAGCCAAACATGTACTCAACATTTTAATACCTTATTTGCCTTGTACTGACCAGAGAAAACCTAGGATATTACAAAATAAATAAATAAAGGGGATAGATGACTAACGTCTTCTTCGTCCACGTCGCCGACGACCACAGGCTGGGGCAGAGGAGGCAACATCCGCGGCAATCGAGCAACCGGCTGAGGCTGAGGAGCCACCTGCTTCGGCAGAGAAGCCAGAGGAGCTACCTATTCTGGATTATTAGCTGAATAATTTATATAGATAAAAAATTGACATATACATGCCTCAACAAATGTAATCTAGCCACATGGCTGCGGATCCAGGATTTCATACTTGGGTGTTAAAAAATTTATATTGCAAACTAAAACCACAACAATATTTTTCAAATGGAGGGAGTAATATCTAAAATGTTCATGTGAAAAGATTCTTTTTCCATCATAATGATAGTACTGACATGAATGACAGAAAATGAAGATTATTTACTTCATGACCATACAATATGGCATTTTCATAAACAAGGCATGGTGTTGTTATCCTTAAGTTGCAGAAAATATTTTCACAATCACCTACATAGGCAATTCACTTCCAAGGTCCAGTTACGTATTTGTATTAGCACAATCACCAACCCTAGCTGGATTTATTAGCAGAATAATTTATCTAGATCAAAATATGACCTATACAGGGCTCAACACATGTAACCTAGCTAGTTACCTAACGCATCTATAGAATCTTGATATGGAGTCCTTCGATCAAAGATAAAAAGAAACCCTGGCCTTCCCCAAAAATAAAGAAAAGGACTGACCAGAGAACACCTAGGATTTTACAAAAAATTAAAGGAGATAGATGACTAACGTCTTCTTTGTTGACGTCGCCGACGACCACAGGCTCGGGCACAGGAGGCGTCACCCGCGGCAGAGGAGACACCTGCTCCGTCTGAGGAGCCAGAGCAGCTACCTGGGCCCACATAAATAGCAAAATATTTTACATAGATCGAAAAATGTCATATACATGCCTCAACTAATGTGACCTAGCGACACAGCTTCGGATCCAGGATTTCACAATTGGGTGTTCAAAAATTTATATTGCAAACTAAAACCACAACAATATTTTTCAAACGGCTGAGATCAAGTTGGCTTTTGACTCCAGAAGGCATTCTTCTGCCTCTACTTCTGTTACTCAAGAAATGAAAGAGTTAGGAGTAATATCTAAAATGTTCATGTGAAAATATTCTTTTTCCATCATACTGACAGTACTGACATGAATGACAGAAAATGAATATTATTTACTACATGACCATTCAGTATGACATTTTCATAAACAAGGTGTGGTGTTGTTATCCCTTACTTGCAGAAAATATTATGTTAAAAATAAGCAACCAAAAAATATATTTCAAGTAGGGATGATAACAAGTCTAAAATATTACACCCTATGGTAATTGGACTCCAGGAATCAAGCAATTGGTGTTGAGCAAATTGAACGGCAAAATTTGTGTCTGCTGGATTAAGCGTTAGAGGCTAGTTTTATATGAATTGACATGAAGTTTAGTGCACAAACTACACCACTTTTAGTCCATTTACCAATAAAACACCATATATAAGAAATTTCTGCCAAAAAAATTGGGTGCACTACGGTACCAGTGCTGCTGCTATCAAAATTTGGCATCAACACATTTTGGATGCACGAGAGCCATGGGATCGGAGTGGTTGGTCGATCTTAAAAACAACATAACCTATACAATGAGGAGCCGATCCCCACATCCATGCACCCATGTGGATCCGCCCTGGAACCTAACGGATCTAAAGAATCTAGGTACGAATTTCATAGATGGAAGAAAAGCAGAAACCCTAGCCATACCCAAAAATAGAGAAAGGACTGAACAAGGAAACCTAGGATATTACCAAAAATAGGAGTTAGATGGCTGACCTCTTCTCCGTCGTCGTCGCCGTCGACGTCGACCACGGGCTGCAACAGAGGAGGCAGATGGCGTGGCAGAGGAGTCACCTGCTCCGGCGGAGGAGCCACCTGCTCCGGATGAAGAGCCTGGACGTCGTCGAGGACATGAAGGCCGCCCTGCTGCCCGCTCGACCCCTCGCCGGTGGCGACGGGTTTCTCCATGTCCGGCTTCGCATGGGGCTTGGATGCTTCGTACGCCAGGGCGTCGGTCCCGGCATCGCCCCTCCCTCCCATGGTGCGCTTGGGCATCTCGACGGCGGAGGTGCAGCGGCGGGAAGGGTGCAGCGGTGGGAAGTGCATGGCGAGTGGTGAGGCGTGGGAGGATAAAACCCTCGATTGTGGCTATTTGTGGATTTGTGGATGGAGAAGAGTACGAGGGGGGGCGGCGATGAGATTAATGCTATGGGGAAGCGGAGCGGCCGGCTTTAGTCCTTGGCTAGTCAAACACAATTGTTGCCACGTTCACACCTCCCCGTGCGTTGTTCACACCACCACGTTTGCCACATCAAAACGCAACTTCTCACTAAAATGAATGGCCCGATCATGCATAGCCATGATTTAGGAGTAATGCAACTTCCCTTCAAAAAAATGTGTAATGCAACTGCTCCCTCATTACAAAGAACAAAGTCATACAGTGGGACAACTGCATTTGTAGGCTTGTTTCATGTGCACGTGTCATGTTTTATATTTGTCCGAAAATATGTTGTAAAACTTTACATACAATGGAATGGCAAATGGATGTGACAAAACTTCATCGGCAACCGCGCGGATTCGTCTGTCATATGCCCGATGTTCGGTACCAAGGAGGGGAATGTTGATCCACGCGATGCCATGTGTTTCATCTAGACCCATATCATGCACCCCTAGCCAACCGGGCCGACAACATGCGCCGCTAGCCTTCTCGATCCAAACCATGCGCTAGTGTCTACCATGGGCAGAGATGCTCATGTGGACAGGTTTGCTAGCACTAGTGAATGACGTCGGATGTCAGTGTGCAATATGTGTAGCCGCGTGTCGCTTTGGCATGCCTGGCATACCAAGGGGAGGGACTCGTCGAAGGTCCAACGAACCGCGGTGGGGTCAATGGTGGATGTATGGTGTGGGTCAACCTGGCTAACGGTGCATGGTTTGAGTGTAGGTGGCTAGGTGTGCATGGCTGTGGGCTAGATGGCCAATGAGTGCGCATGCGTCATCTGTACATTGTCAAGGTTGAACGGTGGGTGTCTATGTGGCCATGCGTGCATGCATGGTGTGGGCCCAGTTGGCGTGCGGCGCACGAGACGTGCCTTGGTGGCTAGGGACCACATCTTGCGGCACAGAGTTCTCAAGCAGATGAAGTGGCGGGCCCCGCTCTCCGTCCATAGGCCGGACTCATTCCCTCTCGATGGCTAGCTCCGGGATGTGTTTTGGTCTCGTGTACACACAACCTACATGAAGGCTAATGCGTGCCGCTCTCAATGTTCGACCACACCCACACCCCGACAGGTCCCAAGAAATTCCGATCCCTCGTGAATTTGCATGGATTATAGCGGCGGTAGACGACACGCCAGCATTTTCGCCCTTGACAATGGCTCTGAGGCGGCCCTTCTCATTGGTAGCACATGGCCCATATATGGACCAGAGAGCTTAGCATGGGACTGTCACCCCAATCCCAACTATGATTTCATGTGGCCGCGGTATAGATCCTGAATTTCCGAGGATACTACCCTAGAAATGCGGCAAATGTCCCGAATATGGCACGCGGGCTCTGAGAAAGGCCGGGACCTGGCATGCGCTCTTGGATTGTTCTCCGTTGACCCGAGAGAAAGCACCGGTGAAAACAGAGGAACGGGCCCGCACTCAGTGCGCAAACCAGACGCGTTACCTCAAGGTAGCTAGATCCAAACCATGCACCCCCGCCGTCTAGACCCACGTGGCGCACCACTTAGGCACTAGACCCACACCACTTACGCCGGCCCCCAAGCAAGCATTCCCCCCGTGTGGACTCATATGTCGCACCGCGCAAAATAGCTTAGCACAAGACTTTCACCCCGATTTCCACAACATGCACCACTACAAGTAAGTGTCCACAAAATGGACTATCCCATTATCAACTTTTTTTTGCCAAAACAAGTAAGTTGTTTTTAAATTGCTTGAAAATAGCAAGGTTTCTGTTAAATTATAATTTCATTAATTACACATTATAAGGTGCATTTTTTGTCCCTCAAAAAGGGGTGCATTCCTTTTTGTAAACCCACAAAATTCCTTCCTTCCATCGAAGAAACGAATCCTTCTTCACCCTCTCACGATCACGTTCATAGTGGCCTCGCCCTATAATCTAGGAGTGGTCGATCCAATCTCCCCACTGGGGCCAACTTCCACGCACTATCTATATTGGTTGGTTGCAAATATCTCTCCAAAACGGTTTATTATGGGAAAATCACATTCTTTTGTTTTTCCTTCCAAAGATATGTGGCGAAAAAACATGGAACAAAATTGTAGGAGGCATGGTGGGATACGTGCACATGCTGTCTTTTTGTACTACAAGTGCACTTGTTGGCAAATTGCATGTGCACGTGTCATGTTTCATTTTTTTCTTGAAAATTAAGTTGTACACCTTTACATAGACGCTTGAATTATTGTTTTCATATGTTAATAATTCCTAAATATTGAATTTCAGCATGCACATAATACATGGCATCCAGGCTTCATCGGCGACCGCATGGATTCGTCTGGCATATGCCCGCTGTCCGGTACCGGGCAGGGGAATGTGGATCCACGCGATGCCATGCGTTTCATCTGGACCCATGTCATGCACCCCTAGCCAACCGGGCTGACAACATGTGCCACTTGGCTTCTCGATCCTAACCACGCACTAGTGTCCACCATGGGTAGAGATGCTCAGGTGCACAGGTTTGCTGGCACTAGTGAATGACGTCATATCTCGGTGTGCAATATGTGTAGTCACGTGTTGCTTTGATATGCCTGGCATGCCGAGGGAAGGGACTCGTCGGAGGTCCAACGAACCGAGGTGGTGTCAATGGTGGATGGATGGTGTGGGTCAACCTGGCAAACGGTGCATGGTTTGAGTGTAGGTAGCTAGGTGTGCATGGCTGTGGGCTGGATGGCTAATGAGTGCGCATGTGTCTTATGTACATTGTCATGGTTGGCCGGTGGGTGTCTACTTGGCCACGCATGCATGCATGGTGTGGGTCCAGTTGGCGTGCGGCGCACGGGACTATCCTTGGTTGCTAGGGTCCACATCTTGCGGCACAGAGTTCTGAAGCAGATGAATGGGCAGGCCCCGCACACCGTTCATAGGCCGGACTCATTCCCTCTCAATAGACAACGGCTGCGAGGCGGCCCTTCTCTTTGGTGGCACATGGCCCATATATATGGACCAAAGAGCTTAGCATGTGATTGTTACCCCACTCCCTGTTATGATTTCATGTGGCCGCTGTCTAGATAGTGAATTCCCGAGGATACTACCCTAGAAATGCGGCAAATGTCCTGAATATGGCACGCGGGACCCAAGAAAGGCCGGGACCTAGCATGCGCATTTGGATTGTTCTCCATTGACCCGAGAGAAAGCACCGATGAAAACGGAGGAACGGGCCCGCACTCAGTGCGCAAACCGGACGCGTTACCTCAAGGTAGCTAGATCCAAACCATGCACCCCCACCGTCTAGACCCACGTGGCGCACCACTTAGGCACTAGACCCACACCACTTACGCCGGCCCCCAAGCCAAGCATTCCCACCCGGGTAGACTCATATGTCGCACACCGCAAAATAGAATTAGCACAAGACTTTCACCCCGATTCACGAGGTTACTACCCTGTGCACCCCTAACCAGCATGATACACTGTATGCACCTAGAGCTACCTGGGCCCAAAGCATGCACCACTACACGTAAGTGTCCACAAAACGAACTAACCCATAATCAATTTTTTTGCCAAAACAAGTAAGTTGTTTTATAATGGCTTGAAAATAGCAAGGTTTCTGTTAAATAATAATTTCCTTAATTACACATTTTTTTAGGATCCTTAATTACACATTATAAGGTGCATTTTTGTCCCTCAAAAAGGGGTGCATTCCATTTTGTAACCAGACAAAATTCCTACCTTCCCTAAAAAAAAAAGAATCCTTCTTGACCCTCTCACGATCACGTTCACGATGGCCTCAACCTATAATCTAGGAGAGGTCGATCCAATCTCCCCACAGGGGCCAAGTTCCACGCAGTAGATATTTTTGGTTGGTTGCAAATTTCTCTCCAACACGGTTTATTACTTCCCAAGACATGTGGCGACAAAAGCATGGAACAAAATCGTAGGAGGCACGGTTGGATACGTGCACATGTTGTCTTTTTCTACTATAAGTGGACTTGTTGGCAAATTGCATGTGCACGTGTCTGTAGGAGATATGCCCTAGAGGCAATAATAAATGTTATTGATTATCTCCCTGTTCATAATTAGGTTTATGTTCCATGCTATAACTGCTATGGTTCTTGAGTCTGCAAATAAAACGAGGCTCGGAGGAAGACTCATATGCACGTGTGGAATAATAAACGGTAATATGTATTCCTAGTCTGGCCTCTAAGACTAGCTCAAGTATTGCATGATGGTTCTGTTTTCCTGATCATGGGCATGTCTATGCCAGCAATTTTGAGGGCACAGTGTTAGAAGAACATTTGTGTTGAATCGACCCAAATTGATGTTATGCTATGAGTTACATTCGTCACATATTAATGGTTAATAACACAGAGATGGTTAATGTTTGCAAAATTCCTTAGACCATGAGAGTGTCGAGTTTCTTCATACTTGCTTCATGAACTTTGGGGTTTGTTAAACGTCATCCGTAAATGGGTGGCTATTACGGCGGCTTACGGGGTCATGGAAAAGTGTGTCAAGTAACTTGATAGCTCGAGATTGGGATTTGCTCCTCCGACGATGGAGAGATATCTCTGGGCCCTCTCGGTGTTACGGTATCCATCATCGTCTGGCCAGACACTTTGTGATTTGATCACAGGGATGCCGGAACACGGTAACGAGAAAAGAGAACAATACCGGTAACGAGGTAACTGGCATAGTGGACAAGTTGTTGATCCACGGAAATGCCTACATGTCTAACCTCGGGTATTTGTAACATATCGTGAAGCAACAGGAATAGCACACGGCAACTGGAGGTTCACTCGAATATTCATTCGTGTGGGTATAGGGGTCAATATGGGTGTCCACGGCTCCGATGTTGATCATTGATCGGAAGGTGTTCCGTGTCATGTCTATACTTCACCGAACCTATAGGGTCACACGCTTAAGGGTCATCTATCTGCTGAATACTAGACAGGGAGTCTGAGGGAAAATCACCGAAAAGTTTCGGAGACAACGGAAGAGTTCCGGAGAGAGAACACTGAAAAAGTTTCGGTAAAACCGAAAAGTTGTTTCGGATAAAACCTTTGATCCAAAAAGGTTTCGGCAAGCACCGGGAATGTTTTGGAGGTTGCCAGATTGGTCTGGTAATTTCTGGAATTTTTCTGGAGAAAAAACCGAAAAAAAAGTTTCGGAGCTGCCGGAGTTGTTTACCGGGTAAACAAAGATGGTTTTAAATTAAACCACCATACTGGAAATGTTCCAGAGCGCGTCCAGATAATTTTAGAGGGTGCCGGAAATGTTCTGGGACCTTCTGGAATTTTTCGGAAATAATAGTCGCGGAAAACATCTTGTCCCAGCGTGAGGGGACAAGATCCCACGGATCGTGGGGGCTGTTTTTGGGCTGTTTTTGGGGGGGCCTCCTTTGGGAGCAGCCCCCTTGTGGCTGGACAAAATGTTGGGGGGGCCCCCATGGTGGGGGGCAGCCCCCACAAATGGTGGAGAGTGTTGGGAGGAAGGTGGGGCCCCATGGGGGAACACCATGGACAAGGGAACATGTTTTTCCCTTGTTTGGAGGGAACATGTTCTCCTTGTTTTGTGGGAACATGTTTTCCCCATGTTTAGTGGGCTGAATTTTCAGCCCCCTCCACCCCTTCCACCACTATATAAGGAGGAGGAGAGGTGCTCTCCAACTCCACTCCAACTCTCTCACACAAGCCATGCATGATCTGGCATTCTCTCTCCCTCCCACGAAATAGTTTCGTAGTGCCGAAAGGCTGTCTGGGTTCCGGTGGGAACTAGTTCTGGACGGCGAAGCCCTGCCGGATAGATGACACCGTATGTGTGCAACCCCGTAGAGAGGTCGTAGTTTCGTCCTTTTGCCCGAGGGGCTGTTCGAGTGTCCTCCCGAAGGGCTGTCCGAGTGACGGTCCGAGTTCTGTGAGTCCTCCCGAAGGGCTGTCCACGACACCGTCCGGGGGACTGTCCGACCGCCTCCCGGAGGGCTGTCCGAGTGGTGGATGAGGGAGTACATCCTCGCGGTTGGGAGGTTGTAAATCCTAGCTGCGGGGATCTGCACCGACGATCATCATCGACTCTACTTCCGCTGCGCTACGAGTCGGTAACGAAAATGATCAAACCTTGTATGCAGTCTCCATAGTGGTCCTGGGCTGGTGCGTAGGTCGAAATTTTTTTGTTTTCTACTGCGTTCCCCAACAGTGGCATCATGAGCCGTGCTATGCGTAGATGCAGGTTGCGATCTAGAATACATAGAGATGTATGGGTGTTGCACAATATAATTAGGTAGTAGATGAGTTCTATTACTGAAAATTATTTGTGCGGGTAGCAGATGAAATCTGTTACCCGATGTTCTTGTTGCTTCCCTTGAATTTGCGTAGTCCTGATCTTGACAGCATTGTGGAATCTCACAAAGTTCTGGCAATCCGCGATCCTTTCATGCTGCTCCTGAGTATGCTGATTGACAGATCAACGAAGTGCTAACAGTTCTTTGGGTTCCACTTTAGTTAAAGAAAGATGGATGTTTCGCAGACGAAAGGGCAATGCAGATATGATCTGCACGGGGGTCATGCGTATGACGAAGTTCAGTATGGGGCTCGAGATTTTATTATCTCGTGTTTCATACACCCCTCATTGTTAATCTAGCGACTTGAATTATCATACTTGATGATGGACGTTGGTAGCTTTGGTTTGTTTCGAAACCTTAGAAGCCACGAAAAACAAGTTTTTGCATGAACCGATTAGAGACGTCTAACTTGGTTTTGCAGGAGGGTTTGCATGTGCATGTGATGTGGTATAGCAGTGCTCATAATAATTTGATTATGTATGAGATGACTATATAATGTAAATTGATTAACATGACCTGCGTGTCATGATTCGGCATGATGGCTGGAGCCATATGATTGTCACTTTATTGACCTGCGTGTCAACCTTAAGTAATGCATTATTTTATTAGCTATAGAGATAGCAATATTATCTGGTGCATCGACAAGGTGGTGGCAATCTTCGCAATGGTGAACACCGACGCGAATGCCGAAGACGAAGGAATGAAAGACTTCTCCGTCAGAAAGGGCTATACCATATCATGCTATTATGAATTGCCTGAGATGTTTATCCCTTATGATGCACCCTTTTTGATTGCGCGGTAGTCGCCTTTTATTAGGGTGATCTCTCACAAAAATATCAAGTAGTTAGTGTTCTCCCAAGTGTAGCACCGTCACGGCACCTACCTTTTCGGGGTGCGCCATGTCCACATGGGTACGAACGATTAGATAAGTGTGAGGCGGGTGAGGTCGGACCTCGCAGCAAGATCACTTGGTTGTCTTGACGTTCTGGCTTGATCGTCCTGAGCTCGGAACACGCCCATCGAAAGATGAACAGGAGTCACATAGAGATGTGATCGGCATGTTTGCCCACCAAATTGAAATTCTCGTCATCAGTGATGTCCACATCAATGGCGTTGAATTGAAATGTGGATCTTGTATCACTCACAATCAATTATGAGAGATATTGATTTGAGTGGGAGCGCACTGTTGAATTAACTTGTTTAATTCTCAGTGCAATTAATTTTGAACACTGTCTAAAGTGTGATTTGCATAATAGTTGTAGAATAATGGCTCGCGTTTCCACCTTCCCTATTAAAATTGAATAGCTGTTAAATATCTGGTTAAAACTTTACGGTTGGCAATGTAATGTGAGGATTGCCCTCAAGAGTGCCGAGAAGGACTTTGTCCTATCGCATACTTTCGGTATTCTCTCGCTTATGCTATGGATCATGTGACTCTCGTCCTTCGATCCAAAAGCTGGAATTCCATTTCAGTCAAGTGCAATATGTTTGCTTCCATGAGACCCGAACTTCGAAAGTTTGGATAGTTATGTGATATTCATGGAATCTGAAAATCATTTTCAGAGACAGACAAAGGCTAAAAGATATGAGATATCCAAAGAAATGTTTGTTTGCAAACTATTAGTAAAGGAGTTTACTATGCATTAGACTGATAAGAGAGGGATCCAGAAGAACGCCTGTCATATGATGAAAGGTGAATAAAACAACAACTTAAAGAGAAAGGAAGTGTCCGAAGGGTGTCAGTGAAACTTTCACGCCTAGGAAGTCCAGGGCTGATGCCACTCTTAAGTTGTGTGCTTCTTCTGAGAGTAGGAGAAATACTAAAAGTTAAACTGTTAGAAGTATAAAGGCAATGAGAAAGAAGACTGGAATATCCAGCTCATGTATGAATGTCATACAAGTTTTTGATGTATAGAAGGCTGGTCAAAGATATAGTTCTTGGGAATTATGATTAAATTGTTAATCACTGATTCTTGGGTATTGTGAGTTAATCACAAAGATACCCGCTCGATTGCATTCTGTTGCAACTCGATGTAAGAACTACTATGGCCTAAAAGACTAGCCAGGAATGAGGTTTAGGTATGCACAGGGAACATAGTAAATGTTACTGTACCTTCCATCGGTGTATTACCGTCTGTGTTTATTTTCCTAATTCAATTAGAGTTTTACACACTCTAGCCCATTGCATAAGTTATCTTGCAAGAAGGTTGTTCATAAGAGAACTTTTGATGTTCGGTGTTATGAATAACATAAGGGCCATACTTTCATTATGAATGAGATGTATGTTATGAATATTGATAATAATACATTACCTCAGTATTAACTTTGATAATTCATTTTAGAGTTTTACACACTCTAGCCCATTGCACAATGTTTGTTGCAAAAGGGTTGTTCATAGAAGAACAATTGCTGTTCAGTATTATGAATAACATGAGGGCCATACTTCCATCATCGATGGGACGTATGTTATGAATATTGATGGTAATATGATACATCCATAACACTGATGCTAAATGTCATAAGACTAAAAGAATACCACACAAGTGTGGCACTGCATTTGGTCACATTGGAGAAACCCGCATGGAAAATTCCATTATGATGGATTTTGAAGTCGTTTGATTTTGAATCACCTGACACTTGCAACTTTCCTCCGAAAAGTGAAGTGACTGAAATACCGTTCACAGGCCATAAGGAACGAGCAAAGAACTTATTGGTGATCATACATTTTGATGTATGTAGTCCGATAAATGTTGTTGCAAGTAGTGGATTTATCTATCTTCAGAAATGACTCAAGTAGATATATGGATATTTACTTGATGAGACGTAAGTCTGGATCTTTTGAAATCATTTGAAAGGTTTTCAAAATGAAGTAGAAGTTATTGTAACAAGAAAATTATGTTCCTACAATTCGATTGCAGAAAGAAATATTTGAGTTACAAGTTTAGCGAATGTCTGATGCGTTGTGAAAGGGGTTTCATAACTTGCACCTCCCGGAACACCACTGCAAGTGGAAAGTCCGTGAAGATGTAATCGAACCATTTATGACATGGTAAGATCAAAGATGACATAAATAAATTTGCCATTATCCCTTTTAAAAGGTGATGCTTTAGAGACTGCGGCTTTTACACTGAAAAGAGCTCCATCAGGTCTGTTGAAATGACACCATGGTATGGTACGCCCAACCATGTTATATCTTTTCTTAACATTTGGAATATGGGGCTTGTGTAAAAGGTTACAAACCTATTCCAAATCAGACAAGTGCTACTTTGTAGGTTATCCCAAGTCATTGGGTATTCCCCCACCACTATACCGAGGCAAAAGTTTTTGCCACAAAATGGTATGCTTTTTGAAGAAAATGGATCTTTGAAAAAGGTGAGTGGGAGAATAGTGCAACTCGACGAGATAAACAGTATCTTCGCCATCAGATCAAAGGAAAGAGACCTTGGAAGTAATTCCGGAGTTTCCTACTGCGACTGATACGGAAGTCTCTACAATAAAATGTATGGACTTCGGTCGAACTTGCAGCTGAACCACGTAGGCAAGGCTCGTGCAAACCTCTCAGGTGCGCAAATGAGATATTGTTGTTAGACAACAGTATACCTACGATACACAAGGAAGCGTTGATGGGCCCTAACTCCGGAATTGGCTAAATGCCAATACAATCCGAGATAGTTTCCATATAAGTGATTCAAGATTAAAACCTTGATACACCTTTCGGAAGACTTAGAGTCTGACGAATATTTATGGAACTATAACTGATATGAATAAAAATGTTTTATCCATAAAGCTCGACTTGTTGCAATATACAAGTTCAAGGAGTTGACTACGATGAGGTTGCTTCATCGTAGCGATGCTTAAATTCGGTTCGGGTTGAACTAGCAATTAATACATATTTCATATCATGAGATATAAAACAATGCATGACAAAAGGATTTCCATCTGATGGAAATGAAACCAAGGACCTGCATGTGTTACAGTCCAAGGTATTTTGTCAATCCAGAGGATGCTAGAAAGGGTGCAAACTTCAGAGTTCCAGCGATGGACAGAAGAGAGCAAAGTGGAGTTGGAATCTTTGTGTTTTGATGAAATGGTCAAAGGAGTTTTGACTTCATCAATGGATAACGAAGATGCTTGTAATTCAAGAAAGTAAGTGGGAGCCTAATAACATTTCTAAAAACCTTGTGTGCTTGACACATTGTTAATTGGAAATAAAATTCTTGACACGAATTAGGACTTCATTTGAAAATAGTTTTTCGATGAAGTGCTTGGGCTAAATAGCCTTAATATTAGGCATGATGATCTATGAAGATAGATTTACCTAATGGGGCTAAGCAATAAATACATATTGACAAGATGCTAAAACTTTTTAGCATTTAAAACGCCAAGGAGTGATTCTTGCCGAAGTCACATGGAAAGAGTTTTTGCAAGACTCGGTGTCCCAAAAACACTGATGAGCAAAATACATGATGGGGATTCCACACACTCTTGTGTTTGGATTAATCATGTATTCCATGGTATGTATAACAACCAGATATGTCCAATACTCCCAAAGTTGTTGCGAGTATAGATACCAAAATGATCAAAAGTATTGATCAAGGGACAACAGTGAAAAAGGGTCATTGAGTACTATAGTAGCACTGATGACAAGTTTTCTCGCAAGTAGAGATCATGAAGAGTTCGTTGTAAAAGGTTACATCGATACAGTCTTCATCATTTCTCCATGCGATTTTCGATTTAAATTGACGGTTTTGTGTAACACACAATATGGTGGCACAGTTAGTTGGAATTTATTCAAACAAGTTACTGTGGCGAATTCTATAACAGAGGCAAAGTATGTTGCCGCTTTTAAAGCGACAAAGAAGATGTTGAATCATATAGTTCATTCATGAACTTAGTATGGTTCCAAGATGGCTTTTGTCAATGGGACACTACTGCAAGTAGTTGCTCCATAACTCAGTCTGAGGAATCCAGGTTCGACCTGTGATTCGCATACATATCAAGCCAAGTCCACACAAAATATGACTTTTGTGAAAGCGTGAAAACGCGAGGATATGCAAAGATACACACGGAGCTGAAGTCGTCAGATCCGTTGAACATTCAGGCTATACCACAAGCGAAGCATATTTACACCGGTGTGCCACAGGTGTAAAGTGCATTAGCATTAACTAGATTATTGACTCTAGTGCAAGTGGGAGTCTGTAGGAGATATGCCCTAGAGGCAATAATAAATTTTATTGATTATCTCCCTGTTCATAATTAGGTTTATGTTCCATGCTATAACTGCTATGGTTCTCGAGTCTGCAAATAAAACGAGGCTCGGAGGAAGACTCATATGCACGTGTGGAATAATAAACGGTAATATGTATTCCTAGTCTGGCCTCTAAGACTAGCTCAAGTATTGCATGATGGTTCTGTTTTCCTGATCATGGGCATGTCTATGCCAGCAATTTTGAGGGCACAGTGTTAGAAGAACATTTGTGTTAAATCGACCCAAATTGATGTTATGCTATGAGTTACATTCGTCACATATTAATGGTTAATAACACAGAGATGGTTAATGTTTGCAAAATTCCTTAGACCATGAGAGTGTCGAGTTTCTTCATACTTGCTTCATGAACTTTGGGGTTTGTTAAACGTCATCCGTAAATGGGTGGCTATTACGGCGGCTTACGGGTTCATGGAAAAGTGTGTCAAGTAACTTGATAGCTCGAGATTGGGATTTGCTCCTCCGACGATGGAGAGATATCTCTGGGCCCTCTCGGTGTTACGGTATCCATCATCGTCTGGCCAGACACTTTGTGATTTGATCACAGGGATGCCGAAACACGGTAACGAGAAAAGAGAACAATACCGGTAACGAGGTAACTGGCATAGTGGACAAGTTGTTGATCCACGGAAATGCCTACATGTCTAACCTCGGGTATTTGTAACATATCGTGAAGCAACAGGAATAGCACACGGCAACTGGAGGTTCACTCGAATATTCATTCGTGTGGGTATAGGGGTCAATATGGGTGTCCACGGCTCCGATGTTGATCATTGATCGGAAGGTGTTCCGTGTCATGTCTATACTTCACCGAACCTATAGGGTCACACGCTTAAGGGTCATCTATCTGCTGAATACTAGACAGGGAGTCTGAGGGAAAATCACCGAAAAGTTTCGGAGACAACGGAAGAGTTCCGGAGAGAGAACACTGAAAAAGTTTCGGTAAAACCGAAAGTTGTTTCGGATAAAACCATTGATCCAAAAAGGTTTCGGCAAGCACCGGGAATGTTTTGGAGGTTGCCAGATTGGTCTGGTAATTTCTGGAATTTTTCTGGAGAAAAAACCGAAAAAAAAGTTTCGGAGCTGCCGGAGTTGTTTACCGGGTAAACAAAGATGGTTTTAAATTAAACCACCATACTGGAAATGTTCCAGAGCGCGTCCAGATAATTTTAGAGGGTGCCGGAAATGTTCTGGGACCTTCTGGAATTTTTCGGAAATAATAGTCGCGGAAAACATCTTGTCCCAGCGTGAGGGGACAAGATCCCACGGATCGTGGGGGCTGTTTTTGGGCTGTTTTTGGGGGGGGCTCCTTTGGGAGCAGCCCCCTTGTGGCTGGACAAAATGTTGGGGGGGCCCCCATGGTGGGGGGCAGCCCCCACAAATGGTGGAGAGTGTTGGGAGGAAGGTGGGGCCCCATGGGGGAACACCATGGACAAGGGAACATGTTTTTCCCTTGTTTGGAGGGAACATGTTCTCCTTGTTTTGTGGGAACATGTTTTCCCCATGTTTAGTGGGCTGAATTTTCAGCCCCCTCCACCCCTTCCACCACTATATAAGGAGGAGGAGAGGTGCTCTCCAACTCCACTCCAACTCTCTCACACAAGCCATGCATGATCTGGCATTCTCTCTCCCTCCCACGAAATAGTTTCGTAGTGCCGAAAGGCTGTCTGGGTTCCGGTGGGAACTAGTTCTGGACGGCGAAGCCCTGCCGGATAGATGGCACCGTATGTGTGCAACCCCGTAGAGAGGTCGTAGTTTCGTCCTTTTGCCCGAGGGGCTGTTCGAGTGTCCTCCCGAAGGGCTGTCCGAGTGACGGTCCGAGTTCTGTGAGTCCTCCCGAAGGGCTGTCCACGACACCGTCCGGGGGACTGTCCGACCGCCTCCCGGAGGGCTGTCCGAGTGGCGGATGAGGGAGTACATCCTCGCGGTTGGGAGGTTGTAAATCCTAGCTGCGGGGATCTGCACCGACGATCGTCATCGACTCTACTTCCGCTGCGCTACGAGTCGGTAACGAAAATGATCAAACCTTGTATGCAGTCTCCATAGTGGTCCTGGGCTGGTGCGTAGGTCGGAAATTTTTTGTTTTCTACTGCGTTCCCCAACAGTGTCATGTTTCAATTTATCTTGAAAGTTATGTTGTACACCTTTACATAGATGATTGAATTATTGTTTTCATATGTTAATAATCCCTAATTATTGAATTTCAGCATGCACCTAACAGATGGCATCCAAGCTTCGTCGGCAACCACGGTATTCGTCTGCCATATGCCCGCTGCCATGCGTTGCATCTGGACCCATATCATTCACGCCTAGGTCTGTCCTATTCTATTCCCAGGCATGAAAAGATCTTCTCGTACCCGATGTTGCTAATTGGACCGACATGTAAAACTAGTATCAATGGTAGAGGCGTTTCACTGTGTGCCACATCCAACAGTTCGCAAAATTTGTTATCTCAAATTGAAACTTGCAAAATAGGGCTCCCCACCCCCCTCCCCCCTCCGATTTCAAATACCAAACTATCAGTCGTAGAACCAACATCTTTTTCGTAGAGATTAAGGTACTTCCACATTAGACCTAATACTACAAATTCAAAGGATCAACTTAATACATTAATAGCACATAGGGATGTAGCCCAGGAATCCAATGAGTAGAGACAAAAGGAGAAACAAAAGCTGGAAGAAGAAGGATCAGCCAGCAGCAGCGCCATTAGCCTCCTAGCCTCACAACTCCAGGCCTCCAGCCTTGTGAACTCCAGGTTTTTTCCTGTGAAACCCGAATGGCAAAGTTGCTATTACAGATTAGGACTTAGTGAAAATTACAGTTATGCTGAAGCAGTTATAATGACTAGCAGTGTTGACATGATGGTTACAACAAGCAAACAAAACCAAGCTCACAAGTTGCAACTTACTTTTAAGATCAAATAATTATATTAACATGACCACTTTAGAGCAAGATTTTACCATGCAACATAAACTTGTCATAGCAACAAAAGGCATGGCATGAAAGTATTGACAATATAATGCAAATAATGTTTTGGAAGCATGGCCATAGGAGTTATATTTTTAGTGGCAACCTTCAAGCAAAGTTGCGTAGGTTTATAACAGACAGAGGGGCTGGAATTGGTAGAGGCACACTGAGGTTGGCTAGACATCGAGGATGACCAGTGGGCCAGAGGCCACATGGCTGGGAGCGTTTGTGTGTGTGACTGCCGTGGGACCCGAATGTCAGTGGCTTACTCTAAAAACAAAAGGGGGGTTTATAGTTTAGTGGTACCATCAAGCAAATTCGCAAAGTTTTATAGCTGACACATTTATACTTGCCGAGATGCACAGAGTTAATATGATGGCATGTTGGAGGCAATAAATAAATATGCTACATGGCTTGTCATGGCATCTAATTGCACAGAATGCTAGTACAAATCATGGAGAACCAGACATACAACATGAGCATCTCCATAAGAGCTGGTAGCTCTACCAAAAAGCAATCAACAACTCAAAAAAATGATTCAAATATAGTAGCAAGAACTTAATAATAGAAAGACACATAACAAATTTTTGGAGTAGAAGTGCAGGTGAACATCAAATTCTACCACTACAGCAGTACAAATTTAGCCTAGGGTTCATAAACATCATAATCCAGCCCCCAAAAGCATGTACTCAAATCTTCATTCCCTCTCTAAACTATTATCATCACTACCACCATGACTATAAGCACGAGTAGTAGGAAGATTAGGAGTGGGGAAGCTTACTCTAAACAATGGTATCGCCGCCGTTCAGATGAGGAGAGCAGCGAGGGAAGCGTGGAGAATGGCAGGGAAGCGAGGTTGTGACCACTGTCCTCCTCCTCTTGCGCTTCGATGTCTCCGGTGACTCCGTTGGAGGCTGCACAATCTGCAACGGCACCTTGTGCACGGTGGCTTCCAGATCCAGTGGATGCTCTACCCTGGATCTGAACGCCCACCACCTCCGCCTGACCCACGCGTTGGGCGAATTGGCCTGCTACATCGCCCAGAGGAGGATCTCGATCTTGTTGATCGGTTGTGCGGACAGGGGGCAAAGCTTGTTCTTTTCTTTCTTCGTCATCTCCTTCATAGTGGCCATCGCCATCCAGCACATCTGCAGTGTCTTATCAAACCAAGAAAGGATCTTGGTCAACCTGGCCATCTTGCGCTAGCCACCGCCGGTGATCTGCTTGATCTGCTGCTCCATCGAGAGGGAGGGTGGATGTGGAAGAGGAGACGAGAAAAGTTGCTGCGGCGAGAAGGAGGAGATGGCTGCCGTGGATTTGGAATGCAGGAGAGGGAGAGGAGAGGACCCTGGCGGCGGCGGTTCTGCATTGGATGAGCGGGGCGGCGCGTGATTTTTTTTCCTATGACTAAAATGCCATAGATTAAAATGTGTCCCCACTGTTGGAAATATGCCCTAGAGGCAATAATAAAATAGTTATTATTATATTTCCTTGTTCATGATAATTGTCTATTGTTCATGCTATAATTGTATTAACCGGAAACCGTAATATATGTGTGAATACATAGACCACAATATGTCCCTAGTGAGCCTCTAGTTGACTAGCTCGTTGATCAATAGATGGTTGTGGTTTCCTGACCATGGACATTGAATGTCGTTGATAACGGGATCACATCATTAGGAGAATGATGTGATGGACAAGACCCAATCCTAAGCATAGCACAAGATCGTGTAGTTCGTATGCTAGAGCTTTTCTAATGTCAAGTATCATTTCCTTAGACCATGAGATTGTGCAACTCCCGGATACCGTAGGAATGCTTTGGATGTATCAAACGTCACAACGTAACTGGGTGACTATAAAGGTGCACTACAGGTATCTCCGAAAGTGTCTGTTGAGTTGGCACGAATCGAGACTGGGATTTGTCACTCCGTATGACGGAGAGGTATCTCTGGGCCCACTCGGTAATGCATCATCATAATGAGCTCAATGTGACTAAGGAGTTAGCCACGTGATCATGCGTTACGGGAACGAGTAAAGAGACTTGCCGGTAACGAGATTGAATAAGGTATGGGGATACCGACGATCGAATCTCGGGCAAGTAACATACCGATGGACAAAGGGAATTGTATACGGGATTGATTGAATCCTCGACATCGTGGTTCATCCGATGAAATCATCGTGGAACATGTGGGAGCCAATATGGGTATCCAGATCCCGCTATTGGTTATTGACCAGAGAGGTGTCTCGGTCATGTCTGCATGGTTCCCGAACCCGTAGGGTCTACACACTTAAGGTTCGGTGACGCTAGAGTTGTTATGGGAAATAGTATGTGGTTACCGAAGGTCGTTCGGAGTCCCGGATGAGATCCCGGACATGACGAGGAACTCCGGAATGGTCCGGAGGTGAAGATCGATATATTGGACAAAGGGTATTGAAGTCCGGAATTGTTCTGGAGGTACCGGGTGACGACCAGCGTGTCCGAAAGGGGTTTCGGAGGCCCCGGCAAGCGTTGGGGGGCCTTATGGGCCAAGGGAAGGGGGCACACCAGCCCACTAAGGGGCTGTGCGCCCCTCCCACCCCATATCACGTAACCTGGAGAGGTTGGGGCGCCTCCCCTAGGGCAGCCCCCCCTCCCGGCTTGGCGGGCAAGTTTCCTAGGGGTGGGGGCGCCCAAACCCATCTAGGGTTTCCCCTGTGGCCGCCGCCCCTCCCCTAGGGAAACCCTAGGGCGCCTCCTCCTCCCCCCCTTCCCCTATATATAGTGAGGGATAGAGAGGGCTGCAGCACCCCTTCCCCTGGCGCAGCCCCTCCCTCCTCCAACTCCTTCTCCTCCTCCGTAGAGCTTGGCGAAGCCCTGCAGGAGAACCACGAGCTCCACCACCACGCCGTCGTGCTGCCGGAGTTCTCCCTCAACTTCTCCTCTCCCCTTGCTGGATCAAGAAGGAGGAGACGTCCCCGGGCTGTACGTGTGTTGAACGCGGAGGCGCCGTCCGTTCGGCGGTAGATCGGATCTTCTGTGATTTGAATCGTCGCGAGTACGACTCCATCAACCGCGTTCTAGTAACGCTTCCGCTTAGCGATCTTCAAGGGTATGTAGATGCACTCCCTCTCCCTTGTTGCTAGTATCTCCTAGATTGATCTTGGTGACACGTAGGAAAATTTTGAATTATTACTACGTTCCCCAACAGTGGCATCATGAGCTAGGTCTATGCGTAGATTCTATGCACGAGTAGAACACAAAGTAGTTGTGGGCGATGATTTGTTCAATTTGCTTACCGTTACTAATCTTATCTTGACTCGGCGGCACTATGGGATGAAGCGGCCCGGACCAACCTTACACGTACGCTTACGTGAGACCGGTTCCACCGACTGACATGCACTTGCTGCATAAGGTGGCTAGCGGGTGTCTGTCTCTCCCACTGTAGTCGGATCGGATTCGATGAAAAGGGTCCTTATGAAGGGTAAATAGCAATTGACATATCACCGTTGTGGCTTTTGAGTAGGTAAGAAACGTTCTTGCTAGAAACCCATAGCAGCCACGTAAAACATGCAAACAACAATTAGAGGACGTCTAACTTGTTTTTGCAGGGTATGCTATGTGATGTGATATGGCCAAAAGGATGTGATGAATTATATATATGTGATGTATGAGATTGAGCATGTTCTTGTAATAGGAATCACGACTTGCATGTCGATGAGTATGACAACCGGCAGGAGCCATAGGAGTTGTCTTAATTTATTCTATGACCTGTGTGTCAATGAAAACGCCATGTAATTACTTTACTTTATCGCTAACCGGTAGCCATAGTAGTAGAAGTAATAGTTGGCGAGACAACTTCATGAAGACACAATGATGGAGATCATGATGATGGAGATCATGGTGTCATGCCGGTGACGATGGTGATCATGCCGCGCCTCGAAGATGGAGATCATAAGCGCAAGATGATATTGGCCATATCATGTCACTTTATGATTTGCATGTGATGTTTGTCATGTTTACATCTTATTTGCTCAGAACGACGGTAGCATAAATAAGATGATCCCTCACTAAAATTTCAAGAAATGTGTTCCCCCTAACTGTGCACCGTTGCGAAGGTTCGTTGTTTCGAAGCACCACGTGATGATCGGGTGTGATAGATTCTAACTTTCGCATACAATGGGTGTAAGCCAGATTTACACATACGAAACACTTAGGTTGACTTGACGAGCCTAGCATGTACAGACATGGCCTCGGAACACGAGAGACCGAAAGGTCGAACATGAGTCATATGGTAGATGCGATCAACATGGATATGTTCACCGTTGATGACTAGTCTGTCTCATGTGATGATCGGACACGGCCTAGTTGATTCGGATCATGTATCACTTAGATGACTGGAGGGATGTCTATCTGAGTGGGAGTTCATTAAATAATTTGATTAGATGAACTTAATTATCATGAACATAGTCTAAATTGTCTTTGCAAATTATGTTGTAGATCAATAGCTCGCGCTTTAGCTCCCTGTCTAATACGTTCCTAGAGAAAGACTAAGTTGAAAGATACTGTGAGCAATAATGCGGACTGGGTCCGTGATCTGAGGATTGTCCTCATTGCTGCACAGAAGGCTTATGTACTTAATGCACCGCTCGATGCGGCAGCCCCTCAAGCGTTGTCTGTAGATGTTTTGAACATCTGACAGGCACGTTCTGATGACTACTTGATAGTTCAGTGCGTCATGCATTACGGCTTAGAATTGAGGCTCCAAAATGTTTTGAACGTCACGGAACATATGAGATGTTCTAAAATTGGGATCTCAGGCTCGTGCCCGCGTTGAGAGGTATGAGACCTCCAACAAGATTCTTTGCTTGCAAGATGAAGGAGAATAGCTCAATCAGTGAGCATATGCTCAGATTGTCTGGGTACTACGATCACTTGAATCGAGTGGGAGTTAATCTTCCAGATAAGATAGTGATTAATATAGTTCTCCAAGTCACTGCCACCTAGCTACTAGAGCTTCGTGATGAACTATAACATGCCAGGGATGGATAAGATGATACCTGAGCTGTTCGCGATGTTTGACACCATGAAGGTAGAAATCAAGAAGGAGCATCAAGTGTTGATGGTTAGTAAAACCACCAGTTTCACAAAGGGCAAGGGCAAGAAGGGAAACTTCATGGATGGCAAGTCAGTTGCTGCTCCAGTGAAGAAACCCAAGGTTGAACCCAAACTTGAGACTAGGTGCTTCTGTTATGAGGAGAACGGTCGCTGACGCGGAACAACCCTAGATATTTGGTAGATAAGAAAACTGGCAATGTCGACAGAAGTATATTTGATATACGTGTTATTGATGTGTACCTTGCTAGTAATCCTAGTAGCACCTGGGTATTGGATACTGGTTCGGTTGCTAAATGTTAGTAGCTCGAAATAAAAGCTACGGAATAAAAGGAGGCTAGCTAAGGGTGAGGTGACGATGTGTGTTGGAAGTGTTTCCAAGGTTGATGTGATCACCATCGCACACTCTCTCGGTATTAGGGATGAACCTAAATAAATGTTATTTGGTGTTTGCGTTGAGCTTGAACGTGATTAGATCGTGTTTATTGCAATACGGTTATTCATTTAAGTTAGAGAATAATGGTTATTCTGTTTACATGAATAATACCTTCAATGGTCATGCACCCAATGTGAATGGTTTATTGAATCTCGATTGTAGTAATACACATGTTCATAAAAGATGCAAAGTTAATAATGATAGTACCACATACTTGTGGCTCTGCCGCTAAAGGTCATATTGGTGTAAAACACATGAAGAAACTCCATGCTGATGGATCTTTGGACTCACTCGATTTCGAATTGGTTGAGACATGCGTACCATGCCTCTTAGGCAAGATGACTGAGACCCCGTTTCCGGTATAATGGAGCGGGCTAGTAACTTATTGGAAATAATACATGTTGATGTATACAGTCCAATGAGTGTTATAGCATGCAATGGATATCATTATTTTCTTACCTTCACATGATGATTTGAGTGGATATGAGTATATTTACTTAATGAAACACAAGTCTAAAATGTTTGAAAAGTTCAAACAAATTCAGAGTGAAGTCTAAGATCATCATGACAAGAAGATAAAAATGTCTACGATATGATCGTGGAGGTGAATATCTGAGTTACGAGTTTTGTATACAACTTAAGACAATGTGAAAGTTGTTTCACAATTCACGCCACCTGGAACACCATAGTGTTATGGTGTCTCCGAACTTCGTAGTCGTACTCTATTGGATATGGTGCATGCTATGATGTCTCTTATCGATTTGCTACTATCGTTTCGGGGTTAAGCATTAGAGACAACTACATTCACTTTAAATAGGGCACCATCTAAATTCCGTTGAGATGTCACCGTATGGTTTGGTAGAAACCTAAGCTGTCATTTCACAGAGTTTGGGAATACGACGCTTGTGTCTGATAAGCTCGAACCCAAAGCGGAAATGTGCATCTTCATAGAATACCCTAAGGAAACATTTGGGTATGCCTTCTATCTCAGATCCGAGGGCAAAATATTTGTTGCTAAAAGGGGTCCTTTCTCGAGAAAAGGTTTCTCTCGAAAGAATTGAGTGGGAGGAAGATAGAACTTGATGAGGTTGTTGAACCTTCATTTCAACCAAAGAGTAGAGCAGCGCAGAAAGATGTTTCTGCGGAGCCTACGTCAGTTGAAGAAGAAGTTAATGGTGATGATCATGAAGCTTCGGATCAAGTTACTATCGAACCTCGTAGGTTGACAAGGACGCGTACTGCTCCTGAGTGGTACGGCAACCCTGTCTTGGAGGTCATGTTGTTGGACAACAATGAACCTACAAACTATGGAGAAGCGATGATGGGCCCAGATTCCAACAAATGGCTAGGAGCCATGAAATCCGAGATAGGATCCATGTATGAGAACAAATTATGGACTTTGGTGGACTTGCCTGATGATCGGCAAGCCGTTGAGAATAAATGGATCTTTAAGAAGAAGACAGACGCTGATGGTAATGTCACCATTTATGAAGCTCGACTTGTCTCAAAGAAGTTTCTG
Source organism: Thinopyrum elongatum (assembly GCA_011799875.1). Lineage (NCBI taxonomy): Eukaryota > Viridiplantae > Streptophyta > Magnoliopsida > Poales > Poaceae > Thinopyrum > Thinopyrum elongatum. Next base: position 74,993,920 of record CM022303.1, read on the forward strand.
ACAAGTTCAAGTAGTTGACTGTGATGAGACTCTCTCAATCATAGCGATGCTAAAGTCTGTTAGAATTATGTTAGCAGTTGCTGCATTTTCATTTATGAAATATGGCAGATGGATGTCAAAACAAAGTTTCCTTCACGGTTTTCGTGAGGAAAGGTTGTATGTGATACAACCAAAAGGTTTTGTCGATCCTAAGGATGCTAAAAGGTATGCAAGCTACAGCGATCCTTCTATGGACTGGAGCAAGCATCTCGGAATTGGAATACGCTTTGATGAGGTGATCAAAGTTTTTGGGTTTATACAAAGTTTGCAAGAAACTTGTATTTACAAGAAAGTGAGTGGGAGCACTACAACATTTCTGATAAGTATATATGGATGACATATTGTTGATCAGAAATGATGTAGAATTTCTGGAAAGCATAAAGGGTTGTTTGAATGGATTTTTTCAAAGGAAGACCTGGGTAAAACTGCTTACATATTGGGTATCAAGATCTATAGAGATAGACCAAGACTCCTGATAAGACTTTCACAGAGCACATACCTTGACATGATTTTGAAGGGGTTCAAAGTGGATCAGTCAAAGAAAGGAGTTCTTGCCTGAGTTGTAAGGTGTGAAGTTGAGACTTAAAGCTCGACCACGGCAGAAGAAAGAGAAAGGACGAAGGTCGTCCCCTATGCCTTAGCCATAGGCTCTATACGATATGCCATGCTGTATACCGCACCTGATATCTGCCTTGCCACGTGTTTGGCAAGGGGGTACAAGAGTGATCCAGGAGTGGATCATTTGGACAGCAGTCAAAATTGTCCTTAAAAGAATAAGGAAATGTTTCTCGGTTTTGGAGGTGATAAAGAGTTCGACGTAAAGGGTTACGTCGATGCAAGCTTTAACACCTATCCGGATGACTCTGAGTAGTAAACCGGATACGTATAGTTGAGCAACCATTTGGAATAGCTCCAAGTGGAGCATGGAAGCAGCATTTACAATATGACATAGAGATTTGCGAAGTACGAACCCGTTGACTAAAACCTCTCTCACAAACAGAACATGATCAAACCCCAGAACTCATTGAGTCTTAATCACATGATGATGTGAACTAGATTATTGACTCTAGTAAACTCTTTGGGTATAGTCACATAACAATGTGGACTATGAATGTTAATCACATGGCGATGTGAACTAGATTATTGACTCTAGTAAACTCTTTGGGTATAGTCACATAACGATGTGGACTATGAATGTTAATGACATGGCGATGTGAACTAGATTATTGACTCTAGTGCAAGTGGGAGACTGTTGGAAATATGCCCTAGAGGCAATAATAAAATAGTTATTATTATATTTCCTTGTTCATGATAATTGTCTATTGTTCATGCTATAATTGTATTAACCGGAAACCGTAATACATGTGTGAATACATAGACCACAATATGTCCCTAGTGAGCCTCTAGTTGACTAGCTCGTTGATCAATAGATGGTTGTGGTTTCCTGACCATGGACATTGAATGTCGTTGATAACGGGATCACGTCATTAGGAGAATGATGTGATGGACAAGACCCAATCCTAAGCATAGCACAAGATCGTGTAGTTCGTATGCTAGAGCTTTTCTAATGTCAAGTATCATTTCCTTAGACCATGAGATTGTGTAACTCCCGGATACCGTAGGAATGCTTTGGGTGTATCAAATGTCACAACGTAACTGGGTGACTATAAAGGTGCACTACAGGTATCTCCGAAAGTGTCTGTTGAGTTGGCACGAATCGAGACTGGGATTTGTCACTCCGTATGACGGAGAGGTATCTCTGGGCCCACTCGGTAATGCATCATCATAATGAGCTCAATGTGACTAAGGAGTTAGCCATGTGATCATGAGTTACGGGAACGAGTAAAGAGACTTGCCGGTAACGAGATTGAACGAGGTATGGGGATACCGACGATCGAATCTCGGGCAAGTAACATACCGATGGACAAAGGGAATTGTATACGGGATTGATTGAATCCTCGACATCGTGGTTCATCCGATGAAATCATCGTGGAACATGTGGGAGCCAATATGGGTATCCAGATCCCGCTATTGGTTATTGACCGGAGAGGTGTCTCGGTCATGTCTGCATGGTTCCCGAACCCGTAGGGTCTACACACTTAAGGTTCGGTGACGCTAGAGTTGTTATGGGAAATAGTATGTGGTTACCGAAGGTTGTTCGGAGTCCCGGATGAGATCCCGGACGTGATGAGGAACTCCGGAATGGTCCGGAGGTGAAGATCGATATATTGGACGAAGGGTATTGGAGTCCGGAATTGTTCTGGAGGTACCGGGTGACGACCAGCGTGTCCTAAAGGAGTTTCGGAGGCCCCGGCAAGCGTTGGGGGGCCTTATGGGCCAAGGGAAGGGGGCACACCAGCCCACTAAGGGGCTGTGCGCCCCTCCCACCCCATATCACGTAACCTGGAGAGGTTGGGGCGCCTCCCCTAGGGCAGCCCCCCCTCCCGGCTTGGGGGGCAAGTTTCCTAGGGGTGGGGGCGCCCAAACCCATCTAGGGTTTCCCCTGTGGCCGCCGCCCCTCCCCTAGGGAAACCCTAGGGCGCCTCCTCCTCCTCCCCTTCCCCTATATATAGTGAGGGATAGAGAGGGCTGCAGCACCCCTTCCCCTGGCGCAGTCCCTCCCTCCTCCAACTCCTTCTCCTCCTCCGTAGAGCTTGGCGAAGCCCTGCAGGAGAACCACGAGCTCCACCACCACGCCGTCGTGCTGCCGGAGTTCTCCCTCAACTTCTCCTCTCCCCTTGCTGGATCAAGAAGGAGGAGACGTCCCCGGGCTGTACGTGTGTTGAACGCGGAGGCGCCGTCCGTTCGGCGCTAGAACGGATCTTCTGCGATTTGAATCGCCGCGAGTACGGCTCCATCAACCGCGTTCTAGTAACGCTTCCGCTTAGCGATCTTCAAGGGTATGAAGATGCACTCCCTCTCCCTCGTTGCTAGTATCTCCTAGATTGATCTTGGTGACACGTAGGAAAATTTTGAATTATTACTACGTTCCCCAACACCCACAATGTCATTAGTACCGACCCCACAAGTTGTAGTACTTTCGAATACTTTCATCTGAATACTACCCAGTACTAAGTATTTGTGTGTCATTAGATTAAGAGCAACGAACGGTTCCAAAAAAGCCCAACCACTGTAAAACTTGTATAATAAATATACATAGTTCGGGCCAACCAAAGCCCACAGCATGAGATATAGTACGCTTACAACTTAAATAGCACCAAGACAAATATAGATAGATTTAGCTAAAAAAGATAGATATATAGATAGATGGCCGCCGCCTTCTCCACCAGGCTCCTCCTCGCTCCTCCTCCGGGCGCCCTTCACTGCTCCTCCGGGGTGTTGTTGATGGGGTACGGCAGAGTGTGCATACGCTCCGCGGTGGGGAAGATGTTGTTGTAGTCCGTGAAGATGTTATGGGTGGTGACAGCTATGAACTCGCAGCCACACCAGAACACGTGGCCGAGGAGGTAGAACGCGTCGAAGGGGTTGGTGAAGTGGGCAAGGATAGCAACCACAACCCCGTTGTGGATGACCTCCTGGACTTGGTACATCCTTGGAGATCCCTGGGGGAGGTGGTGGTAGCCGGCCCCAAAGAAGAAGTCGGTGAACTCCCTTGCGCTCCTCCACCTTGACATCGCCCACAAATGAAGGGTGCTCTCGACGTACAACCCGGCGGGGTAGAGCATCTCCGGCATGGTGGGGGGAAGCGGTAGGTTGGCCCGGTGTAATGCATGGCTGCGGCGGGCTGGTTCTTGGGGCTGTTTGTGGTGAAGAAGAAGAAGGGCAGACGCAAAATGCAGGTGGGAGAGTATGGGAGATAGATGAAGGGTGTGAGAGGAAGGGGAAGATGATAGGTGGCTTAAATAGCCACCGTGGTTGTAATGGGGTCGAATGTGAACAAGTTTTTCCGCCCACCACGGCATCCGGAGTGTACACGCGTGGGAAACTGTAGTCTGAATCAAAATGCGGCGTTTAAGTGCTGCCTTATGTGCTGTCGGTCGGGTCAAGCGGGGACGGCTCTGCGGCGCGTGCTCCTTCGCGTATGTGCACGAATGCAACGTAGGCTGAAGCGGGCGCATGCATGCAACCACATGCAACGTAGGCTCGCTTGGGCACATGCAACGGCGGCGGACATCGCTCGGTCCCACGGGTGGGCTTCTTTACACAGCCCGACGGCGCGCATGCATGGCAGCCCACCCTCGAGCGCAGAAAAAAAAACCAGGCGCAAAAAAAAACCAACGTAAGTATTATATGATTTTATCGACGCGAAAACCCTAGAAAATCCTTACAACGTCAAAAAGCTATGAAACTTGGCAAGGATGCTAGTCATGTTGGTACAAGGCTGTAGAAAAAAAATTTGGTCCACTTCAAGGATGTCGACAAAAACATGCTTCGAGACGGACCCTTCCCGTCATACCCGAAAGGCCAACGGTGAAGCAGGTTCAGAATGACACCAAATTTTGCCAGGATGTGAGTCCAATGAGATCAACACTTGTTCATGTTGGCCAATGTGGCACTGACTGTCGAAGGAGATAAAGATTGATAGTTGTTCATGTGGGCCCATATTTTTTGTACATTTGGTGTCGACATAACACAAAAAAAACATGACTATATGCTTTTAGGTCTTCAACCTCCCCAATTTGTTGGCCAACTCAGCAGGTTTTGCCTTAAGATGCCACCTCTTTCTGTAAGCTGCAATTGCTGTGGTTTTGAAATGCTGGTTCTATTTCCTGCAGAACGGGCATTTATAGCGACCGTTACGCCGGTACACAATCTTTGCAGCCATGAGCCACTTGAAGATTTTCTTTCTGAAAGCTTCCCTGAGCTGTAGGTAGTTGTCCCATTCTTCCAAATCTGCAATCTGGTATTAGAAGAAAAAAAATCTCATGCCAGCGAATTGTACATTATATCAAAGGCAGGCATAAATGGATTGTTTTTTCTTTGTATTGGTTTTCTAAAACTTTGGTTATATGAAAGACAGGCATAAAATGGAATACAAATGATCCATTCATCTAAAAATGCAAACCCTAGGACTGATGACCGTACGATTAATGAAAAAAGCGAACAGTACAATTTTCTGTACGACTAGCGAGGAATAACAAGAGAGCAATTTCTAGTGTTAACCTCGAGAAGGCAAATTCTAGGGTTAATCTCTGCAGACACTAACCGATTTGTCGTCGTTGGTGCTGTGTTGGACCAGCTGCGGCTGCGAATCAGCGGCGACGACGTCCTTGTCGACCAGTTCCTGCATGGGGTCCACATCCGCCGCACGGAGTGCACCAGCCACACCCCCTCCTCCGGCAGGTAGGATCATCCTCGCTGGCAAGAATGTGGGCTTTTTGGCGGCGGCGAGTAGTGGGTGGCGATGAAGACGTGGATGGATAGGCAGAGGCAATCGAACGCTGGAGGCGGGAATGAGATTTGGGGAGTGAAAATTCAATTTGTTTGGGAGAGAGAGGTCAAGGCCGCGCACACTTCGTCACTTTTGACTTTTAGGTAGAAACATGCACGTATACTGCCGATCGTGCAAACCCAGAGATTTGCCCGAACCAACCAATCAACCAACCAAGCAAAAGAAAAGTGCACATTGTCGGTCCACAAATGTGGCAACATAAACCGAACATCAAAATAGGATGGACATTTTTTTTCTTTTGCGCAGTAGTACTAAATACTAGAAGGGACAACTACTCAAAAAAATACTAGAAGGGACAGTTGGCACATTTAATTTCACGTGGCTTCTTGCTTTTTTGTTCATCGCTAGCTATGTTTTACCGATTAGGTAAAATGAATGGATAATTATTAAACCCTAGCTATTGTGAAGGTTTATCGGTGTGTGTCTACGTGGCCAAGTGTGTTTGCACGGTGTGGGTCCAGGTGAGTGTGATACACGGGACGGGTCTTTATGGTTAGGGCCCACATCAAGCGGCACCGAGTTTTGAGGAAAGTGAAGGAACGAGCCCCACACTCCATCCGCATGACAGACTTGTTCCCTCCCATTGGCTAGATCCAGCATGCGATATGGCCTCATTTACACTTAGCCCGCGTGAGGGTTAATGCATGCCGCTCTCGGTGTTTGACCACACCCTTCATGGGTCATACGATGAGACCGCGCCAGGCCCCATGAAGCACCGCCTAGGCACAAACCGCACGCGTTATCTCTCGGTAGCTAGATCCAAACCATGCACCCCCGCCGTCTAGACCCACTTGGAGTAGCACCTAGACACATGACCCGCAACACTTACGCCAGCCCCCGAACCATGCATCCATCATGTAGACTCATACGTGGCCGTGTGTGCATGCATGTTGTGGTTACAGCTGAGTGCGATGCACGGGACGGTCCTTGGTTACTAGGTCTAACATCACGCGGCACCGAGATTTGAGGCAAATGAAGGAACGGGCCCCGCACTCCCTTCACAGGCTGGACGCATTCCCACTCTATGGCTTGATCCAGCATGCGATATGGCCCCGGTTGCGCACAGCCTACGTGAGGGCCTATGCATGCCGCTCTCGATGTTGTACCACACCCTCTAGGGGTCATACGATTACATCGCTCCAGGTCCGATGAATTTTCGGCCCCTCGCGAATTTGCATGGATTATAACGGCAGCAGACGAGCATCATAGCCTAGAGAACGGCGTCGAGGCCACCCTTCCCTTTGGTAGCATATGGTGCATACATGGACCAAAGAGCTTAACATGTGGCTTTCATCCCAATCCTTGCTATGATTTCATGTGGCCGCCGTAGATCTTGAACTTTCAAAGGTTACAATCCTAGAATTGCGGTAAATGTCCCGAATATGGGAGGGGGGGGGCGAGAAAGGCCACGCAATAAACTACCCCCATAATTTAAGTTTGTTTTATCTGGCAAGACAAACAAGTTTTTTTAAATAAGGATTTTTAGCATGTTTTAATAAGGATTTTATAATTTCACATTATAAGGTGCTTGTTTTTTTTCCTAAAACAAAGGTGTTGTAAGCGCACAAAGCTCCTCATTGAGCCTCTCACCATCACGTTCACATTGAACTCACCCTAAAATCAAGGAGAGGTAGATCAAATCTCCCCACGGGGGGCAACCTCCACGTAGTAGCTAAATATGGTTAGTTAAGAATTTCTCCCCAAGTAGTTTTTTGAGGCAAAATCACATTCTTCTTTTTTCCTCCAATATTGTGGCGAAATACATGGAAGAAAAATCGTGGGAGGCATGGTGGAACGAGTGCACCTGTTTTTTTTTCCTCCAAAAGTGCACTTGTTGCCATATTGCATGTGAACATGTAACCTGTACAAACAATTGAATTGTCGTTTTTATTTTGTTAACAATTCCTAAATATTGAATTTCACCATGCACCTACCCCATGGCGGTTAGGTCAAATTTGTCTTATCCAAGCTCCGCCAGCGACCGTGTAGATTCTTGTACCATGCACGTGCTGCTCCGGCGTCCGGTATAGGAGTGGGGAATTTGGATGTGATGCAATACAATTCATGTTGACCCATACCATGCACCCTTAGCCAACCGGGCTGACAACATGCATAGCTAGCCACCTCGATCTAGACCATGCGGTAGTGTCCACGATGGGCAAAGATGCTCAGCTGGACATGTTTGCTGGCACTAGTGCATGATGCCCAATCTCGGTGTGCAAGACGTGTAGCCGTGTGTCGCTTTGACATGGTTGGCATACCGAGGGAGGGACTCATTGGAGAACTAACGAACCGAGGTGGGGTCAAGGGTGGATGGATTGTGTGGGTCGACTTGGCTACAGGGGAATGGTTTGAGGCCATTTGAACAATGTATGCCATGGCTATGGTCATGAACTACCTCACTTGCCTTACCACGTAATTTTACATAAGGGGACAGTGTAAACTTAAAAATTTTGAGTTTTATTTTTGGATATCCTGTTTGTTACATTTATGGCACCATGTACAACAAATTAGGGGTTATTTGGAGATGGTCGAAAAAATCACTTCATTACAGACGGACCGTTTGGTCACTTAAGCGAGTTTTTCTAACAAGGTGGTTTTTTCGACCACATCCAAATCACCTCAAATTTTGTACACATGATCTCTTTCATAAACATAGACAGAATATGAAAGTTTTTCCTTTTTTAGAATTTTATATAATTTATAGTGGCTCAATGAAACTCAGGTACATACATCTGACTTTACCTTAAGGGCACAGTGTAAACTTCAATATTGTTGAAATTTCTTTGATAACGATGTTTATTACATGTATGTGACAATATAAAAAAAATTGGGTGATTTGGAGATGGTCCAAAAATAAACATGCGGCCATATACAAAAGAAAAGCCCACCTCTAACAGGAGATTTCAGACCCCACAGCCTGCATACGACTAGAAACCCAATCATATGGGCCAGGATGCAGGCCCGTGGGATATTAATTTCTCCTGCTAGTATGCCCCACAGGGCATGCACGGAGCTGGATAGAGAACATGCTGTTTCAGTGAGTGAGGCTCATGCAAATGCTCTCTCAGCCGCGTATATAAGCAGGTGCGTGCGCGTCTCGCTTGGCGAGGTGGGACTAAACTCCCACCACCAGTCAGCTGCGCCCGGTGCGCCTCACTGTTGGGCCAAATTTTGTTGGGATGTCCCAGGCGAACCTCAGCCGCGTGCTGGACCATGCGTCCGTGTAGATGGTTGGGCTGGCCCATCTTGTATGCATATCCTTTTTCTTTTTTAATTTTCACATATTCTCTTTTATTTATTATTACAGTTCTAAAACAAAGGTTGTTGTAAACACACAAAACTCCTCCTTCAGCCTCTCACCATCACGTTCACGTTGAACTCACCCTAAAATCAAGGAGAGGTTGATCTAATCTCTCCACTGGGGGCAACCTCCACGGAGTAGCTAAATATGGTTACTTGAGATTTTCTTCCCAAGTCATTTTTTTAGGGGAAAATACATTCTTCTTTTTTCCTCCAATATTTGTGGCGAAATACATGGAACAAAAATCGTGGGAGGCACGGGGGCTACCTGTTTTTTTCCCCTCCAAAATTGCTGCCAAAATGCATGTGAACGTGTCATATTTCACATTTTCCTTAAAACATGTTGTACACATGTACAAACAATTGAATTGTCGTTTTCATTTGTTATCAATTCCTAAATATTGAATTTCAGCATGCACCTATCCCATGGCGTCTCATCCAAGCTCTGGCAGCAACCGCACAGATTCTTCTACCATGCACGTGTGCTGCTCTGGCGTCCGGTACAGGAGAGGGGAATCTTGATCCGATGCGATGCGATTCATGTCGACCCATATCATGCACCCCTAGCCAACCGGGCTGACAACATGCACCGTTAGGCGCCTCGATCCAGACCATGGGCAAAGATGCTCAGCTGGACATGTTTGTTGGCACTAGTGCATGATGCGCCAATCTCGGTGTGCAAGATGTGTAGCCGTGTGTCGTTTTAACATGCTTGGCATACCGAGGGAAGGGACTCGTCGGAGATCCAACGAACTGAGGTGGGGTCAAGGGTGGATGGATGGTGTGGGTCAACTTGGCTAAAGGTTTACGGTGGGTGTCTACGTGGCCAAGTATGCATGCATGGTGTGAATCCAGCTGAGTGCGATGCATTGGACAGGCCTTTTTGGCTAGGGCCCACATGAAGCGGCACCAAATTTTGAGGAAAATGAAGGAACAGGCCCCACACTCCATCCGCATGCCAAACTTGTTCCCTCCCATTGGCTATATCCAGCATGCAATATGGCCTCGTTTCCACATAGCCGCCGTGAGGGCTTATGCGTGCCGCTCTCGGTGTTTGACCACACCCTTCATGGGTCATACGATGAGACCACGCCAGGCCCCGTGAAGCACCGCCTAGGCACAAACCGGACGCGTTACCTCTCGGTAGCTAGATCCAAACCATGCACCCCCGCCGTCTAGACCCACATGGAGCAGCACGTAGACACATGACTCACACCACTTACGCCAGTCCCTGAACCATGCATCCCCGTCGTGTAGACTCATACGTGGACAAGTGTGCATGCATGTTGTGGGTGCAGCTGCGCTCCATGGGACGGGCCTTGGTTACTAGGTCTAACATCACGTGGCATCGAGATTTGAGGCAAATGAAGGAACGGGCCCCGCACTCCCTTCACAGGCTAGACGCATTCTCTCTCGATGGCTTGATCCGACATGCAATATGGTCCCGTTTGCACACAGCCTATGTGAGGGCCGATGCATGCTGCTCTCGATGTTTTACCACACGCTCTAGGGGTTGTATGATGACACCGAGCCAGGTCCCGTGAATTTTTAGCCACTCGCGAATTTGCATTGATTATAACGACATCAAACGGGCATCATAGCCCTAGAGAACGGCGTCGAGGCCACACCTCCCTTTGGTAGCATATGGCGCATATATGGACCAAAGAGCGTAACATGGGGCATTCATCCCATTCCCTGCTATGATTTCATGTGGCCGCGTAAGATCTTGAATTTTCGAGGTTACAACCATAGAAATGCGGTAAATGGCCTGAATATGCGAGGGAGGGAGGGGGGCGAGAAAGCCCACGCAATTAACTACCCCCATAATTGAAGTTTGTTTTTTCTGACAAGACAAACAATATTTTATAAATAAGGAATTTTTAGCACTTATTAATAAAGATTTTATAATTTCATGTTGTAAGGTGCATTTTTTTCTCTAAAACAAAGGTGTTGTAAATGCACAAAACTCCTCCTTGCGCCTCTCACCATCACGTTCACGTTGAACTCACCCAAAAAATAAGTAGAGGTCGATCGAATCTCCACACCGGGGGGGGGGGGCAATCTCCGCGCAGTAGCTAAATAAATGGTTAGTTGAGAATTTCCCTATTTTTTTAGGTTTTCCTTTGTTTTTATTTTTTAGACAAAAGGGTTTTCCTTTGTGTTTTTTTATTAGTAACAGAGGGTTTTACTTTGTGACTGGTAACCAGCCTGTGGGCCTGTTTGGTTGTTTCTTTACGAACTAGACCCACGGGTCGTTATTTTCTGTGCTTGACACGGAGAGGGTCCGTGTCATCACCCCCATTGCTCACACACCACCGCACCCCTCACCCCCCCCCCCCCCCCCCCCCCCCCCCCCCCCCCCCCCCCCCCCCACACACCACCCCGCCACCTACTCGCCTGGTTGCTCTCGATGGTTTGAGTAGAAGAGCGTGGAGTGAGATTGGTAGGCCGCTAGCAAGCACCTAGCGACTACCGGCGACTTGGTGAGGTGAGAAACCCTAACTTGTAATCTTCGACTTCTTTGTTCCCTGTTGTGTTGCCGTTTCGGGAGTTGGATTTGGTTTTCAAAGTCGGAGATTAGATTGTAAGGATTTTTAAATTGGAGGTTAGATGGAAGGAGAAGCAGAGATTGAAGGAAGTTTTCTACATCGGTGGCTTGCTCGATATTTATTTTTTCTAGGGTTTTGGTATTCCAGGGTTTTCATAACAATGAGCAAGTGCAGATGCCTAACACAATAGCAGCAAATATCAGCAAACAGTCCTTTAAAAACTTAAAAAAAATTGGCCTTTTGTAGTGGCGAATCCAGCAAGAAATCGAAAGGTGGGCTCAGAACTTATAGGCTGGGCTAGTGGATTAAATTCCTTTTTTGGCCGAAATTAGATTGGGTTTAGTAAGGCAGCCATTAACTTCCAGTCCTAGATTGCAAGTCAACTAAACATTTCTCAGAATAATATTTACTGCAGTTTTTGGTTTTTTGCAGAATTTGAAATTTTGATCCAAATATTTGTATCTTTCTAGGGAAATAACAATAACCTCTTAATTCTGTTGCCCAAATTAAGTTCATATTTTAAAGATTATAAATGTGATGGCGTACAATATATCAGAGTTTTTAGGAATTATCTTAATCATTATTTTGTGTGGTTATGTAGTACCAGGAAAAAGTGAAGTAAGTTCATCTTCTCCAATATGACAGACAAGTGGCTAATTGAGTTGGCTGCCCTGACGATCCTTCGTCCTTCCAGAACAGATTTTTCTTTTATTTTTCCAGGAACAGATTGTTGGATGCGGATTTATGTAATGGGCTGTATGTTGAAGGTGTGCGTGTGTACATTCGGGTGGGCCGAGTAACAGCACTAGTAGGATTTATGTTTTGATAGGACTTTTCTCAGAGATTACTGCTTAGTTTCAGACACTACCTCAGTTGTGCTGCAGAGGAGGAGGAGCCAATGCTGCGCGTCGATGCTCGGGATGAGCCCATGCTGCCGGTCAAGGATCGGGAGAAGGACATGTCTGAACAAGTTGTGGTGTGGCGGGCACGCGCTGCGTTGCGGGGTTATGAGGAGTGGAGGGCGACCCACCTGTTCAGTTCAAGTGTATGATTGTTGGTTCCTGATGCAGTACCTTTGTTGACTGTACTGTATGATTGTTGCCTAGTGTGTTTACATGCTCTATAAGCCATTTTCTTAAATTCTCATCCTTTGCTTTTCTTCATTTTATTTTGTTTACACAGGTGGTGTGCATAACCTGTCGACAGGACTGCAATAGGCCCAATGCCACTGGGTTGACATTTACCATCAGGCTAGATGGGGACACTTCAGCTCTGGTATAAATAAGCATGTCAATTTTTACTTGTATTGTGTTTGTTCCCCTCTACTTTGAAGATCAACAAAATGTACGAAATAAATAGCAATTAAATTCTACATCTACAGATCGTGCCATGCTACGCATGGCACCAGTTCAGTACCATCCCAGACAGTTCATTGCCTTTTCAAGCAAGAGGGAGCCGCACATATGATTTTGGAGTGTACAAAGGGAATTCAAGGGCGATCATCGGTGGCGAAAACTGGTGCAGGTTTGTTGAAGATTTCGACCTGCGAGAAGGCGACCTTGTCTCCTTCGATTTGACTGAAGACATTCCTATGGTGTACATCTGCAACCTGCCAAGGACATGCGATCAAAACAAAGAGCGTAAAGATCCTCTAGAATCAGCTATCATAACGAAGGGAATTAATCTGATGAAGCAAGAGGAGCTGAACTTACATGACCTTTTGGCGATGAAGAAAGGTTATATAGGTGCATTTTTTGTCCACCGCTTCACCAAGTCGAACATAGCAGGAAAGACGATGGTATGATTTTGGTGTATTCGTATTTTCTATTTTGTATGCAATTTTCTTTGTTTTTTCATGGAGAGAAAGATTAATGATATGCTATTGTAGCTGAAACCAGTGAATACACTGATGTGTGTTTTTGCATATCCTTTTGTTTCCCATAACTGAACATCCTTATGTAATATATGTAGCTGAAGATCCTTTTGTTTACTGTTCCTTCACATATTTGATAATTTTTCTTCCTATGATGGTGCATACAGAGATTACCGGCGAAAGTTGTCGACGCCCTGAAGACCCCAGGAGATGGGGAGATACCGGGAGATGGGCTTGCTGGCATTCGGCTGTGCAAGAACAGTTTCATGCCGGTCAAGTACCACAAGTGTGATGATGGCCGCATCATCTTCGGCAAGGGATGGAGTGATTTTGTTGACAGTGAAGAGCTCAAGATTCATAAAGCCGTTCTTTTCGGTTTCAAGACCACCACCCGTGAAGATCTTCAGATCAAGGTGGTTATGAACTTGCTGACCGAGGAGCCACAAATGTAGCACGAAAATGCAAGAGTGTCCTTTACACTAGGTATAGTGCGAAAGCTATGTTGGTAGCAGTTATACATCTATGGGGTTACGTCTTCATTCTGTCTTGGGTGACGATGACTATGAGAGGAGGACATGTTGCAGTTAGAGTAAATGCTAGGATTGGGCCCTATTCAAGACTCAAAATAGGGCTTACATAGGTGGTTGCTTTATTGGCTGATGTTTCCCTGGCTATAATCATGAACGATGGTAATGCAAATGGAATCATTAAGGGGGTTTTATTAATAATTTAAATCATGGAGTTAAGATGGTAGAACTACCTATGAGTGTTTGCGTAGGAGATGCGGGAAGGGCATAAGTTGTGTTCTTGACTCTTTGGTAATGCAGGAATAATGTGATATTACAAAACAAATGGTATAGTGATCTTATGATTCTTGTTTAGCTAATTTGCTTGTAGATCATGTGATGGTCTATATTGCAGATGAAGGTGGTAAACAAAGAGGTGCTGATGTTGGGAGCAAAGCTGCTAGAGCATGTAGCAGGTGAATTGTGCAGATCATCGCAAGTGTGGAGTCACAGCGTACTACGGTGTCGCCTGCGCATCTCTGAGCTATATTTTATGTCCTCTGCCGTAGTTTTATTTTCTAGACCTTGATGTTAAGTCTGGCTGGTCTTGCTACCATGTATGATTTGTGCTACTAGTTGATTACTTTAGTTTCTAGCTGTAGTTTGTATCAGGGGCTTGAAAGACCATGCGGTTTCTGTTAATGGAAAATCAGAGGGGGCGACCCTTCTTTAGATTAAAAAAATGAACTTTCTCTATTAAAAAAATGAACTTTCTCTATTCAACCCCAGTTGAGAACAGTATTTATGATAAATCTGAAATAATCTTTTGGTAAAAATGGCTATCACATTCTGTATCATAGCTAGCGAAACCGCAACAAAATAAACGTCTTAAGTATAATATCTCGTGAACGTGGATCAAATTAGGGAAGACAGCTAGAATAAAGGATGATTCAACTTGCAGGAAATTTGAACTTATGACTTACTAGCAGTATAATAAAGTTCACAGACTATCAGCTAGATAAATAGAAGAAATATTTTAGGTTGACTCATTCTTCCTTCCGGACTTCCTCGACCGCTTAGATGGTTTTGCGAGATGCTGGCACTGGCTCTCGAACCCCTTCTGGAAGTTCACCAAGCGCCTGTATACATCGTAGGTGGCATACACGTCCTTGGAAGCATAATAGATGTTCTTCAAGGGCAAGGGCGCTTCTGCCCATATATGGTGGTCATCTTCTGTGATAGCATCCTTCATCTTGTTGTAGCTGTGGTAGATGATGGAACCAGCATAGTCAGCCATGCCATACTTTGCCTTAATCGTCACTGGATCAGGCACTCTCCACATACTTTGGATATCCACAAAGTTTGTTACCACCAGACCAACATGCTTGAGTTTTTTCTGGTCATTGTTGATGTCCATCCCAAAAAAGGTATACTCCTCGTCGAGCAGGAAGGCGGCCAGCAGGCCGCAGTGCTCATCAGTAACGCTTATGTGATACACGAGGACGTAGAGGCTAACGCATAACTGGACCACGGCAGCCATCTGTGTCAGACCACGAGGCCAGGGTGAACTCCACATCTAGTCCAACTATCTTCTGGTCATCGTTCTGCATCCAGTACTTGAATCTGCGAATGCAGTACTCAACACAGCTAGCCTTGTTCATGTACTTCACAAAAATTTTGGTATTGCCATCTGCCCTGACAGCATAATCTTTCACGAATGCCATGCCGAAGGACTGTAATTGATGAAACCAATATAAGACATGAAGCATGACAAGAACATGATAACAGAAAGCCAAGATGAATATGACGGCAGATAGTATAGTAATTCTGGGGCTATTGAAAGTTTATCTAAACAACTGCATGAACAATTTAAACTAAACATGTACTCCCTCTGTAAAGAAATTTAAGATCTTTTAGATCACTAAAGTAGTGAACCAAAAGTTGTTATATTTCCTTGCAGAGGGAGTATATGCGAATTACCAATCAAAATTTACGTTTTTGAAATATTTATCTAAACAACTGCATCAACAATCAAGAATGAACATGTATCTATGAATTGTTCATCGCCCATGCAGATGAATATATGTGTATAAACTAAAGAAGGAGGAGAAAAACAAGAAATTGACAAGACAACGGACTAGATGTTACATGCAGATGAATCTGTGTGCAAAATTCTCATAAGGCAATGGACTACATGTTGCATGCAAATGAATCTGTGCGCACAAAATAAAGAAGCAAGAGAACAAGAAATTGACAAGAAGGCCATCATATGTGCTGCTACTAGAGAACTACTAATAAAATTGACAGGAAGGAGAACTCACCGATCCAGAAGCCAGATTGTTGGAGAGTGGGCGACGCAGAGGAAGAGGGAATCGAGTGGACGCAGAGGCAGAGGAACCATTTTTTGAGAGTTGTGGCAGTGAGAACGAAGCGCCCTTGCGCATGCCCGTCTTAAATAATTGGGACGGGACTCGTCCCGCCTGTTGGAGTCCTCACATTCCTTTCTCATGTTTTCATTTAAAATGGGCTCATCCCATTATAATAGGCCCATAAAGAAAGCACAAGAAGCCCAAACGATTCACGGTTGAGATTATTGATCTAAATTTGCTAAAAAAACATTACGTGATCTAAAACTACATCTTCGTGAGATCTCTACGTGATATAAAACCACCTCTTCATATCGTTTGTTTACGGTATATCCCAAATTCCTAATATTTCCTTGTGGTCAGTTGTTAGAGAATCCCCTATAAATACAAAGCTTTTCACGGCATAGATCGTATACTCTACCCCACGCCTCCAAGACCTAGCCTTCCATGACTACACCAAATTACCACCCCACACCGCCCAAAGTAGCTCCCAGGTCGGGGAAGCCGACGGAGCCGTCATCTTCAAAGCCTGCGTCGGCGAATCCTGAGGTGAAAGAGAAGGGCACGTCAGAGAAGCCGACGAAAGAGAAGGGCACATCGGAGAAGCCCGCGAAGCAAAAGATGAAAGAGAATGGCAATGGAGCCGGTCACCATCGAGAGAATCCTCTGGTAACAAGCGAGATCCTTCTATTCTGTATACTCCCTCCTTCCCAAGTCTAATTTTTTGCATGGAATCCCATAATTTATGGCGCACTTGCCTTTTGACCTCATTTAGTTACAGCCATAACTAACTATCCCTATTTTACTGGAAGGGAGGTCATGGATGCCTTCCTCTCTTAGTTTTTAGTCGTGAATGCCTCTCTATGTAATGAAACTTGATCTAATTTTCATGCTGGAAAGTACTACACGTAACAATATGGAAAGGAGGGACTAGTAATTTAACTTTCTTTAAAACCAGCTACCGAATCCACAAAATAATCGAAGTACTCCTAAATGGCTGATCAAATACGCAGTAGACAGAATACAAAGTAGTTTTGTACGTAAGTTGTTTTCTCTTTTTGTTGATTGGCCTATTTTACACTAAACGTCTAGAAATTCAAGACTAGTGTTTGTAGCTAATTTGTTCACTGTGAATTTGTGGTAACTGGGCCAACTTGTGAATTGTGCGTGTTTCAACGGTCGCAATGTACATGCTTTAGTAAAAATATGCAGAAATATGAGCATGCCTCACTTAATTGGCATTGAGAACATCAAATGTATGTACTATATTAAATTTTAGGCTCACATGTTTCGGTCCATGTCAACAATTTTAGGCTGCTTGGTGATGCCTAGTTGTGTTTTTGGTTGCTCGAGTGACTACTATGGTCATGTTTACTGGACATCATGGTTATCGTCTCTGTTTATATGCCTTAAAATTTGGAAATTGCTAATGTTTTGGCATAGGCTTTCTAAATGACATTCAAGTTGACTGGAGAACATCATATTGATTTGACTTATGCGAGTTCTTAGTCTCTAGTCAAAGAAACTGTTGGTGATGGCCCTTAATTTTACATGGTCTTTACTATAATATTATCTTGAAATTATATCCTTAGATCACCATATATAGCAGTTAATTTGATTGAACATTTGCTCTCGTGTACTGTAGTAGTAAAAAATGGTAATTAATTTTTTTTAAGCTGATGGGAACTAAGGAGTATGTGCTCTTGAATGCATGCAATAGAACTGCTACATTTTTTAAGATTATCTATAAACTATTGATCTTCTGATCATGTATGCAATTGTTTTCGTAATTGTGGTGCCTGAACTTTAGTAGTGTACATAGACCAAACTCTGCTTTTTCTACTAAAAATCTATACTATTATCAGTCAATTTGCCGACAGAGATAGCTTGTTTTTCAATGTCTGGTGTTCATTATATGGCCGAGAAGCTCTATGATTTCATGCAGTACTGTAGAGCACAATTTTGATATTGGCATAGATTAGATCTAGTCGGTTCTATGCGTGTTTAAATGAATACCGTACAGAATCTAATCACACTATTTGTACATTCAGGGAACTCAGGTTGCTTCTTTGTTGTACGAGAAGTTCATAAAAGAATTAAACACACAGCAACGGACGTACATCCAGTTGATTGGACTGGGTGAACTTCTCAAGACTCCTGGCATGAAAATGAGACATCTACTGTGCCAGGCCATCGCTTATTCATATGATGCAGAGCATGATGCCTTTATAATTAATGGGAGACCATGTAGGATCACACTAAAAGATGTGGAGCATATAACAGGCCTACCCTACATGGGGAAGAATCACGTCTCCTCAAATCACAACGATACTGTGGAGTTGTGGAAGGAACTGAAAGACCCCAATGACACAAAAGTAACTTTGAAAGGATTGCTAGCCAAGATGAAAGGCGACATCACACCTAATTTTGTCAGGCCATTTGTCGTGTACACCATAGGCAAATATGTATGCCCGACAACAGAGCAGTATGTGGACAATAGATACCTTGGGATTGTTAGAAACGTTGAGACGATAAAGAGCACCAATTTTGGACAGCTTACGCTTGACCATCTTATGTCTAGCGTCAGGAAATTTGTAAATGGTGGAGCAAATCTGGAGGGGAACCTACCACTGATGCAGGTAATACAATCATTATTTACATACCATACATTTAATTTTATGGAAAATTTTCTAAGCTGCTTTTGTTGTAATGCAGACGTGGTACTACGAGAAGTGGAGGGTGCACCAATTGGACTCTACCATCTCGTATGCATCAAGGTTAAGGCCGCTGATCCAAAACTGGAGTGACGAGAAGGCACACAAGGTTGGCAACATAATCAACAAAAATTATATAGGGGTTGGAGAGGTAAAGTGTCAGTACTGTGTGCCAGGATTATCTACCATTTATTTTGAATGATACTAACGACACTAACATGCAGTATGTCAATGACCTGCTGCGGCTTTTCAATCCGCCACTAGTTGGGACGCCGGTCAAACCGAAGACTGACGGTCAGGTAAATGGTGAACATCAGGCACAAATATATATTGTAACTTTGCAAGCACAATCGAAGTTATATGCTTCTAACTGCTTGTAATTTGCAGGATAAGGCACTCATCGGCCGTGTATTGGCTGATTTGAAAGAAGTTGCCTCCATTGTGCGGGAGGCTAGTGGACAACAATTCGATAGGATGTGCACCCTTAAAAAAAATGGACGAGTGCCTTAGGCGTACCCTTGCGAACGGCAGACGCACAGACGACCTCATCACAGAATTCAATGTAAGTATACCATTATGATTTTCTATAAATAATTTTACTATCAATACTCTCCACACTAACACATTTTTTTTAAAGAACCACTGCTATGGAATATTTGATGCTGATCGCCCAGGAGTCGAGGACATACAGTTGTCTGACCTGGGAGTACCTGCGGACCCAATGGAGGTCCCGGGAGAGAATACTACTCACCAGCAAAAACAAAAAGATGACACGGAGGTCACTGCCAAAGGCATTTCTGCTAAGGGAATACAAAAAGATTACACGGATGCCCCCATGAAGAATGTAGCTGAAGATTTGCAGTCTGCTCCTAGTTTGCATTCGCGAAAGCATTCCAAAACAACCACTAGCCTTGAAGCTTTCATGGTGATACACATTTTACATCTAACTGATTTTGTTTTAAGTTAACGCAGATTCCTAGCTAACATATGATCTTCCACGTTCAGGATGAAGAAGACAGAGCTGTTGCTGCAGCTTGCAAGGAGAGTCTCAAGAATGTTTCACAGCTTTATAAAGAGGTGGATGCTTCACAGGGTGCTCCGAGTTTGGGGTGGATGCTTCGCAGGGTGCTCCGATTTTGGATTCGTGAAAGCATTCCAAAGCCACCACAAGCCTTGAAGCTTTCTAGGTGATGCACATTTTACATTTAACTGGTTTTGGTTTTTTTTATTTCGCGTAGATTGCTAGCTAACAAGTGCTTTATTTCGAATCATAGGATCCTCTGAATTTGAGGCACAATAAGAATGTGCGAAAGGCTGAAGAAAGATGAAATCAAGATGACGAAGATGTCAGTATTGACGAAGATGTCAGTATTGAAGATGTCAGTATTGACGGAGAGGCAGGTACCAAAAGAAAGCACCGGTCTGCCAAGGCTAAGGGAACACGGGAGCCGGAAGAACCCCATGTCTTCCAATTTGATGAGGACAACTATGATGATTCTTTAGCAAAGCAGCGACAAGATAGTGTGGTTGAATCCATGCTACCAACTCGTGCGAGCAGCTGAAAAAGAGTGGTATCTTCATTATTGAACAATGAAGATTATGTTCTGTACGATAGTGATAAGAAGAGAAAGAAAAACAGGACTCCATCGGAGTCTACCAGCGATTCCAAGGACACAAAGAATACAAAGAGGAAAAACCGTGCAAGCAATTTAAAAGATACGGACACAGGTACTTCAAGGCTGGAGACCGACCTTGACAAGTTTCGACAGAATTACGTGGCCGAAATTGTCAACACCTCAGATCTTGATAAACAATTGGTGGTAATTGATGACATTGTTCTGCTACAGAAGCATTTGCAATGCCTCACCATGATAGATGGAGGCAAAGATGACAAATGGTTGGGTGACGTAGTAAGATATTTGCCAAATTAGTTTATCAATTTTCTTTTGCACAGTACAATTAACTTGAATTTTGTTTTAGGTGGTTGATGCTGTGATTCAGATCATGCGTCATGATCATCCTAAGGACATAAGGGACGGGCAACTGGTTTACATTGAGAGGGTGGCTGGCGTCGCTATGCTGGAAAGAGATGGTAAGGTAGAGAACTCCCACGAGGCCGCTTTGGCGGGCAGTCATGGAACAACAAAAGGAGACAACTACCTCAGACATGATCTGGTACCATCTAACCATGACATAAACACATTTATTTTTCAAATTATTATGCACGTCGATGTAATCATCTTTGCTTTCCAGGTTTTCCTACCTACGAACATGGCAAACACCCACTGGTTCCTTGTGGTCGTAAACCCCAGAAGGAGGGAGATTCAGATTCTTGATTCACATTTCAGCTACGTAGTACGCACACAAGTGAATCACGTGGTGAGATTTTAAACGTCTTTCAATATAACACAGGATTTAGCATCATACCTAACCATGAACCGTGAGCAACTTCTCATCCCATGAACTTGTAGTTACGTGGGGTGGAAGCACATCTGAGAGCATCGCTGCGAGTCAATGGACCACAAAGCCATGCATGGCAAGACATTAACGTGACCCAATGGACAGTAAAGCTTGTTCCTGTGCCAAGACAAGATGACACGTCAGTCAACAATATTAGATTCTAATTATGGTTTTCATTGTTAATACGTGAAATGCTGCCAACAGAATTAAATGTTGTAGTTCTTCTTGTGCACTCTACATGCTGAAGAACATCGAATTCTCTACGGGAGAAGAACTTACACTGCATTATGAACAAGTACGTAGAGTAACACCTAAAACTCTGTCAATTTTGTAAACGTATGGAACGATACTAACATATCCTCCCATGTAGGCCTACATCGACAATTACAGAAGAGAGCTGCCTGTTGTCCTTCTTAATTCGCCCTACAACAAATTGAAATCCATGAAAAGGCTGAAGATGTACAATGCTAGCCTATCGGATGCAGCTGCGGTTGAAGATCATGAAGATGCAACCAGTTAGTCCAGCAGTGGTTGATTCTTAGATATGGAGTGTACACTTGGTTAAGAAGTGGTAGAGTAGGGTGTGGTTTGGTTTTAGTCCCGAAGAAAGTTTCCTAGCTATGTTCTTAGTCCAGTGCAGATTAATCAAGTTGTAATACTTCACAGTACTGGTTCCAAATACTATTCTTGAAATAAATTTGGTCTGCATGGGAGACGCTGAAACATATATTTGCTTTTTTCAACCAGAACTTTATCTTTGAAGGTTAGGAGGGTTAACTGAATTCTTAAATTTATAGTTAAGTTTCATGAGAGTCTGGACAAGATTCAGAACAATTACATAGTGCACAAGCAAACCTAGATGAAGTCATGTGGGTTTATTCAATTTTTCTATCGCTAGTTGGAAGTGTCGTGCAAGGTTTTCAGTTTCAGATTCAGAAAAATTTCAGCGAGTGTTGAAATATTTTGGCCGAAATTCAGTGAGGCTGAAATATTTTGGCCGAAAGGAAAATATTGCAGTGAGTGCTAAAATGAATAAAATTCAGTGAATTTCATCGAAATGTCACCGAAAGTGAAAACCATGGTGTCGTGCCATCTTGAGAAGCACCAGACATGATTCAGTATTATCAACAAAATTTGGTCTCACATATACGAGGAAAAAAGGTATGAGCATGAGCATGCAAAATCAGATGGGCAATAAAATAGCTTCACAAGAGAGAGTAAAATACTTCATGTGTGAACACTCAATCCTAGTTGACTTCGATCCGGTTTTCATCCTAAAAGAGGTCCAGTGATTGACTTAGAACCAATAATAAAAGCGGTCCAGTTCTTTTGGCTGATTTTCCAAGAAACGCGAACTATATTTTTTTGACAATCGTGATTCTCAAGAGACCTACGTGTTGTTACGCACCTGTCCTTAGCTTTTTTTACACCATAACTTACCTTAGCTAAACTCTCCACGCCCCCCCCCCCCTCCCCCTAATATTCAACCAGGTGGGTCCCCTCCCTCGATTTCCTCCAACCGAAAAAATCGTCACGTAGGTATATGCCCGGGTTGTTACGATCCCTATAATTAGGGATCCTTTGAAACCTCGTAGATCATAGTTCGTCCTTCTGCGCCGCCCAAACCAGCAAGACCGAAGGACGGAGCAACCCAGGAATCCAGCAAGACCGAACGACGGAGCCAGACATGAATCCTCTGGTAACTCGCCACGATCTCCTGCTGCAACCCCTGCTTTTTTTCGTGCCATGATCTTCCTCCTATGATCTCTTGCTGCAACCCCACTCGTTGTTTGCATATTCATGTAACTCAACATGTTTTTAAACAAATTAAGTTGGGGGGCGTTAGGATTTGTTTCCTACCAGATTGGCAGTTGATTGATTAATTCCCAGCTAATTCCCAGCATCTGGTCTTGTCAATTCCAATTAGTGCAGCGGGCGCTTGCCTTCTTTTTTCTTCCGCACGAGTTATGGAAGGCATCGCTGGACCATGTTTTAATTCCATACTACTGACCATGATTAGCGCCTAGAGTTGAGGAGACCACGGTTGGATAGTTTTTTATTTTCCAATCTTTATTTTATTTCAGATAAGCGCCTTGCATCGGAGATGACCTTATATGAGTGTTCAAACGTAACCAAGCTGAATCTAATGATAGTATTTGCACATTCATGGAACTCAGCATGCTTGTAAACAAATTACCTCATGCAATAGTGTAGAACACAATTTTTATGTTGGTATATAAAAGCTGTAGTCATCTGTATGAGTGTTTAAATTGTATACCATGCTGAATCTAATCACACTTGCACATCCATTGAACCTAGGATGCTTCTTTGCTGCCATATGAGGAGTTCATAAACGGATTAAACATGCAGCAAAGGATGTACATCCAGTTGATAGGACCGGGTGGACTTCTCAAGACACCTAGCATCAAAATTAGACGTGTACTGTGCCAGGCCATCGCTAATTCATATGATGCAGAGCAGGATGCCTTTATCATTAATGGGAGACCATGTAGGATCACACTAGAAGATGTAGCGCATATAACAAGCATGCCCTCCGAGGGGAAGAAGCACGTCGCTTCAAATCTTGATGATACTACGGAGTTGTGGAAGAAACTGAAAGACCGTAATGACACCAAAATAACTTTCAAAGGATTGCTAGCCAAGATGAAAGGCGACAGCACACCAAATTTTGTCAAGCCATTTATTTTGTACACCATAGGCAAATATGTATGCCGGACAAAAGAGGAGTATGTGGATAACAAATATATTGGGATTGTTAGAAACGTCAAGACGATAAAGGGCACAAATCTTGGACAGCTAACGCTTGACTATCTTATGGATAGCGTCAAGAATTTTGTAAATGGTGAGGCAAATCTGGAGGGGAACCTACCAGTGCTACAGGTAATTCGCAGTAGTACAATTACCAGTTACCTAACATACATTACATAATGTATGAGAATGTTTGTAAACTGCTTTTGTTGTCATGCAGACATGATACTACGAGAAGTTCAGAGTGCACCAATTGGACTCTAGCATCTCATATGAATCAAGGTTAAGACCGCTGATCTAGAACTGGAGTGAGGAGAAGGCAGAAAAGGTTGACAATATAATCCAGAAAAATTATCTGGGAGTTGGAGAGGTAAAATGTCAGCACATTGCCTGGATTATCTAACATATTTTATGAATCATACTAACGACACTAAACTGCAGTATGTTGAGGACTTGATGTGGCCTTTCATTCCACCACGAGATGGTACACTGGCCAAACCGAAGACCAGCGCTCAGGTAAATGAGTTACATGAGGCACAAATATATATTGTAACATTGCAACTAGTATGAAGTTATATGATTCTAACTGTTTCAAAGTCTCAGATTAAGGTACTCGTCGGACGTGTATTGACTGATTTGCAAGAAGTTGCCTCCCTCGTGCGGGAGGCCGGTGCACAACAAGTCTATAGGATGAGAACCCTTGAAAAGAAAATGGATGAGTGCCTTAGGTGGACCCTTACAAATAGCAAGCTCACGGAGGACCTCATCAAAGAATTGAACGTAAGCATAGAATTATGAGATTAGTATATATAATTGGAAATTTATGTGTACAAGGTTTTTTCTAAATTAGTTTACTATGAAAACACCCCAGACTAACATGTATTTTTTTAAGAAAAAACGTGATGGAATATTTCCAGGAGTGGAAGACATACATCTTTCTGACCTCGGGGCACCTTCACACCCAATGGAGGCCTCTGTTGAAAATGTTGAGCATGCTTCTGACCAGGGGAAACAAAAGGATGTCACGGAGGTCGCTGCTAAGCACCATTGTAAGCAGGGAATAAAAAAGGATGACATGAAGCCCCCCATGAAGAACCTTGATGAAGATTTTGACGTATGCATGTTAACTTAATTATGAAACAACCATTTTCATTTCAGAAATAACATGTGATCTTCCACGTACAGGATGAAGCATTCGAAAGAGCTGCTGTAAAAATCGAAGATAATCTCAAGGGTGTTCATAAGCTTTTTAAAGAGGTGGATGATATCCAGGGTGCTGCTAGTTTGGATACGCAAATGCATTCCAAAGCCACCACAAGCCTTGAAGCTTTCCAGGTGATGCACATTTTACCTATAATCAAGCAAGTATCTGCTAAAGGCTAACACGCGGTTTATTTCGTATGACAGAATCCGTTCAAGAGACAGAGGAAGCATCTACTAAAGGCTACGGGATCGTGAGAGCCTGAAGAACCCCGTGCCTTCACAAATGATGACAGCCGGGATGAATCCTTTCGAAGGCAGCAAGAAGTAAGTGTGGTTGAATCGACGCCACTAAATCATGGGGGCGAAAGGAAAAGGGTGGTATTGGAATTATTTAACAATGACGAGTATGTTTCGTACGATACTAAGAAGAAAAAAAAGAAAAAACAAGACTCCATCAGAGTCTACAAATGATTCCGAGGACACGAAAAATAAAAAGAGGAAAATCGGCTCTAGCAACTTAAAAAAGAGGTCAGAAGTTCCTGTATGGAGGAGGGACCAGCTAGACGTGGTTCGACAGGATTTCATGGGGTCACTGATCAACACTACAAATCGTGAAAAACAAATGGTCTTAGTTGATGACATTGTCGTGCTATCGAAGCATTTGCAATGCCTTACCCAAAAAGATTAATCTGACGATGGCATATGGTTGGGTGACGAAGTAAGATATTTCACAAATTAGTTTATCAAGTTTCATTTATGTACAATACAATTAACTTGATTTTTGTTTTAGGTGGTTGATGCTGCGATTCAGCTCATGCGTCATGATGAACCAATTGACACAAGGGACGGGCAAGTGGTTTACATTGAGAGGGTGACCGGCGTCGCTAAGCTCGAAAGAGATGGTAGGATAGAGGAGTGCTACGAGGACGCTTTGGCAGGCATTCCTGGAACAACACAAGGCACCAACTACCTGAAACATGATATGGTATTTTAACCACGACGTATAACAGAATTTTTTTATTACTATACACGTTGATCTAATTATCTATGCACTCCAGGTTTTCCTACCTACAAACAGTTCAAACGTCCACTGGTTCCTTGTGGTCATAAACCCCAGAAGGAAGGAGGTTCAGGTTCTTGATTCACTTTTCCACTGTATGGTACCCAGAAAACTAAATAACGTGGTGAGAATTTCAACATATTTAATTATAACAAAGGATTTAACATCGTATGTAAGTATTAGTCGTAGGCAACTTCTCATCCCATTGGGCTTGCAGGTACGTGGGATGGAAGCACATCTGAGAGCAGCGATGCGAGTTAATGGGATAGAAAGCAATGTATGGGAAGACATTAACGTGACGCAATGGCCAGTAAAGCTTATTAAAGTGCCAAAAGCCGAAGAGACGTCAGTCAACAATATTAGCTTCTGTTTTTGTTTTTGATTGTTAATATGTGAAATGCTGATCTAACAAAATAAAATGTTGCAGTTCTTTTTGTGCACTATACATGCTGAAGAACATCGAATTATTTATGGGAGAAAAACTGAGGATGCAATATGACCAAGTACGTAGAGTAACACGTAAAATTCTGTCATTTTCTGAAACTTATGGAACGATACTAACATATCCTCGCATGCAGGCCTACATCGACAAATTCAGAAGAGAGCTACCTGTTGTGCTTGTCGATTCACCCTACAACAAAATGAAATACAAGAAAATGTTCAACCAGTACCATGATAGGCTATCGGATGCAGCTGCGGTTGAAGACGATGAAGATGCAAGCAATTAGTCCAGCAATGGTTCATTCTTACATGTGGAGTGTACACTTGGTCATAAAGCGATAGAGTAGGGTGTGGTTGGTTTTTAGTCCCGAAGAAGGTTTCCTAGCCATGTTCTTAGTCCATTGCGGATGAGTCAAGTTGTAAAACTTCAATAATATTGGTTACATTACTTTGCTTGAAATAAATTTGGTCTCTACGGGAGCTCATAGAAATCTATATTTGCTTTTTACAACACTTTTCCAGTAACATGCCTGGAAAAGGTTCGGACCAATTACAGTGCACGAGCAACCCTAGAAGAATAAATGATTATGATATGTTTATTTTCATACGAGAGAAAAAGGTACGAGCATGAGCATAGCCTCACAACAGAAGGAAAAATACTGCATGAATCAACACGCAATCCCAGCTATCCCAGGAAATGGCACAGCCAATGTCTCGTAGGCAGGCCGCAAAGCCAATAAAAGAAAGCATAGGATAACAAGAGTAAAGCACGTACCATAGGGGGCCTTTGCAGGTGTTGCAACGACCATGGTGTGGCATGGTAGGGCGTGCGCTGAATTGAAGGGATCTCCGGGTTTGTATGCACCTTCAGGAGCACAGTGGGGTGGCCATGGTACATCCATCCTGCCTCAGGGAATCACATAGCATGTTGTGTCATAACCCTGCAAAACAGAGGAAAAATTACTACTTGTACTCACCTTGTCAAAAGTGTCCAGCTAACAAACGTTGCACATAACTAAACACGGAAGAATGAAATGCAACATATTCAAGAATTGAATGCTCATTCCTTTCTATCTGCTTTCTGCAAGGATCATTACTCTCTCTTTAACAAGGCTAAAACATCATAATAAGAATTTACACTAATCTTTAAATGGTGGATACCCCATGTGAATCTAAAAAAATTATAAAGCAGATGCCAAGTCTGTTGATCCCAGTGCAGCAATTGCACAATCAGCAGCGAGCATCATAAATATTGAGCAACATAAGCTATGAATTGTCTATAGTACATTTTAGAATAATAGATTGTCATCTCTCCTGATCTCCAAATCCAACGTCTGACCTATCAGCCAAACTGAAAGAATAGAACTTGAATGAAATATATAAGAATACATATGGAACAATCGAACATTCATAGATCTTGCCGTGATGTGGATGAGGTCGGACGAATGGGACTGGCCGTCGAGGCTGGCCGGCTTCATCCAATGACGCAGCACTCCGCCAGCAGTAAGAACATGATTCATCTAGAGGCCCAACCACCTTGCCTTCGGATGAGATGCATGGCCAGATCAAGCTGCGGCCATGGCAAAGAGGTCAGACTGAGGACGCAAACAACCACGTGGGGAGTGGGAAAGAGGTAGAGACTCACCTCGTGGCTATAGGCACCCGCATAGAGGAATGGGAGGTGGGATGGCGCCGAATCTTCGCCGGCGGCTACCGCGGGGAGGGCAGTCATCGTCCTCTCGTGTTCGTCGGTGAAGAGGAGTTGCGAGAGCGTGAGGGAATTCGGGTGGAGGGAGGGAGGGGCCGCGACGAGCGGCAAGATCCAATCGCGGGGATAAAACCCTACCGTCGGCGAGGGATCTTGCCGCGGCCCCTCCCCGCCGGCAAGGATCTTGCCGCAACGAGGGAGTAAAACCCTAGCGAATGGGATAAAAATAGAACCGAAAATAGCTCTGAAATTCGTACCGAGAATACCCTCGAAATATTTGGGAGGGAAAATCTGATCAGTTCGAAATATTTTTTCGTCCAAAAATGCTCCTCTGGGTCTGGTATAATACACGTGACATCAGCGTATTGCATCGGATCTGGACCATCAAATTCGCTCCGACGGACGGTCCATATCGACCGGATGCACTGTAAAAATGACTCTAGAAGAAGACAATCCCTAGCGTGTGGACAACATGAGACCTTCTCCACCACATGTGCCAGGTTGGAAAAAACAAAATGCCCGAAGCCGATTTGGCATGTTGGCTTGTATTGGCCGAGCCAAGCCGAGCCTCCTTTCTATGTCTAACAAGCCAGCAACCAGCACGTGAGTTTTGAGGAGTTTTGTAACATGATACTAGATGCTACTCCCTCTGTCCCATAATGTAAGACGTTTTTTGGTGACAAAAAACGTCTTATATTATGGGACGGAGAGAGTAGTACATATGGATGGAAATCAGCATGAGTTTAGTGGGGAGAGGGCCTCGTAAGTTGTAGTCAATAGAGTTTTTTCCGTAAGCTAAGCATTTTTGTTCGTAACCGAACTTTAACCCCTCGTTGTGAACTACATTCTAAATCTTACAAATTTCATTGAATATGGTACAAATATGATCGAAATATTTGGTATTTAATTTTTTTTGTTCAAATTAATGTTGTGCTGTACGGTCTAATTCTTCCCACCCTATGAGCCAAGCCTAATGTATTTAAATATATAGATACATGTCGGCAAATTCATATTAGTTAATCATCATTTTATATAATATTTGAACTCCCTTGAAAAAAAATTGAGCACATCTAAGCCCTTAAAGTGAAAGCATCCTGAGCTCATGAGCCAAAAAGAGCAAGCTCGAGCTTGAGAGCCGAGCTTGTCTTCCTATCCACGGCAATATTAAGTAGTAACTGTGAAGGCAGCAAGGCTTCATGATGACAGACAAGCAAGTGTAGGGTACCTTGGTTCTTTCTTAAAGAAAGTAGTAACCAGACTGGTCCTAGATTAGCATATAGACAACATCACTCCTCCATCTTTGATTCTTTATCGGACCAGCTAAAATCTTGCGATGGACAACCTTTAATTTGGTACTTTTCCCTTATTAAAGTTATGCTCTCGAAACTTGTATGTCACGCCCAATTCTTGGTGAGCAGTACTGGAGGAATCAAACATAGCAAAACATTGAAGTGTGCAAGCACAGCAGCAGGTACTTCTATCCCATTCCCGATAATTAATGCCGCGAACTGAATCCAGGGTCCATTGTGAGTGTTTGGCTGTTTGCCGTGGAACTTGACCAATACATTGAAGTGCACATGCACCTTGGGAGGTAACGGACTTGAAGGTAGATGAGTTTCCATTGGTTTTTGACCGGATTTACTTACTAAACGGCCACTTGTCTTTTACGTAATGAAAATGCATAGCTTCTGCGGTTGCTAAAATAAAGCGACTTGGTGGTACTGTATATGTATCCATTGCGCACTAACCCAGCTTTCTGTGTATATTGAAATGCCACTGCGAACGCCATATAAACTAGCATCATGTTCCCTACCACTATGCTAGTTCCGCTATGCCATATAAGCTGGATGTTTATTTCTTGATGCATGTAAGTGCATGCAGGGATCGGAAGGCACCGCGAATGTCAATATGTCATGTTAGCTGCAAACCGGAAATGGCAGGCCTACTACACATGACACACATGCACCCAAGGGTAACTTGTTGCACCAGAAACCCATTCACGAGAAGCAAGTTGAAACCTAGTGAGGTCAGGTCGCATGCCCTGGTTGGACTGCTCTCGAGCGCCTGCAGACGTAGACTCACTATGTTCCACCAACACCCTGTTTCGTGACTGCATTTCGGCTGATGCATGGGTAGGTGAAAATTGTGTCAGCATCACCACAGAATTATTTCGGCTGTGACCTTCCCGGCTTGCTTGATAACCTAGCAATTCCGGTTACTGTTGGTGGCTGGCTTTTCGGGGTTTCCGCGGACGGTGCAGGGCTGATCCAAGATCTTATTCAACTGTGAGACACCTCCTACTTGGAAAGGGTTTCTTTTGCCGCCGTTTCGACATTGGTTGCCAAATCTGGAGTCAACTTCCCCGTCCTTTTTGTCGTTGTTGCTTCTATATTGCGATGCTTATTCCTCCTATTGCATCGTCGTTTTTCGTTTCCATCACGCACCTCAAATGTGCCGGGATCGCCATTCCGGCGTTGCTTTTCAGCGAGCCAGTTATCCTCTCCAGCACATAATTTAGTCATTAGCTGGGTGAGGTCAACCATGGTCCTTGGTTTGCCGTGCCCAAGTTCCTTGGCAAGCCATTCTTCACTAACGTTGTGTCGGAATGCTGCGATTTCCTCTTCATTAGGCTAGTCCACTATCTGGTTCTTTGTTGATAAGAAGCGATTCTAGAATTTGCGGATCGATTTTCCTGGCTTCTGTATGATATGGGTCAATTGTTTGGCATCCGGAGGCTTTACGTAAGTGCCCTGAAAGTAGGCCATAAACTCGTCCTCGAGTTTGTGGCATATGGCGACCGAATCGGGTGGGAGACTGTTTAGCCAATGTCGGGCCGAGCCCTTCTATTTTAATGGCAAGTAAGGGACCTCCTATCTCCCGCATTCTGCGGCAGAATAGCGAGGCTTTCCATAGGCAGTCTTGCACCTAGGCCGGCCCACCGACATGCCACTTTTTGCTTCCTACAGCGCGACACACACAAAAAATCAAGACAGGTAGGATTCGATCCCGAGACCTTGCACAGCAAAGACTCCTAACCACATGTTAGCCAATACACCCCACATCAGCAGCTGGACATAAAGGCACAACATATACATTTGCGGGTATACATAGTGGAGCGCATGCTTCCTCTCCTTTCTCGTGACGTTAGTAGCGTAGATCATATTTACGTCTTTCACCTTGGGAGGGGACTGCTTTTGGCCGACATTGGTCTGCCCAGGCAGGTCTCTATCCCTGTTATTGTTGCCGCGGAGTTGGCACTTTCCCTGGTTCTCGGCCGTGACCTTCCCGGCTTGCTTCATAACCCAGCAATTCCGGTTAGTGTTGGTGGCTGGCTTTTCGTGTTTCCATGGATTGTACAGGCTGATCCAAGATCTTATTCAACTGTGAGCCACCTCCTCCTTGGAAAGGGTTCATTTTGCTGCCGTTCTAGCGTTGGTTGCCGAATCTGGAGTTAACTTCCCCATCATTTTTGTCGTTGTTGCGTCTATTGCGATGCTTATTACTCCTATTGCATCGACGTTTCTCGTTTCCATCACGCACCTCAAATGTGCCGGGATCGCCATTCGGGCGTTGCTTTTGAGCGAGCCAGTTATCCTCTCCAGCACACAATTTAGTCATTAGCTGGGTGAGGTCAACAATGGTCCTTTGTTTGCCATGCCCAAGTTCCTTGGCAAGCCATTCTTCACTAACGTTGTGTCGTAATGCCGTGATTTCCTCTTCATCAGGCAAGTCCACTATCAGGTTCTTCGTTGATAAGAAGTGATTCTAGAATTTGCGGATCGATTTTCCTGGCTCCTGTATGATATGTGTCAATTGTTTGGCATCCGGAGGCTTTACGTAAGTGCCCTGAAAGTAGGCCATAAACTCGTCCTCGAGGCCGTGGCATATGGCGACCAAATCGGGTGGGAGACTGTTTAGCCAATGTCCGGCCGAGCCCTTCTATTTTAATTGCAAGTAAGGGACCTCCTGTCTCCCGCATTCTGCGGCAGAACAGCGAGGCTTTGCATAGGCAGTCTTGCACCTAGGCCGGACCACCGACGTGCCACTTTTTGCTTGCTATAGCACGACACACAAAAAAATCAAGACATGTAGCATTCGATCCCGAGACCTTGCACAGCAAAGACTCCTAACCACGAGATGTTAGCCAATACACCCCACATCAGCAGCTGGACATAAAGGCACAACATATACATTTGTGGGCTCTACAACATATACATCGTGGAGCGCATGCTTCCTCTCCTTTCTCGTGACGTTAGTAGCGTAGATCATGTTTACGTCTTTCACCTTGGGAGGGAACTTCTTTTGGCCGACATTGGTCTGCCCGGGCAGGTCTCTATCCCCGTTATAGTTGCCGCGGGGTTGGCACTTTTGCTGGTTCTCGGCCGTGACCTTCTCGGCTTGCTTCATAACCTAGCAATTCCGGTTAGTGTTGGTGGCTGGCTTTTCAGGGTTTCCATGGATGGTGCAGGGCTGATCCAAGATCTTATTCAACTGTGAGCCACCTCCTCCTTGTAAAGGGTTCCTTTTGCCGTCATTCCGGCGTTGGTTGCCGAATTTGGAGTTAACTTCCCCGTCATTTTTGTCGTTGTTGCGTCTATTGCGATGCTTATTCCTCCTATTGCATCGATGTTTCTCGTTTCCATCACGCACCTCAAATGTACCGGGATCGCAATTCCGGCGTTGCTTTTGAGCGAGCCAGTTATCCTCTCCAGCACACAATTTAGTCATTTGCTGGGTGAGGTCAACCATGGTCCTTGGTTTGCCATGCCCAAGTTCCTTGGCAAGCCATTCTTCACTAATGTTGTGTCGGAATGCTGCGATTTCCTCTTCATCAGGCAAGTCCACTATCAGGTTCTTCGTTGATAAGAAGTGATTCTAGAATTTGCGGATCGATTTTCCTGGCTCCTGTATGATATGTGTCAATTGTTTGGCATCCGGAGGCTTTACGTAAGTGCCCTGAAAGTAGGCCATAAACTCGTCTTCAAGGCTGTGGCATATGGTGACCGAATCGGGTGGGAGACTGTTTAGCCAATGTCCGGCCGAGCCCTTCTATTTTAATTGCAAGTAAGGGACCTCCTGTCTCCCGCATTCTGCGGTAGAACAGTGAGGCTTTGCATAGGCAGTCTTGCACCTAGGCCGGCCCACCGACGTGCCACTTTTTGCTTGCTATAGCGCGACACACAAAAAAATCAAGACATGTAGGATTCGATCCCGAGACCTTGCACAGCAAAGACTCCTAACCACGAGATGTTAGCCAATACACCCCACATCAGCAGCTGGACATAAAGGCGCAACATATACATTTGTGGGCTCTACAACATATACATCATGGAGCGCATGCTTCCTCTCCTTTCTCGTGACGTTAGTAGCATAGATCATGTTTACGTCTTTCACCTTGGGAGGGAACTGGTTTTGGCCGACATTGGTCTGCCCGGGCAGGTCTCTATCCCTGTTATTGTTGCCGTGGGGTTGGCACTGTCCCTGGTTCTAAGCTGTGACCTTCCCGGCTTGCTTCATAACCTAGCAATTCCGGTTAGTGTTGGTGGCTGGCCTTTCGGGGTTTCCATGGATGGTGCAGGCTGATCCAAGATCTTATTCAACTGTGAGCCACCTCCTCCTTGGAAAGGGTTCCTTTTGCCGTCGTTCCGGCATTGGTTGCCGAATCTGGAGTAAACTTCCCCGTCATTTTTGTCGTTGTTGTGTCTATTGCGATGCTTATTCCTCCTATTGCATCGACGTTTTGCGTTTCCATCACGCACCTCAAATGTGTCGGGATCGCCATTCCGGCGTTGCATTTGAGCGAGCCAGTTATCCTCTCCAGCACACAATTTAGTCATTAGCTGGGTGAGGTCTACCATGGTCCTTGGTTTGCCGTGCCCAAGTTCCTTGGCAAGCCATTCTTCACTTACGTTGTGTCAGAATGCTGCGATTTCCTCTTCATCAGGCTAGTCCACTATCAGGTTCTTCGTTGATAAGAAGCGATTCTAGAATTTGCGGATCGATTTTCCTGGCTTCGGTATGATATGTGTCAATTGTTTGGCATCCAGAGGCTTTACGTAAGTGCCCTGAAAGTAGGCCATAAACTCGTCCTCGAGGTCGTCACATATGGCGATCGAATCTGGTGGGAGACTGTTTAGCTAATGTCGGGCCGAGCCCTTCTATTTTAATTGCAAGTAAGGTACCTCCTATCTCCCACATTCTGCGGCAGAATAGCTAGGCTTTGCATAGGCAGTCTTGCACCTAGCAGGGCCGGTCCTGACAATTCAGGGGCCCGGGGCGATAGTAAAACCCGGGGCCCTTAATATAAACATAAAAGAAATTATGTATTGTCTTTGGCTCTTGAACATCCTTAATTACCCCATAGTATATGTGTAAATATCTCCTAGAGCTAGCCCATTACTTATTATTAGGTAAATAAACAAGCATAGCTTGGATTCTCCCTTTAATTTGAACTCCAAAGAATGTCATATACGAATTTCTAGGCTACAAATCATGATCCATTTTACAAAATGATGAAAACAAGCAAATCAAGATATTCACATGAAGTTATCTACGTCTTTCATGTTGTAATAAGAAACTGGTAATGCCTGAATATAGACTAGTTCTTGCGAAATAGAAATCTGCTAAAAGTCGCAAAAACAATATCTGCTCAACTTTGAATACTTGTACAACAACACCGTTCTGGTGATACCTCAGCAACCATCAATGCAAACTGGTCAAATTGGGTTCGATTGGAACGCAATCCACAACAATTACAAAGTTGATTTTTGTGTAATCTTGAAATTAAGCACGGGTAGTGCAGTTTTCAACACACTAATCCTATCCAATGATTTGGATTATCAAAAACAATTATCGGCATCGACTTGGATTAACAAACAGCAAATTTAGGAACTAGGGACTACCAGTCTTCACCAAGGTGGGGACTAAGAGGCTGACGCAGATTGCACACAGTGTGGTGCAACCATCTCAAACTGTTTTCATGCCGGACAGAAACATCCTTGAAGGGGTTGTGGTCCTTCATGAAACGCTCCATGAGATCCACACGAAAAAACTAGATGGAGTGGTTTTTCAGGTGGATTTTGAGAAAGCGTACGATAAGGTTAAGTGGCCATTTCTTCAGCAGGCCTTGCGAATGAAAGGATTCGATCAATCCTGGAAAAAGCAGGTAGACTCTTTTACACAAAAAGGCAGTGTCGGAATAAAAGTGAATGATGATATAGGTCATTATTTCCAGACACACAAGGGTCTAAGACAGGGAGACCCGATGTCACCTATCTTGTTCAACATAGTGGTAGACATCTTGACAATTCTGATAGGAAGAGCTAAAGAAAATGGCCAAGTAGGTGGTCTCATCCCGCATCTAGTGGATGGTGGAGTGTCCATTCTACAGTACGCGGATGATACTATCATCTTCATGGAGCATGATCTGGCAAAAGAAAGAAATATGAAGCTTGTGTTATGCTTATTCGAGCAGTTGTCGAGGTTAAATATTAACTTCCATAAAAGTGAATTGTTCTGCTTTGGAAGAGCTAAAGACGAACAAGAAGCTTACAAACAACTGTTTGGATGTGGGTTGGGCTCGCTGCCTTTCACATATCTGGGCATACCGATTCACCATCGCAAGCTCTCCAACAAAGAATGGAAGTGAATTGAAGATCGATTTGAAAAGAAACTAAGTTGCTAGAAGGGCAAACTTATGTCATATGGAGGCCGACTAATTCTCATTAATTCGGTGCTCACGAGTATGCTAATGTTTCTCTTGTCCTTCTTTGAGGTACCAGTAGGGGTACGGAAAAGATTGGACTTCTATCGATCGCGTTTTTTCTGGCAAAGCGACGAGTTAAAACGGAAATACAGACTTGCTAAATGGGATATTATCTGTAGGCCAAAGGACCAAGGTGGTATTGGCATCGAAAATTTAAAGGTGAAGAACAGGTGCTTACTTAACAAGTGGCTATACAAGTTATCTGTAGAGACCGAGGCCACATGGGCCAAGATTTTGCATAATAAGTACCTTCATTCTAAGACCTTATCACAGGTGACGGTTAGACCAACCGATTTGCCTTTTTGGAAAGGACTGATGAGAGTGAAATCAGCCTTCTTCCACAGGACAAAGTTTATCGTTGGTAATGGTACTTCCACGAGATTCTGGGAGGATACGTGGCTAGGGGAGACGCCTCTGGCTATCCAATATACTTCTCTCTATAATATTGTTCAGCGTAGAGATGCTTATGTTGCAACAATATTACAGTCCAATCCTCTAAATATTCAATTCAGAAGGGCGTTAGTGGGAAATCGTTGGGAAGCTTGGCTCCATCTTGTTAGAAGATTGATGGATGTCCACCTTTCTCAACAGCCAGATCAGTTGTACTAGAAACTAACCAAGAATGGAGTGTTTTCGGTAAAATCCATGTATTTGTATATTACCAACTCGGCTTCTATCCCTAGATCGGTGCATATTTGGAAAGTCAAAGTGCCCTTAAGAATTAAAGTGGTCATGTGGTTTGTCCACAAACAAGTCATTCTCACTAAGGACAATTTGGCAAAACGTAACTGGTCAGGATCTCGAAGGTGTAGCTTCTGTGATCATGATGAATCTATCAAACACCTCTTTCTTGAGTGCCCAATGGCCAAAATTTTATGGTGGTCTGTCCATATAGCATTTAACATTGCTCCTCCTACTAGCATCCACACGTTATTTGGGACGTGGCTAAATGGAGTTGAGATAGGAACAGCGAGACACATCCGTGTAGGCATATGTGCTTTATTATGGGCTATATGAAACTGCAGGAACGATTTTGTTTTTAACAGAACAACAAATATTCATTTCTTGCAGGTTATCTTCCGGGCCACTACGTTGCTCCGTATGTGGTCGCTAATCAATCCGATGGATGCCAGGGAGCGTATGGTTACTGGGTCTATCCGCTGGGAGACGGTAGCGCGGGATATCGTCAACCGGTTTGGATGGCGGTCATGTAATAGGATAGGTGTTTAGTTTCCTATCGTTCTTATGCCGCCGGTTGTGGCTGTCCCGATTTCCTGTTTTTAGCTCTATGTGAGCGTTTTTACTTATTGAGACTTGAAGACTGTGTTGAACTATTTGCTTATTAATAAATTGGCCGCATGCATCGTACTGATGCAGAGTCCGCGGGATAACCTCCTTTTCAAAAAAAAAACCAGAGAGGCTACCTTTGAGCTGTAGAACATGGATTTAAAAATCGACTGGTAGATTCTGATCCAATCTAAGCAGGCCTTGTCCGCTGTTGTCCCTTGCTCCTGGCTACTGCTGTGATAAGGCGACACGAGGGCGCGAGACCAGACGGCGATCAGGTGATGGCAAGGGCGCTCGGCGTGAAGCGGAATTCGTTCCCTCGATCGCCAGCGTCGTGCGCGATACATCTCCCCTCCTCGATCTGATCTGATCTAATCGATCAGCCATGGTGCGTGCATTTTTGTTTCCGAGAAATCTTGCGTACATGCATGGTTAGCTAGCCCAGCAATCCACTTGGGCCATATGAAGCTCTACACGCAAAAGGCCTGAAGCCATGCTACCACCCAATCCCAGTTGCTTCTTTTTTTTTCCGGGAGAATCCATGCCGGCCCTGTTCGGAGGCATCTCCAGAATGACTGCAAGAGGGAGAGGAGACAGGCTAGGCTGCACGAGGTGAACCTGGTTAGCTTGGGGAACATGCCGACCTAGTGAGCTCCGTCGACGAACGCGAGCTCAAGGGATCGGGACGACGCGGTAAGCTCTGGCGAGAATTGGTCGGGCTGCCTGTGGAAATGGGGCGGAGATACTGGCTGGCGGCTGGCGATGGGGTGGCCGCAGGGCGGCAGCGTTGCCGAAGATGTGGACTACTATACTATACTCTATAATAAGAGAACAGTAAATAGAGCTGCTGTCAGTAGTACAATTTAAGCTTGATCGAGGACTGAACACACACAAATGGAGGAACAAGGTTGTACTACTCTTTTAGTACGTACAAAGCGAACACAGCAAGATGCAAAGCCAGCAGTCAGCGCTAACAAACCTACAGGTACCATAGCAAAGAATTTCACACATTTCACAAACAAAATAGTTACAAACATGAGTAGTACTCCCTCTGTAAAGAAATTAAAGAGGGTTTAGATCTTATATTTCTTTACAGAGGGAGTACTAGACTGCTTACCTTATACGAATTACGAAGTACTTGGATCTGCATGCACTGTGGTGAAGAAATTTCCTCCGCATGCGGCGGTGCAACCAAACAAATTTTGGCCGGGGCACGCTATAATAGATGCGGTGCAGTGCTCCACACCACACCTGCTTCGCTTCACTTTCTTGCCCCTTCCGGCAGCACGGATTTCAATCATTTCACAAACAAACTCGTTTCGATCATGAGTAGTGAGTACTCTACCTGAACGAAACCACCGCCAAATATGGACGACTTGCGGTCCTCTTCCAATGTTTGTACCATGCCTGTTTGTACAGATTCTTTTTTCTTTTCTAGTTTTTGTCTATAGATCTAATATAAGTAATCAGTATTTAATTTCAGTTTTGAAGTTGCTTACCACACACACAATATGGTTGCTTGTGCAAACCAAATTTTTAAATGGCCGGCTATAGCCTAGCTATCGGGCCAGTATAACGGTTTGAGCAAGGTGTCCCTAAGTGATAGGCTATAGGATTCATGTACGATTGTCCGAAAAAGTTCTGTAATAACCAGCTATAGCCCCGCTATATCTGATTTGAAGGACCACCACTATATGGCATAACCCGCTATTTAAAGCAATGGTGCACTTTAGTACTTAATCGAGTACATAGGAATTACGTACTTGGATCCGCATGCACAACACTAGTGGAAGAAACAGAAATCCTATTCTTAAGCATACTTTTACAAAATCTATTACGTGCTGTGAGAGGGATAATAACAACCTTTAGCGGAACGTTAGAGGAATAACCGTTGTTGGATTGCACTAGTGCTTAAGATTTTTGTGGCAGTGTAACGTAAGAATAGCTAGGCTCATGGAGGAAGTTCCCTCTGCCTCCGTGTGTGTGTGTTGGGTGGGGGGGAGGGGGGGGGGGGGTTCAATGTCGACGCGGCTTTTCCTGCAGAGGATTCTAGAGGTGTCGCTAAGGTCGTTTGTCGGGATGAACATAAACAACACTAGTAGATACCTCGTGCGTTGCCACGGGACTTTTATCAGGACTTTTGTTGGCCTTATGAGCCATGTTGGTATGCACATTGCAACAACTGGCATATGTATGCATACTATGCATGAAAACAATTGGATAGACAAAAAATGGAATTGTTCGTGTAGCTTGAAGCCTTAGATGATTGATCCATAAGGAGAACCGAGAGATGTTCTGGATACAATGGTTGCATAAGATTATTCTGTAGTTAGAAGCACAAATGGAAATAAATGACGCACATGTTTTCTGTTCTAAATGTCACCTGCTGATTTGCGTAGAGCAATTTGTACCAATTTATCTCCTCTGGCGTTCCATCGAACATGAATGGTACACCATATTGATTGATTCAAGGAAACGCTTATTGGGAGGGGGGGGGGGGGGGGGGGAGGAGGAGGGGATTATACGGCTGTAGAAATGCAGTGAGAAGGGACAAATAAAATGGAAGCGAATCTCAGATCTACAACGGTTTGCTATTCCAACAGAGTTTCAGAAACATCCAAATTGAGGAAAACTAAATGATTAATTTAAAAGAGAGATAACTACCTGAATGGGAGGCAAACAATATGGCCATAAGCAGTACAACAGCAAATTCTCACATCAGAAACTGAGCTCATATTTTGCG
This sequence comes from Thinopyrum elongatum, assembly GCA_011799875.1. Lineage (NCBI taxonomy): Eukaryota > Viridiplantae > Streptophyta > Magnoliopsida > Poales > Poaceae > Thinopyrum > Thinopyrum elongatum. Next base: position 75,034,119 of record CM022303.1, read on the forward strand.
TGCCTTCATTGTTCCAAGATTGAAAAGAGAAAAATCAACTAATCAGACACCTAGAATATAGATGAGGGAGACCACGAACCTGCTACGCCGTTGCAATAATCACGACACATCTGACCCTGAGATTGTATGCATCCCTTATTAGGGTCGGATGTTCTATGCAGGGAAAGTGTTACGAACCAAGTTGTGAAGACTACCGGCAAGGAACAAAGTAGAAGGGCGACATCAATTCTGGAGCAGAGTACGGCGGGCGCCGAAGCCAGCGAACTATGGCGCAGGAAAAGGGTGAGGCTCATGGCCGCTCGATTCAGCATCCCGGTGTGGACAACATGATTGGGCGGTGATCCTCGTAGCTGGATGCATCAGCCGATGGCTTGGCGGCATGCCAGCTGAACCCAAAAAGTTAGTGGTTGTAGGAAGTTACTTAAGGAATAGAGGTTCTTATTTTCACTTTGTTGTTGAACCAACTGTAAATGAGATGGATCTAAACCTCATGTTCTTCCCTTCTCCATGAACCATCTCCGTAATTTCTCGTGAGTGTTTCCTGTAGCTACGATTCTCGTAAACTCTGAAGCATAAATCGATTGGTGTGACTTGTCAGGTAGTAATAATAAAGCGGAATGGCTCATTAGTTTGCCAGTTCATTTTCCGGGCCCACGAGGATGACTGGGATGACGAAATGATAGGCTAATAAAGTTGCATGCGTTGTTTGTCATGAATTATTGCGTCAACATTTAATAATGGGTTGCGTGTGGATGGAGTAATGGGCTGCATGTGGCTGTGTTTTGATTTTCGGCCGAGAAAATGATATTTCAGCTGAAATTCGGCCATCTCAGCCTGGCCCGGTAAATGTCTTTATCGATCAAATATTTTTGGCCCAATTTGAAAGCCCAGCTTAACTTCTGGAGCGTTCCCATTACGATTTGCCTCGGTTAAACCGCTCAACCGTACACCCAAACCCTAAAGAATCTTATTTCCTCCTGCTTCTCCTGTGTGTGCCGCCGCGGCGGCACTTGCGCACAGGCCATAGGAGCAGGTGCACCTCAACAGCTCATTGCCATTAGCCTTACAGCTCCAGCCTCCCTGACCGCTGTCATTGACCGGGGGGGGGGGGGGGAGGCTGAGACTATTTAGCAAGCGAAGGATTTTGAACGGACTGCTCTAGAAATAATTCGGAAGATGCAAGTTTTTTTGTAAGGTGGAAGGTTGTTGACAGCCGCTGATGTGTCATATTGCTCGGAAACTGAATGCCACTACTGTGCCTCATGACCGACTGTTGCTACATCCCAACGCGATTTAAGAAAAATGGATGTGCTGAAGTAGATGTAGTGGTGGCCATTGTCACGAAGAAGGTGGAAAGAACAAAAAGAAACTTTTACCCAAACCGGTGAAGATACAACATTATTTTCGCCAGGGGTGAAGCTAGGACCCAGTCACCCTTTTTTAGTTTTTTCTTTTTTGAGACAAACCCTTTTTTAGTATATAGATGTACGTAGAGGGCCCCCCACATCGAGGGCTACGGACCAGGGCCTAATATACAAAGGTGTTGATTTTTGCTCAGTTTCAGCCCACATATTTCATATTAGCTACAGGCCTCTCAAGTTACAAACACTCAACCTGGCCCATGCGGAGGAGCTCGAACCTGTATAGTGGTTCTTTGGTACCACAACTGAGATATATTGCTTATTGCAACGCTTAAGACAGCGATCACTCACCATAGTGGCTTTTGTGGGATGGCCTATTATAAGACATGAAGGGGTCGTTCGAGACATTTTTTGTCCGGTTTTAGAACATTCCATCCGGTTTTACGAAGGTTCCATCCGGTGTTTTCTTACATTCATTGTGTCCGTTTCCTGGTTATCCCTCTAGCTTTTTCGTTGATTTTCTGTTTATTTTTATTTATTTTCTTCGTCATTCTTACTTTTCTTTTTCTCTTCAATTTTTTTCTTCCTTTTTATGTTTTCTCTGTTTCTCCTTTCTTTTATTTTCTTCTCGATTTTTCTAAAGATTTAAAAAAATTAAAATATTGTGTAATTTTTGTAATTTCAAATTTTGTTCACCTTTTTTTCAAAAAATACATGTTTATCCAAAACTGATCCATATTTCAAATTAATAATTTTAAGACATTTTTACGAATTTGAAAAATTGTTTCACATTTTTTTAACTTGTTCATGATTTTTTAAAGACTGTTAGTAAAAAATTATTGTTTTTGGGTAAACATTTTACGAATTCACGAACTTACTTGATTTCATGAACTTTTAATGAATTCACTATATTGTTTGCATTCGCGTGAACATCTTTTGAATCCGTGAGAATTATTCTAAGATTACCATTTTCTTGAATTCGTGATTTTTTTTTAAATTCACGAATCAATTTTGCAAAAATCAAATTGAAGAACAGTATTTTATTAAAATTCACAAAAAATATTAAATTCAAAAATATTTTTGAAAAATCATGAACTTTCTCAAATTCAAGTTTTTAAAAATTCCTGAATATTTTGTAATTGAAATAAAATTATGCAAAAAACAAAAAAGTAAAAAGTGCTCTCTGGCTGGCTATTTTTAGGTAAGCTCACTCGCTGGTTGTGGTTTGGGCACTCGTTTTATAGCTCATCGGGCCAGGCCCATATTGACGGCGTTCGCTGTAAGCAATATATATAGCAGCGCCCCTTTGGTACGAGCCATATATTGGCGAGAGCTCGCTAGCGTGCATTAAAGGAACCGAGCCATTTTTTTCGAGCATTTATGAGCACGACGCTTACCAAACAACTCCCTTCGATCCGTATTAATTGTCACTGGTTTAGTACACAATTAGTACAACTATATACTAAACCAACGGTAATTAATAAGGATCGGCTCTAGTATTACTTCCCTCTCTCGTGAACATTGGGTAAATAATAAATATGCACTGAACCATAAGACGTGTGCGAATGATGTTGTCCGCTTGAGCATCTCTTACATGTACCACACCGGCTCCAACAAGCATGCTAATACGTTGTTCATTCCTCCACACTTTTATTGACCCTTTGTTTACATATATCAACACAATGATAAAGAAAAGCATAGGGACATGCAAGGACAAACGGGAATTGGAAACATCGGTACAGTAGATAAGCACTGCTATTGGAACACGAATCGAGCCCACGGGGCATAAACATCACGACGCACACAACGTATTTCCTGCCACGTCACCACAATGCCGCCTCTTGAACTCGAGTGCGCTCACAGCAAACACGTATCCGATCAATCATGTGAAATTCATCATCACCATATTCCGTTTCCTCCCCCTCGAGCGAAATCGCGGCCCTGCCACCATGTCAAAAAGAATCAGCTTTTCCATTGTCCTTGGAAACTTGGAACGGGGAAAGCAAAGCATTCACCGTCTCTCCTGCCGTTCACTGTTTGGTGCCAGCGCTGAATAATTGAATATACATACATGTATTATTGCTTCCGCTACATTAATCAAAATATATGAAATCATTTCCATAAGCCCATAGACTGTCTTGACGGATCATGCATGCATGATTACATGTTTAAAACCTCCACAAAAAATATAGATTACATGTTTAAAACACAGTTTCAAACAGTGCAACTCTGGAGTTATATATCAATCGTCAGACATTAGCCCCAATAACACCAAGTGGCTTGCCTGTACGTCACTAAATAATTATACATCCCAACACCTATTTTTCCTATCAACTCCTTAAGGCACATCACTGGTATGTTCTTTTTGTATTCGCCACTATAGATCTTTTGTTAATAATTTGTTTGTCGTATCTCTCTGCAATCAAGTTTTTGTGGAGTACTATAATAATTGTTTTATTTGGATATCTGATTGAAATTTATATTCAGTTCATCCATCAATGTGCCGCAATCTACTACCTCTTTAAACTATAGTGATCTAAAATGTCTTATCTTAGTTTACAGAGGGGGTATTTATTTAGACTTTCTTCATGCCCAAGGCTCAGCAGCATCCCGCTGAGGTGAAATGCAAGATATGGATCGACAATCAATTTTGTTCGAAAACAAACGAAACAAAACGAAGCCACTCTATTTCTATTTTACAGCGACGAAGCGTTGTTCCTCCTGCTCGGTGAGGTGATACATCAAGTAAAAATGGAGTGAATTGCAAAAACCATCGACATTGGAGGCAAGGTAACACATGTTTACAGATTTGCGCCAAAACCATTAATTCTGCGACTAATTCTTTTTTGGAGAAAACACTAGTCGGTGGCTTATACCGTTTTGAGCACGATTATGACATATATAACCCACCTATAAGGGTGACGTGGCATGACATAACGGATCACAAATAGATAGAATAGCATAGACTAAATTGTAAAAGGGCATAAAGCGATAAGGTCCTCCTTGCAAAAAAGAGAGGATAAGGTCACTACTGGCTCCTTCTTCTTCTCCCCAGCTGTGCCTCTTCTCTACGATGCCCCATTGAGCTCCCGGCCGGCGAGCTCGGCATGGACAACGGCGTGCTGCTCACCTCTACAACGCCCCGCCTCCTCCTCTTCCTCTCTTCCCTGCTTCCACCTACCTCCCGCTCCCCGGCCTCGGCCTCCCCTTACTGCATCAGTGTCGTAGCCTCAGGGGAGGACCACGAAAGCATCTGCTCGGTGAGCCATCCTTGCCTTGCGCTACTGCCTGCCGGAGCCTGCTTTCACCTTCCCGCCGCTGGGCATCTCGCCATGAGCCCCCGAAGGAGCACCAACCGGTGCACCACGCATGTGACGCGCCTGCCGCCGCCGTGCACAGCACGAGACACCAGGCCCATGAACCCCATGCTACATTCATTGTACACGAGGCCGATGTCGCGCTCCACCAGCTTTTGCTGCCCCGGCTGCATGGTGTTCGCCCGCTGCAGGGATCCTTTTGCAAAAGAAAACTATAACGGTATGTAATTGGCTCATGTCATAATCGTGTTCAAAACGGTATAAGCAGCCGATTGGTTTTAGCATAAATCTGTAAACATGTGTTTCCTGTGAACCTTGCCACCAATGTCGATGGTTTTTACAATTCACTCCATTTTTATTGGATGTATCACCTCATCAAGCAAGGTGTGCATGATCAGGTTTCTGATGGTTGCACGAAACCAGCAGGATTTTCAAATGGCATCGGACGATACTACGTCACACGGTAGTCTATTTCCCAAATGTTATATCTAGAAGTTCCTATACATATAGTGGATGTAGGATCCTTTCAACGAAATTGCAGTGCTGCCTCACGAAACTAAAAATTGAACAACGTTCAAATATTAGTATTTGAACAGACAACCATGCTACTCTATTAGGGTATTGTGTGCATGCTCATGATGCTTTCATAGAACAGCCTTTTATAGAGGGGAAAAATATGAAGGCTGGACGCGGACCCACACTTAAGGCCCCTATAGAAACAGATGGTCATCCAGCTCACGGACACATAATGAATATACTCTACCAACCTATCACATTTGTGTGCATAATGCTATCCAGCTCTTCCCTATGCATATACTGATCGATCTTCACCGGTGTAAGTAGGAAGCCATCTCACAAAAGTACAGTATGTAGAAAGCCACAATGTTCATTCATCCACACTGATATATGAACCCCTTCTTTTTGGACGTAATCCTACATATTAGCACACCAGATAGGTGACACCCACGTACCCAGAAGGGAAGATGAGGACAGAATCAGAGAGATGACATGTAGTATATAGGAATTAGAGACATCATAAGATTAGAAAACTGCTTCTCATCGTTCTTGCTGATCATGACTCTTGAAGTAAGCCGCCTCCTCCACTACTTGATGACAGCCAGCGTGATCGTGACTGTCCGGCTGTACAAACTGTGCCACTTTCATTTGGAGCAGATGCGAGCCTTCCCACGTGAAGAAGAGAGAGTAGCTATAGGATTCAACGCATGTCTATTAGCTCTGCCGGCTGGAACTATATACAGTTTACAGAGATCATCGTGCGCCACTACCTGGCTGATCGTGGGCGACATGCCCACTACTCGCACGCATGCACTGACCGCAGGTCGTGCTCAATACGCGTATACATACACAGAGCTACAAGTACTCTACACTCTAACACCCCCCCGCAGTCTTGGCGTCGGCTAGCGCGACGCAAAGACTGGCCCTGAACTGAAGAAAAATGTCCGTGGGCAAGCCTTTCGTCATGACATCGGCGAGCTGCTGTGTGGTGGGGATGTGAAGCACGCGAAACTCGCCGAGCGCCACTCGTTCCCGCACGAAATGGATGTCGAGCTCGACATGCTTGGTGCGACGGTGGTGCACGGGGTTGGGGGAGAGGTAGCAGGCGGACACATTGTCGCAGTAGACCACAGTCGCCAAGCGAATGGGAAGAAGCAGCTCGCCGAGGAGCTGTCGGAGCCAGATGCATTCTGCAACGACGTTGGCGACGCCGCGTTACTCCGCTTCAGCGCTCGAGCGAGAAACGGTGGCCTGGCGCTTGGAGGACCAGGAGACGAGCGCGTCGCCGAGGTAGACGCAGAACCCAGACGTCGAGCGACGGGTGTCCGGGCAGCCGGCCCAGTCAGCGTCAGTGTAGCCGCGGAGGTCAAGCGTCGAGGAAGCACGTAGATGCAGCCCGAGCATGGGCGTGCCCCGGACGTGGCGCAGCACGCGCTTGATGAGAGCCTGATGGCACTCCCGCGGGTCATGCATGTGCAAGCAGATCTGCTGGACGGCGTACGCCAGCTCAGGCCTGGTGATGGTCAGGTACTGCAGGGCGCCGGCGATGCTGCGATAGCCCGACGGATCGGCCGCGCGCGGGCCTTCAGCCTGGGGAAGCTTGCCCTTCGTGTCGATCGGCGTGGGCGACGGCTTGCAGGTGTCCATGCCAGCGCGCTCGAGGACGTCCTCGGCGTACTGTTGCTGACAGAGGAAGAAGCCGGAAGCTGTGCGCGTCACCTGAATGCCGAGGAAGAACCGCAGGGCGCCGAGGTCCTTCATGGCGAACTCGCTGGTGAGCCCGAGGACGATCCGCTGGAGAAGAGCCGGGGTCGAGGCAGTGAGCACGATGTCTTCGACGTAGAGGAGGAGGAAGGCCGCGTCCGCGCCACGCGTGTAGTTGAACAGCGAGGAGTCAGAGCGCGTCGCGGCGAAGCCAAGCGTCTTGAGGAAGGCGGCGAACGTCTGAAACCAGGCGCGCGGGGCCTGCTTGAGCCCGTACAGTGACTTGGTGAGGCGGCAGACATGTTGAGGCCGTTGCTCGTCGACGTAGCCGGCCGGCTGGAGGCAGTACACCTCCTCCGCCAGTGTGCCATGCAGAAACGCGTTCTTGACGTCCAGTTGATGAACGGGCTAGCCGCGCGAGGCAGCAATGGTGAGGATAGTGCGGATCGTCGCCGGCTTGACCACCGGCGAGAAGGTCTCACCGTAGTCCACGCCAGCGCGCTGGTTGAAGCCCCTGACCACCCACCGCGCTTTGTACCGCTCGAGAGAGCCATCAGCGTGGAACTTGTGCTTGAAAAGCCATTTACCACTGATCAGGTTGGCGTTGGGCGGCCGAGGAACCAGCTCCCAGGTCCGGTTGGTGACAAGCGCAGCGAATTCCTCGCGCATGGCGCCGAGCCAGTTGGGATCGCGCACGGCAACCCGGACCGAGCTGGGCAGCGGCGAGAGCGAGGTGGTGGAGGAGGCAGCAGCAGCGTCGTAGTACTTCGGGTTGGGCTTGAAGACGCCGGCCTGGGCACGGGTCACCATGCGACAAGACGGTGCAGCAGGTGTGGCAGCGCGCGGGGCGCTGGCCTCTGAACCTGTCGCTGTCTCTGAATCTGAAGTGGAACACTGCCCTATGGACGACGAAAAGCCACATCCATTGGATGAGGATCGGGCGGCCTCAGTTGAACGAGCAGTGCGCGCGCTGGAGGCGAGGCCGTGAGAGCCGTCCAGAGACGATCCAACGGCCGCGTTTGAACGCGGCGGAGGCGCGGGCCATCGAGCACCTGTGGGAGGACTCGAGCCGGGCGCGGGCGCAAAGGGGAGAAGCTGTAGGATCGGCGGAGCCCCAAGCTGTGGCGAGGTGGGTGGAGCGGCGGCCTCACGGCGCGCAAAGGGGAAGATGTCCTCATGGAAATAAACATGGCGCGAGGTGATAACGCGCTTGGACTGAGGATCGAAGCATCGATACCCGCGGTGATCGGCAGGATAGCCGAGGAAGACGCAGGCCACCGAGCGGCAGTCGAGCTTGTGGCGCGCGGTGGAAGCGATGTTCGGGTAACAGAGGCATCCGAAGACGCGCAAGATGCTGTAGTCGGGTGCAATGCCGAGCAGGAGCTCATGAGGCATGCGCGGGGCGCTGTGGTGGCAGGGTCGCTGATTCAGCAGGAAGGTGGCGGTGTTCAGAGCTTCAGCCCAGAACCGCGGCGGCATCGAAGCGTGGAAAAGGAGCGCGCGCACGCTGTCGTTGAGGGTGCGCAAGAGGCGTTCGGCCTTGCCGTTTTGCTGGCTGGTGTAAGGGCAGGACAGCCGGAGGACAGTGCCGTGGGAAGCAAGAAGCTCACGCGAGGCATGGCTGTCGAACTCGCGGCCGTTGTCAGTTTGGACAGAGAACACCGGCAGCTGAAACTGCGTTCGGGCGTAGGCATGGAAATCGCACAGAATAGGAAGGACGTCAGACTTGTGCTTGAGGGGAAACGTCCAAACGTAGTGAGTGTAATCATCAAGAATTACTAAGTAAAATTGATAACCAGAAACACTAGAAACTGGAGATGTCCATACATCAAGATGCAGTAGTTGAAAGGGAAAATAAGTACAACTGACACACTCTGAAAACGGGAGGCGCACGTGTTTGCCAAGGCGACAAGCATGGCAGGGATGCGGCGCAGTTTTACTGAAAGAAAAGCTACTGTCGACGAGCTGAAGCTGGGCGGAACCGAGGTGACCAAGCCGCTGGTGAAGCCGGGCAGCAGTGACGACGCCGGCGAAGGGAAGCGCAGAGCATTTGGGCGGCGCCGTCACGGAGTAGAGGTCACCAGTGGAGTCACAGCGCAGGATCACCGCCCGAGTTCGGAGGTCCTTGACAGAGAAACCAAACAAGTCAAATTCAACCGAAACAGGGTTGTCGCGACAAATCTGACGAACGGAGAGAAGGTTTTTGATCAGGGAGGAAGAGACAAGGATGTTGCGCAGTTGAATGGGAGAGGTGCCGGAGATGAGCGAGCCGGTGCCTGTGTGTGTGATGGGTAGATGCTCACCACTGCCGACTACGATGTGTGAGGAGGAAGAAGAGGGAAGAAGAGTTTGAAGAGTACCAGGAGAGTTGGTCATGTGGGACGCCGCACCAGAATCCATGTACCACTCGGAGGCGCTGCCGGAGGACGACGGCCCCGCCGTGGCGCTGTGAAGCGCGGCCTGGAGGGAGGCCATGTCCAGGGGCGGTTGCTGCTGCTGCGCGCCAGGAGGAGCGGCGTAGACGGGCGCCGGGGCGTAGCCGTACGGGGGCACGTAGCCTGGGGGAGCCCCGTAGCCGTGCGCACCGGGAGCGACGGGGGCAGCATACATGGCCTGTTGAGGCGGCGTGCCAGGACGTGGGCCAAGCACGCCAGACCCCGGCGCACGCCACGGCATGGGCCAAGCCTGAACAAGCCCCGTCTAGGAGTTGGTGCCGGGGACGGGAGCAGGCAGGCCGGGGATCCGAGGAGGCGCAGGCGCAGGCGAGGATGGCGCGCCACCAGCCCCATTGCCACGGCCGCGGCGACGTCCACGGCCACCGCGCGCACGCCCACCACCGGTGTTGTCAGGGACGATGGGGGAGGCAGCAGGTGGCGTGGGAGGCGACGGCGTGGCGCCACGCTGGGCGTAGAGCGCGTGCGTGCCCTGGAGGCGCGCGGTCTGCTCAGCGCGGTGCTCCTCGAGAAGCAGGAAGGAGCGTGTCTGAAGAAGCGAAGGCAGGGGCGACTGCGACGTAATATGAGGAATGGCACCGTGGTATTGGCGGTTGAGGCCGCGCAGGAGGTGGAAGACCTGCCGCGGCTCGGACACGGGCTGGCCGAGGTCGCGAAGCTGGTCGGCGTACGTCTTAAGCTTGGTGCAGTACTGCATGACCGTCAGATCGCCTTGCACCACGGCGTGGTACTCGGCGTCGATGTACACAGCCCGGGCGAGCTGGTTGTCGCGGAAGAGCCCGTCGATGGCTGTCCAGACGGTGAGGGCCGTGTCTTCGTCCGCCATCACAGCATCCAGGAGATCAGGCGCGACGGTGGCGTTCAGCCAGTGAACCACGGCGTGGTCCACCATGGCCCAGTCAGGGTCGTCGAAGCGCGGAACGGCCTCGGCGTCCACGTGGTCGCGGAGCCCGAACATGCCGATCGCCGTGTCGAAGTGGCGGCGCCATTGCGTGTAGTTGCCGGCGAGGAGGTCGAGGGTGACCGGGACGTGACGACGGATGTCGATGGTTTGCAGCACCGTGGGGGAGACGGTGGTCACGGGCGGAGGAGGGCCGACCGGAGTAGGAGCCACAGGAGCGGCCGGGAGGAGAGCAGGTGGAGGCGGGGCGACAGGGGCGCCATGGCCATCCGGAGTAGGGGAGGAGGGAGAAGCGGGGTTGTTTTCCATAGCGGCGGAAGCGGGATCGTCGACCGGAGCGAAAGGATTGAGCCGGTCGCCGGTATCTAATACCATGAAGAAGAGAGAGTAGCTATAGGATTCATCGCATGTCTATTAGCTCTGCCGGCTGGAACTATATACAGTTTACAGAGATCATCGTGCGCCACTACCTGGCTGATCGTGGGCGACATGCCCACTACTCGCACGCATGCACTGACCGCAGGTCGTGCTCAATACGCGTATACATACACAGAGCTACAAGTACTCTACACTCTAACACCACGTCCAATTCTTCGGTTGGTTGCTTGCTCAAGCTTTCGTCCACATCGGAGTAATGCTCATCCGAAAGGAAATAGTCGACGCCAAGGAGGGTGGGTGCCCTTAGTGCCCAGAAAATTTGGCGATGGTTGATGAGCTAGCATTGGGGTTCACATCACTTCTTCTTCGTTATAACCCCCCTAGACACATTGACGGACCAGATCTGCTCATACCCTTTCACAAAAAAGGATAGTATGGTACTTTTACGAAATACGTCGCCTCAACCTCACAGGGACGAGCAGTAAACTGGGCCGGCCCAGCAGCAAATGATCTCTGCAGTGGACTTGTAATGAACAGTGGAAAATAGTAAAAAAACGCTTGCAGCTCGAATAGAACAGAGGGACCTCCACAATCACACAAACGAGCACAACCACTAGAATGAGCCAGCCATCTTTTTTTTTCAAAACGGAGGCAAAAGTTTTGCCTCATCGATTCATTAAGTAGAAGAGAAATGCAAGTTAATTAACAGAAAACAGGGCTAAAACCAATACAAACGGAGCACATATGAACTATTCACACGACATGAAACCCCACAACTGCACAGACGGCCCGTCACACTCGCCGAATACACAACATCCACAAACCCTAAGGCATCTCTCAACCCACAATGACAACCCAATCAGGCAGGTAAAGACGTCTTGCCTTTGACGCCACTCGTGCGTTTGCCCACCTTCTTTTGTTTGTCCCTTATTGGCATCCCAAGTAGCAGGCAAGCAATCGACCTGCCTAAACCAGGTCTAGCAACCTCAACGCTGGCTAGCAATTCACAAAGTTCCTTCGCAAAGAGAGCGTTTGAATTTGGAGTAGGTGCCAACACAAGTGGCTCAATGGTCATGCCACTCACATGCATCACCTGCCTAATGGTCACAGACGAGGGAATGGCGGCAACATCTAAAACTCCATGCTCCATAACGCCGAGAGGTAGGTTGTTTGACGCCTGACAAGGCTCCATGGGGGGTGATGAGGACACCAGGTCCACCTCTGAAGCCTGGGTAGAGTCCAACTTGAGTTGCTCTATCAACAAAGATGAAACTGGTTCCCCACACAGCACCTGTAGCTCGGGCATGATCTGCAACACCGGAGACACAACCTCGACGGAGGCCTCGCCCTCGAAGTCTGGCAACACATAGGGCGTCGAACTAGACCCAACACGGAGTGAGAAGCCCGGAGCACGAGGGGAGAAGCAGCCATAGAGATCCACATCTTTGTTGCCCTCGAATTCGATGACAAGCTTTGGCAGAGGAGGCGACACAGGAGGGACTTGACTATTGAGCAGCACGCGGAGTTTTAAGAACTATGACCAGTGACATATTTGACGATTTTTTTTTAAATTAGAACATGACTTTTTTTAAACACGAACAATTTCCAAAACAGTAAACAAAAAATTTAAAATTCAAAAAAAAATCCAAAAAGTGGAACACATTTATAAACTCCGAACAAATTTTAAACAATGAGACTTTTTTAAAATTCTGACCAATTTTGGAAAACATAATGTATTTGAAACTCAAAACTTAGTTGAAAATGTGACCGTTTATTGATATTTTTGAAGTTTTTTGAAAAATATGAATAAATAAATAAATATGTTCAACATTTTTTGAACTTTGCGATTTTGAAAAACAAAAAAGAAACAAAAGGTAAAAAGAAGATTCACGAACCTTCTTAGACGTTTCCAAACCGGTAAAAACCGGCTTGGAACCATATAGAAGGTCCCAAGAACCGGCATCTTCTGAGGCAACAAACAGATTAAAATGGGCTGACCCATGTTCATTCGTATCGATTGGGTTTGTCCGAAACAACGAATGTTTGACGTAATAAGTGTCAAATAGAGTTTCCCCCCTACAGGCACCCGATGGGATCGATGCCGTAGCCTAGTTAGGCCAACGGCTAACCATTTTTTTTCATTTTTTTGTTAATTCTTTTTGAAACTTGTTCAAAATATTAGAAAAAAATTTGGAATGCCCTAAACTATTCTTGTTTTCAAATATTTTTTAGAATTTAAAAAAACTAGTCATCTACCAGTACACCTACATGGCCTAGCAATTATAGGGGTACATAGTAATTAATAAAGTTACAACTATCTGTAAAATGCAAGCGTTTAAGTTTCGGATATCATACAATTGGACAAATGCTAAGTCACTGAACGATGACAAAACGTAATAATCAAATGTATTATAAGCTTCATTGTAGGGAAAAGTGCATCTGTTTTCTCATTTATGATCCACAAACTTCCATCGTTGGTCTAAATGAAGCCTTCATGTCTTGGTAGCAAGAAACACGTCTATCTGAATTTTACACCACCTACTAAGGGATCGATAAAGTATGAATTAATCTGATCCATATGGCAATATACACATCTTCTTGGCTTATTCGATCTAAATTGCAGCATATATAACACAACTCAACAAAGTTGGACAAACATACATTACACACACCTACCACTCAACAAAATTCGAAGCGTGAGAGGTATATGCTGCATGGTTAGTTTCGTTTTTCAAATATGATTTACATATCAATTATTTTCATATATAAAAATATTATAGGCATTGGGTGTTTTTAAAGATAATTCTAATGACAATTCCTTAGGTCGATATCTGTTCCCTTGAGTGACAGATTCAGAAGATGATGTCTATATCAAATATTTGTTTAAACCAAAAAAGCTAGGAGATTGTTTTTTAGAATATAATTTCAGTGACTACTGTTTCAGAGGATACATGTTCCATTTAGTGTCGGACTCCTTTTTATTACATGTTGTATTACTTTGTCGCGGTCGGTGTACATATGTACCCCAACTACAATGGTACTCGTATGATTTACATACTCTATGTTTCTTTTCATGCATTAGGAAGTGCTCTCACTTAACTTTCAATAAATGTTGTACTTAGTTCAGAATGTATCTATCTAGAATCATATTAGATAGTAGTATCTCGTAATACTTGAAAAAATATTTAAATTTTAATTGATCCAGCTGCGAAATAATCAAGAGTCTGTCTTGCTAATGCCAGCCATGAAAATCAATGTATTCCTTATTAGCGGGTTTATATTTGTATTTTCTTATGCATGAAAATTTATGTTATTTTGCAACTTTTGTATTATCAGACATTGGTAGTCCTCGTGTATCAGACAACCATTAGGGAGAGATTTTTGTATGTTGGTGCTTAATTTATTTTATCATGGCTAGGTCTTCTTTCTGTACAATGAGATTTAATTTTTTTTTCAATCAGGCATATGCTCAGTTTTTCTAGCCAAGTCTCCTTAGTTGTACGTGTCATTCCTCTTCTTCTTTTTTGACGGTATTACCTCTTAGTCTATGCGGACTGGCAATTGATTTTTATTTCATGGGAATTGGTATGTGTGATATTTTTTTAGTTGTATGTGTCTTCTTTTTTTCTTTTTTCTTTTTTTGCAAAGGAGAACACACATATTTTTTTCTGGGAACAAACGTGAGTGATGAGGACCCCTTTTTGCTTTGGCCGTGTGGGATCTTTTATTTCAGGTACGATTTTTTTGGGGTCCAAAATAAACCTTAAACTTATAGTCGAAAGTTAAATCAAACCCTGAACTTTGAATCTCTGAAATCAACACACTGAACTATCTGATCCTGGTCTATTTTAAACCTTAAGCGCATCCCCAAACAAGGATTGCTGACGTGGCACCTCAAACCCGGGATCGTCGGCTGCGCCAGATGCTACTGGGCCAGCCCACTAGGCGCAAAGCATGTTTTCTTTAACGTGCGACTTAAAAAATACCAGCGTCCGGCCACCAGGTGTGAATAGTTTTTTTTACCGTAACGTGCAACTGACATAAAAATACCAAAAAGGAGAGACAGCTGGGAATCGTACTTACGACTTGACATCGCTAAACTAGTCAACCTAGCCACTCTAACAGATGGCTCTTGTTGATAAACTAGAAGCACGACAGTATTTAACCACATAACGCAACGTCCAGGTTTGAAATTTTTCTGAAATTTTTCGATACATTTTCTTGAAAATTATCAACAATTTTGAACTCCGGACATTTTATGTATATTTTTGGAAATATGAACATTTTTGAAAAACACAAACAAATGTTGAAAACATGAACCATTTTTTAAATCTCCAAAGATTTCTTTTAAGTGCGAACACTTTTTGAAGAAACACAAACAATTTTGAAACTTGAACAAAATTTTAAAGTGCACAGAAATTTTGAAAATATGTTCCCATTTTAAAAAAAAGTTAGAAAGTGTTCGCACTTTAAAATTTTGTTCAGGTTTAAAAAATTGTTAGTGTTTAAAAAAAATCTTAGTATTTTTCAAAAAGTGATTGCACTTTAAATGTTTCAAATTTTCAAAATTTATTTGTGTTTAAAAAAAATGTTTGTAATCCCAAAACTAATTCACTTTTTTGCAAAAATGTTTGGAAGTTTAAAATTGTTTTTTGCTTTAAGAATATTTGTATTTCAGAATTGTTGACAATTTTGAAGAAAATGTTTCGAAAATTTTCAAAAAACATTTAAAATCTCCACGTGTTGGTGTGTTGTTAAATCATTTGGCGCTTGACCTTAATTACCAGAAGTCGTCTGTTAGAGTGGCTGGCGGCACTGTCTCAGAAGCATTAGGCTCCAAGATCGAATCCCAGTGATTATAACTATTTTCTGCCATATTTTTAGTCGCCCGTTACGATAAACAAAAACATGCTTCACGCCTGGTGGGCTAGCCCAGTCGCATCCGGACGCAACCTTGCCTGCCACATCAACAATCCCCTTAGAACACGCTCAAAGTTTAAAATTGACCGGGATCATATAGTTCGGTGTGCTAATTTCAGGGATTTCAAGTTTAGGATTTGATTTAACTTTAGTCCACAAATTCAAGGTTTATTTTAGATTTTCCTCTTTATTTCAGCATACGTGGTTAGAACTATGTTTCTGTCATGACTTTTTTTGTACGTGAGTGCTGAGAACTCTTTCTTTTGGGACGTGGGAGCTACGTGGGGAGGATTCTTTTATTCATGGCTCCTATTTTTTGTAGGTGTTGGTTTGATCCCTTGGGTAGGTAAGTGTTTCTTTGTCGCTTCTAAAGCGTCAACATACTTAGCCATTTGTCATAGAATTCTCCACAGTAATCTGTTTGAAACAATTTTCAACTACCGTACCACCATATTGTGTGTTATACAAAATCCTTAACTTAAATCGAAAATCGCATGGAGCATTGATGAAGACTGTATCGATGTAATTACTTACAACGAGCACTTCATAATCTCTGCTTGCGAGAAAACATATCATCAGTACTACTCTAATACTCAATGACATTTTTCACTGTCGTCCCATGATCAGTACATTGATCACTTTGGTATCCATACTCACAACACCTTGGGAGTATCGGACATATCTGGTTATTTTACATACCATGGAATACATGATTAATCCAAACACAAGAGTGTGTGGAATCTCCATCATGTATTTTGCTCATCAGTGTTTTGGGACACCGAGTCTTGCAAAAACTCTTTCCATGTGACTTCGGCAAAAAACACTCCTTGGCGTTTTAAATGCTAAAAGGTTTTAGCACCTTGTCAATATGTATTCATGGCTTAGCCCCATTAGGTAAATCTATCTCCATAGATCATTATGCCTAATATTGAGGCTATTTAGCCCAAGCACTTCATCGAAAAAACTATTTTCAAATGAAGTCCTAATTCGTGTCAAGAAATTTATTTTCAATTAACAATGTGTCAAGCACACAACGTTTTTAGAAATATTATTATTCTCCCACTTACTTTCTTGAATCACAAGAATCTTCGTTACCCATTGATGAAGTCAAAACCCTTTTGACCATTTCATCAAAACACGAAGATTCCAACTCCATTTTGCTCTCTTCTGTCCATTGCTGGAACACTGAAGTTAGCATACTTACTAGCATCCTCTAGACTGACAAAATACTTTGGACTGTAACACATGCAAGTCCTCGGTTTAATTTTCATCATATGGAAATCCTTTAGTCATCCTTGTTTTATATCTCATGATTGAAATATGTATTAATTGCTAGTTCAACCCGAACCAACTTTAAGCATCGCTACGATGAAACATCCTCATCGTAGTTAACTCCTTGAACTTGTTATTTCAACAAGTCGAGCTTTATGGATAAAACATTTTTGTCCGTATCAGTTTTTAGTTCCATAAATATTCGTTAAACTCTAAGTCTTCCGAAAGGTGTATCAAGATTTTAATCTTGAATCACTTATATGGAAACTATCTCGGATTGTATTGGCATTTAGCCAATCCCGGAGTCAGGGCCCATCAACGCTTCCTTGTGTATCGTAGGTATACTGTTGTCTAACAACAATATCTCGTTTGCGCACCTGAGAGGTTTGCACGAGCTTTGCCTACGTGGTTCAGATGCAAGTTCGACCGAATTTCATACATTTTATTGTAGAGACTTCTGTATCAGTCACAGTAGGAAACTCCGGAATCACTTCCAAGGTTACTGGTTATCTCGTCGAGTTGCATTGTTCTCCCACTCACCTTTTTGAAACAATCATTTTCTTCAAAAAGCATACCGTTCTTTGTGGCAAACCTATTTGCCTCGGTATAGTGAGGGAGGAATACCCAATTGCTTCGGATAACCTACAAAGTAGCACTTGTCTGATTTGGAATAGGTTTGTAACCTTTTACACAAGCCCCATATTCCAAATGTTTAAGAAAAGATATAACATGGTTGGGCGTAGCATACCATGGCGTCATTTCAACAGACCCGATGGAGCTCTTTTCAGTGTAAAAGCCGCAGTCTCTAAAGCATCATTTTAAAAGGGATAATGGCAATTTTATTTATGTCATCTTTGATCTTACCATGTCATAAATGTTTCGATTACATCTTCATGGACTTTCCACTTGCAGTGGTGTTCCGGGAGGTGCAAGTTATGAAACTCCTTTCACAACTCATCAGACATTCGCTAAACTTGTAACTCAAATATTCCTTTCTGCAATCGAATTGTAGAAACATAATTTTCTTGCTACAATAACTTCTATTTCATTTTTGAAAACCTTTCGAATGAATTCAAAAGATCCAGACTTACGTCTCATCAAGTAAATATCCATATATCTAATTGAGTCATTTCTGACGATAGATAAATCCACTACTAACAACATTTATTGAACTACACACATCAAAATGTATGATCACCAATAAGTTTGTTGCTCGTTCCTTATGGCCTGTGAATGGTATTTCAGTCACTTCACTTTTCGGAGGAAAGTTGCAAGTGTCAGATGATTCAAAATCAAACGACTTAAAAATCCATCATAATGGAATTTTCCATGCGGGTTTCTCCAATGTGACCAAATGCAGTGCCACACTTGTGTGGTATTATTTTAGTGTTATGACATTTAGCGTCAGTGTTATGGATGTATCATATTACCATCAATATTCATAACATACGTCCCATCGATGATGGAAGTATGGCCCTCATGTTATTCATAATACTGAACAACAATTGTTCTTCTATGAATAACCCTTTTGCAACAAACATTGTGCAATGGGCTAGAGTGTGTAAAACTCTAAAATGAATTATGAAAGTAAATACCGAGGTAATGTATTATTATCAATATTCATAACATACGTCTCATTCATAATGAAAGTATAGCCCTTATGTTATTCATAACACCGAACATCAAAAGTTCTCTTATGAACAACCTTCTTGCAACATACCTTATGCAAAGGGCTAGAGTGTGAAACTCTAAAATGAATTATGAATATAAATACATAGGTAATACACCGATGGAAGGTATAGTAACTATTACTATGTTTCCAGCAGGTATAAAAACCTCATTCCTGGCTAGTCTTTCAGGCCACAGTAGTTCTTACATCGAGTTGCAACAGAATGCAATCAAGCGGGTATCTTTGTGATTAGCTCACAATACCCAAGAATTAGTTATTAACATGTTTAACCATAATTTCCAAGAACTATATCTTTGACCAGCCTTCTATACATCAAAAACTTGTATGACAAAAACTTGTATGACATTCATACATGAGCTGGATATTCCAGTCTTCTTTCCTTTTGCCTTTATACTTCTAACAGTTTAACTTTTAGTATTTCTCCTACTCTCAGAAGAATCACCCAACTTAAGAGTGGCGTTAGCCCCGGACTTCCTAGGCATGAATGTCTTACTAACACCCTTCGGACATTTCCTTCCTCTTTAAGTTGTTGTTTTATTCACCTTCATTTACATGGCAGGCGTTCTACTGGATCCCTTTCCTAACAGTCAAATGCATAGTAAACACTTTTACTAATACTTGCAAACAAGCATTGCTTTGTTTGTATCTGAAAATGATTTTCAGTTCCATGAATATCATATAACTATCCCAAACTTTTGAAGTTCGGGTCTCATGGAAGCAAACATATTGCACTTTGACCGTAACGGAATTCTAGCTTTTGGATCGAAGGATGAGAGTCACATGATCCATATCTTTAGCGGGAGAATACCAAAAGTATGCGATAGGACAAAGTCCTTCTCGGCACTCTTGAGGACAATCCTCGCATTACATTACCAACCGTAAAGTTTTAACCAGATATTTAACAACTATTCAATTTTAACAAGGAAGGTGGAAACGCGAGCCATTATTCTACAACTATTATGCATATAACACTTAGACAGTTTTCATAATTAATTGCACTAAGAATTAAAAGAATTAATTCTAAAGTGCGCTCCCACTCAAATCAATATCTCTCATAATTGATTTTGAGTGATGCAAGACCCGCATTTCAATTGCTCGCCATTGGTGTAACACCACTGATGACGAAAATCTCAACCGGTAGGCCAACTTGCCAATCACATCTCTATGTGACTCTTGTTCATCTTTCGATGCATGTGTTCCGAGCTCATGACGGTCATGCCCGAACATCAAGACAACCAAGTGATCTCGCTGCGAGGTCTCAACTCACCCGCCTCACACTTCTCTAATCGTTCGTACCCGTGTGACACGGCGCACCCCCGAAAAGATAGGTGCCGTGACGGTGCTACACTTGGGAGAACTCTAACTACTTGATATTTTTGTGAGAGATCACCCTAATAAAAAGCGACTACCGTGCAATCAAGAAGGGTGCATCATAAGGGATAAACATCTCAGGCAATTCATAATAGCATGACATGGTATAGCCCTTTCTGACGGAGAAGTCTTTCATTTCTTCGTCTTCGGCATTCGCTTCGGTGTTCACCTTTGCGAAGATTGCCAACACCTTGTTGATGCACCAGATAATATTGCTATCTCTATAGCTAATAAAATAAGTGCATTACAAAAGGTTGACACGCAGGTCATTAAAGTGCAATCATATGGCTCCAGCCATCATGCCGAATCATGACACGCAGGTCATGTTAATCAATTTACATCATATAGTCATCTCATACAAATCAAAGTAATATGAGCACTGCTATACCACATCAAATGCACATGCAAACCATCCTGCAAAACGAAGTTAGACGCCTCTAATCGGTTCATGCAAAAACTTGTTTTTCGTGGCTTCTAAGGTTTCGAAACAAACCGAAGCTACCAACGTCCATCATCAAGTATGATAATTCAAGTCGCTCGATTAACTTCGCGGGGTGTATGAAATACGAGATAATAAAATCTCGAGCCCCATACTGAACTTCGTCATACGCATGACCCCCGTGCAGATCATATCTGCATTGCCCTTTCGTCTGTGAAATTTCATCTTTCTTTTTAACTACGGTGGAATTCAATGAACTGTTAGCACTTCGTTGATCAATCAGGATCGCGGATTGCCAGAACATTGAAACTCCACCATGCTGTTATCAAGATCAGAAATATGCAAATTCCAGGGAAGCAACAAGAACATCGGGTAACAGATTTCATCTGCTACCCGCACAAATAATTTTCAGTAATAGAACTCATCTACTACCTAATTATAGTATGCAACACCCATACATCTCTATGTATTCTAGATCGCAACCTGCATCTACACATAGCACGGCTCATGATGCCACTGTAGGGTAACGCAGCAGAAAACAAAAAAATTTCGACCTACGCACCAGCCTAGGACCACTATGGAGACTGCATACAAGGTTTGATCTTTTTCGTTACCG
Organism: Thinopyrum elongatum; assembly: GCA_011799875.1. NCBI lineage: Eukaryota > Viridiplantae > Streptophyta > Magnoliopsida > Poales > Poaceae > Thinopyrum > Thinopyrum elongatum. Next base: position 75,055,057 of record CM022303.1, read on the forward strand.
ACTCATAGCGCAGCGGAAGTAGAGTCGATGACGATCGGCGGTGCAGATCCCCGCAGCTAGGATTTACACCTCCCAACCGCGAGGATGTACTCCCACATCTGCCCCTCGCACAGCCCTCCAGGAGGCGATCGGACAGTCCCTCGGACAGTGTCACGGACAGCCCTTCGGGAGGACCCTCGAAACTCGGACGGTTACTCGGACAGCCCTTCGGGAGGACACTCGAACAGCCCCTCGGGCAAAAGGACGAAACTACGACCTCTCTACGAGGTTGCACACATACGATGTCATCTATCCGGCAGGGCTTCGCCGTCCAGAACTAGTTCCCATCGGAACCCAGACAGCCTTTCGGCACTACGAAACTATTTCGTGGGAGGGAGAGAGAATGCCAGATCATGCATGGCTTGTGTGACAGAGTTGGAGTGTAGTTGGAGAGCACCTCTCCTCCTCCTCATATAGTGGTGGAAGGGGTGAAGGGGGGCTGAAATTCAGCCGACAAAACATGCACCCACCAAACAAGGAAAACATGTTCCCACCAAACATGGAGAAAACATGTTCCCTTGTCCATGGTGTTCCCCCATGGGGCCCCACCTTCCTCCCAACACTCTCCACCATTTGTGGAGGCTGCCCCCCCACCATGGGGGCCCCCCTAACACCTTTTGTCCAGCCACAAGGGGCTGCCCCCTTAAGGAGGGCGCCCCCAAAACAGCCCCTACGATCCGTGGGATCTTGTCCCCTCACGCTGGGACACTAGTGCAGAACCGGGCTTTAGCACCGGTTCATTAGGCCCTTTAGTGCCGGTTCTGTAACTGGCACTAAAGGGTGGGGACTAAGGCCCCCCCCCCCCTTTAGTACCGGTTCAACACGAACCGCCACTAAAGGGCCACCACGTGGCATGAGCCAGCGCCGGGGTCTGGGGGACCTTTAGTACCGGTTGGTAACACCAACCGGTACTAAAGGTTTTAATTTGAATTTTTTTTTGATTTTTTTGAAAAAAAATTGATTTTTTTGAAAAAAAATTGATTTTTTTGGATTTTTGAATTTCTAAATTATTTGACTATTTAATCTCTAATCACACCTCATCACTGCTCAAGTGTGAAGCACTCATTCCAAATCATCTAACTTCCCGGCCGGTCATCCATTCTCTCACTACCCAGCCAGAGCACGCATAACTTCCGAGTTCTATTCCTCCTAGTTTCCAAGTATGCACTTGTTGTTTTCCTGACAATACTAAGCTGTCAATCCTATTAACCCTCAGGAGTTTAGCTTGAGCGTGAAGTCACACGTTTCACCGTTTGAGTTTGAAACTATTATTCTAAAAAACAATAATTATTAAGTAACAATAATATTTCTTGAATAAGTAGTTTGACCATAGTTTGACTAGATTTGACCAAAATTCAAAAAAATGAAATAATTATTTAGTAACGCTAATATTCTTGAATAATTATTTAGTAACATAATATTTCTTGATTAAGTAGTTTGACCAGATTTAACCAAAATTCAAAAAAACGAAAATTTGAGCATAACTTTTTTCCTTTTAGAATTTGAGGATTCTAAAAATTTGCAAAACGGCCTACGGTGTCAAAATCGGATGCGGATTTTCGTGCTGAACATTTTGATATATTATACTTTTTTCAACATCGTATGCAAAACATGTCGAAATTTATGTTTTTAAATTTACCTAACTAGTAGATGTAGTAACATAACTACATCTCGAAGAATTTTAATTTTTGAAGTTTTTATCAATTTTTTTGGTTTTTTTCAAAATTGAAAAATTCACAGTGCGGAATAAATTGCTCTTTAGTCCTGGTTTGTGTCTCCAACCGGGACCAAAGGTTAGACCCCTTTAGTCCCGGTTTGTGACATGAACCGTCACTAAAGGGTAGACCTATAGTCCCGGTTTGTGTCACAAACCGGGACTAAAGGGGCTCGTGGGGCCCCGGCCTGACGCCAGCCTGCCACCACCCCTTTAGTCCCGGTTTGTGACACAAACCGGGACAACAGGTCACAAATGAACCGGTATTAATGCATAGCCGTTCGAACCGGGACTAATGGTACCATTAGTGCCGGTTCATTTACAAACCGGGACTAATGAGCTGAACATTAGGCCCTTTTTCTACTAGTAGGACAAGATGTTTTCCGCGACTATTACTTTTGAAAAATTCTGGAAGGTCCCAGAACATTTCTGGCACCCTCTAAAATTATCTGGACGCGCTCCAGAACATTTTCGGTATGGTGGTTTAATTTAAAACCATCTTCGTTTACCCGGTAAACAATTCTGGCAGCTCCGAAACTTTTTTCGGTTTTTTCTCCGGAAAAATTCCAGAAATTATTAGACCAATCTGGCAACCTCCAAAAGATTCCCGGTGCTTGCCGAAACCTTTTTGGATCAATGGTTTTATCCGAAACAACTTTTCGGTTTTACCAAAACTTTTTCGGTTCTCTCCAGAACTTTTCCGTTGTCTCCAAAACTTTTCCAGTGACTTTCTGTCGGACTCCTTGCCTAGTATTCAGCAGATAGACGACCCTTAAGCGTGTGACCCTATAGGTTCGGTGAAGTATAGACATGACCAGAACACCTTCCGATCAATGACCAACATCGGAGCCGTGGACACCCATATTGACCCCTATACCCACACGAATAAATATTCGAGTGAACCTCCAGTTGCCGTGTGCTATTCCTGTTGCTTCGCGATATGTTACAAATCCCCGAGGTGAGACATGTTGGCATTCCCGTGGATCAACAACTTGTCCACTATGCTAGTTACCTCGTTACCGGTATTTTTCTCTTTTCTCGTTACCGTGTTCCGGCATCCCTGTGAACAAATCACATTGTGTCTGGCCAGACGATGATGGATACCGTAACACCGAGAGGGTCCAGAGATATCTCTCCATCGTCGAAGGAGCAAATCCCAATCTTGAGCTATCAAGTTACTTGACATACTTTTCCATGAACCCGTAAGCCGCCGTAATAGCCACCCATTTACGGATGACGTTTAACAAACCCCAAAGTTCAAGAAGCAAGCATGAAGAAGATCAATACTCTCATGGTCTAAGGAATCATGCATGTAGGATAACGCAGCAGAAAGCAAAAAATTTCTGACCTACGCACCAGCCCAGGACCACTATGGAGACTGCATACAAGGTTTGATCATTTTTGTTACCGACTCGTAGCGCAGCGGAAGTAGAGTCGATGACGATCGGCGGTGCAGATCCCCGCAGCTAGGATTTACAACCTCCCAATCACGAGGATGTATTCCCTCATCTGCCCCTCGGACAGCCCTCCGGGAGGCGGTCGAACAGTCCCCCGGATGGTGTCACGGACAACCCTTTGGGAGGACCTTCGAAACTCGGACGATCACTCGGACAGCCCTTCGGGAGGACTCACAGAATTCGGACCGTCACTTGGACAGCCCTTCGGGAGGTACTCTCGAACAGCCCCTTGGGAACTAAGATCGAAACTACGACCTCTCTATAGAGTTGCACACATACGGTGTCATCTATCCGGCAGGGCTTCGCCGTCCAGAACTAGTTCCCACCAGAACCCAGACAGCCTTTCGGCTCTACGAAACTATTTCGCGGGGAGGGAGAGAGAAGCCAGATCATTGCATGGCATGTTTATGTGAGAATGGATGAAGGATTGGGCAGCCCCCTCTCCTCCTAATATAGGAAAACCAACGGATAGGATGGGCATTCAAAAAATACCAAACTATCCCTACATTATGTCACACATAAGGGCCATATGAGGAAATTGGGGTGCCATGTGGAGCTCCATGGAGCTCCTCCCACCTTGGCCGGACACCCCCTTGGGGCCCCCCCAAGAGGGGCTCCCTTATCCTCCTTGGCCTTCTAGAAGCCTTTTGGAAATATCCCAAAAGGTGGTTTTCCATAAATACCCCAAAAAGCACTTCCACTATTCACGATGACATTTTTCAGCGTCCGTTCTTACTGAAAATATTTATGTGGGCTTAGAACATTTCTAGTACCCACTAAAATAATTTTCAACGTGATCCGAAACAATTCCGGATTAGTGATTTTCATCTGCGAAAAGCATCTGAAGTGGTTCCGGCAGCTCCGGAACATTTCCGGTTTTTCTTCCAGAAAATTCCCAGAAGTTTCCAGAATGATTCTTGCACCTTCAAAGAATTATCAGGCATGTGCCGAAACCAATTTGACTTTATGGTATACTCTGAAACAACTTTTCAGTTTTACCGGAAACCTCTGTCCGAAACTTTTTCGGTGTCCGAAACTTTTTTGGTCATTTTCTCTCAGACTCCCTGTCTAGTATTCGGCAGATAGATGACCCTTAAGCATGTGACCCTATAGGTTCGGTGAAGTATAGACATGACACGGAACCCCTTCCGATCAATGATCAACATCGGAGCCGTGGACACCCATATTGACCGCTACACCCACACGAATGAATATTCGAGTGAACCTCCAGTTGCCTTGTGCTATTCCTGTTGCTTCGTGATATGTTACAAATACCCGAGGTGAGACATGTTGGCATTCCCGTGGATCAACAACTTGTCCACTATGCTAGTTACCTCGTTACCGGTATTGTTGTCTTTTCTCGTTACCGTGTTCCGGCATCCCCGTGATCAAATCACAAAGTGTCTGCTCAGACGATGATGGATACCGTAACTCCGAGAGGACCCAGAGATATCTCTCCATTGTCGAAGGAGCAAATCCCAATCTCGAGCTATCAAGTTACTTGACATACTTTTCCATGAACCCGTAAGCCGCCGTAATAGCCACGCATTTACGGATGACGTTTGACAAACCCCAAAGTTCATGAAGCAAGCATGAAGAAACTCGATACTCTCATGGTCTAAGGAATCATGCAAACGTTAACCATCTCTGTATTATTAACCATTAACTTGTGACGAATGTAACTCATAGCATAACATCAATCGGGTCGATTCAACACAAATGTTCTTCTAACATTGTGCCCTCAAAGTTGCTGACATAGACATGCCCATGATTAGGAAATCAGAACCATCATGCAACACTTGAGCCAGACATAGAGGCTTGACTAGGAATACATTTTACCGTTTATTATCCCACACGTGCACATGAGTTTCCCTCCAAGCCTTGTTTTATTTGTAGACTCAAGAATCATTGCAGTTATAGCATGGAACATAAACCTAATTATGAACAGGGAGATAATAAATAACATTTATTATTGCCTCTAGGGCATATCTCCTACAGACTCCCACTTGCACTAGAGTCAATAATCTAGTTAATGCTAATGCACTTCACACCTGTGGCACACCGGTGTAAATATGATTCGCTTGTGGTATAGCTGATGTCCAATGGATCTGACGACTTCAGCTCCGTGTGTATCTTTGCATATCCTCGCGTTTTCATGCTTTCACAAAATTCATATTTTGTGTGGACTTGGCTTGGTATGTATGCGAATCACAGGTCGAACCTGGATTCCTCAGACTGAGTTATGGAGCAACTACTTGCAGTAGTGTCCCATTGACAAAAGCCATCTTGGAACCATACTAAGTTCATGAATGAACTATATGATTTAACATCTTCTTTGTTGCTTCTAAAGCGTCAGCATACTTAGCCATTTGTTATAGAATTCACCACAGTATCTTGTTTGGAACAATTTCCAACTACCGTGCCACCATATTGTGTATTGCACAAAACTCTTAACTTAAATCGAAAATCGCTTGGAGCATGGATGAAGACTGTATCGATGTAACCTTTTACAACGAACTCTTCATGATCTACGCTTGCGAGAAAACATGTCATAAGTGCTACTATAGTACTCAATGACCCTTTTTCACTGTTGTCCCATGATCAGTACCTTTGATCACTTTGGTATCTAGACTCGCAACAACTTTGGGAGTATTGGACATATCTGGTTGTTTTACATACCATGGAATACATGATTAATCCAAACACAAGAGTGTCTGGAATCTCCATCATGTATTTTGCTCATCAGTGTTTTGGGACACCGAGTCTTGCAAAAACTCTTTCCATGTGACTTCAGCAAGAATCACTCCTTGACGTTTTTAATGCTAAAAGGTTTTAGCATTTTGTCAATATGTATCTTTGCTCAGCCTCATCAGGTAAAACTATCTCCATAGATCATCATGCCTAATATCAAGGCTATTTAGCCCAAGCACTTCATTAGCATCCAACATTTTTAGAAATATTATTATGCTCCCACTTACTTTCTTTGAATCACAAGCATCTTCGTTACCCATTGATGAAGTCATAACCCTTTTGACCATTTCATCAAAACACGAAGATTCCAACTCCATTTTGCTCTCTTCTATCCATCGCTGGAACTCTGAAGTTTGCACACTCATTAGCATCCTCTGGAATGACAAAATACCTTGGACTGTAACACATGCAAGTCCTTGGTTTCGTTTCCATTAGATGGAAATCCTTTCGGCATCCATGTTTCATATCTCATGATTTGAAATATGTATTAATTGCTAGTTCAACCTGAACCGACTTTAAGCATCGCTATGGAGAAACAACCTCTACGTAGTCAACTCCTTGAACTTGTTATTGTAACAAGTCGAGCTTTATGGATAAAACATTTTTATCCGTATCAGTTTTAAGTTCCATAAAAATTCGTTAGACTCTAAGTCTTCCGAAAGGTGTATCAAGGTTTTAATCTTGAATCACTTATATGGAAACTAACTCGGGTTGTATTGGCATTTAGCCAATTCCAGAGTCAGGGCCCATCAACTCTTCCTTGTGTATCATAGGTATACTGTTGTCTAACAACAATATCTCGTATGCACACCTGAGAGGTTTGCACGAGTTTTTCCTACATGGTTCAGCTGCAAGTTCGACTGAAGTCCATACATCTCATGTAGAGGCTTCCGTATCAGTCGTAGCAGGAAACTCTGGAATCACTTCCAATGTCTCTTTCCTTTGACCTGATGACGAAGATACTGGTTATCTCGTCGAGTTGCACTGTCCTCCCACTCACCTTTTGCAAGAACTATTCTCTTTAAAAGCATACCGTTTTGTGGCAAAATCCTTTGTGTCGGTATAGTGGTGGGGGAATACCCAATGACTTGGGATAACCTACAAAGTAGCACTTGTCTGATTTGGAATAGGTTTGTAACCTTTTACACAAGCCCCATATTCCAAATGTTAAGAAAAGATATCACATGCTTGGGCGTGTAGGAGATATGCTCTAGAGGCAATAATAAATGTTATTGATTATCTCCCTGTTCATAATTAGGTTTATGTTCCATGCTATAACTGCTATGGTTCTCGAGTCTGCAATAACCACGAGGCCCGCAGGAAGACTCGTATGCACATGTGGGATAATAAACGGTAAAATGTATTTCTAGTCTGGCCTCTAAGACTAGCTCAAGTGTTGCATGATGGCTCTGTTTTCCTGATCATGGGCATGTCTATGCCAGCAACTTTGAGGGCAAAGTGTTAGAAGAACATTTGTGTTGAATCGACCCGAATTGATGTTATGCTATGAGATACTTTCGTCACAAGTTAATGGTTAATAACACAGAGATGGTTAACGTTTGCATGATTCCTTAGACTATGAGAGTATCAAGTTTCTTCATGCTTACTTCATGAACTTTGGGGTTTGTTAAATGTCATCCATAAATGGGTGGCTATTACGGCGGCTTACGGGTTCATGGAAATGTGTGTCAAGTAACTTGATAGCTCGAGATTGGGATTTACTCCTCCGACGATGGAGAGATATCTCTAGGCCCTCTCGGTGTTACGGTATCCATCATCATCTGGCCAGACACTTTGTGATTTGATCACGGGGATGCCAGAACACGGTAACGAGAAAAGAGAACAATACCGATAACGAGGTAACTGGCATAGTGGACAAGTTGTTGATCCACGGGGATGCCAACATGTCTCACCTCGGGTATTTATAACATATTGCGAAGCAACAGGAATAGCACACGGCAACTGGAGGTTCACTCGAATATTCATTCGTGTGGGTATAGGGGTCAATATGGGTGTCCACGGCTCCGATGTTGATCATTGATCGGAAGGGGTTCCGGGTCATGTCTATACTTCACCGAACCTATAGGGTCACACGCTTAAGGGTCATCTATCTGCTGAATACTAGACAGGGAGTCTGAGAGAAAGTCTCCGGAAAAAGTTTTCGGAGACAGCGGAAAAGTTCCGAAGAGAGAGGTCACCGGATGAGTTTCGGTAAAACTGAAAAGTTGTTTCAGGGGATACAATTAAGTCAAATTGGTCTCAGCACACGCTCGATAATTCTTGGAGGGTGCCAGAGTCATTCTGGAAACTTTTGGGAATTTTGAGGAAGAAAAACTGGAAATGTTCCTGAGTTGCCGAAACCACTTAAGATGCTTTTTGCAGATGAAAATCACTAATCCGGAATTGTTCTGGAACGCGTTGAAAATTATTTTAGTGGGTACTGGGAATGTTCTAAGCCCACATAAATATTTTCTGTTCGAACGGACGCTAAAAAATGTCATCGTGAATAGTGAAAGTGCTTTTTGGGTTACTTTTTGGAAAGCCACCTTTTTGGGCTTGTGCTCCAAAATATCTTGGAGATGACATGGATGGATGTGAATGAAATTTCAGCCCCTCCAACCCTCCTTCTCCTATAAATAGAGGTGGAGGGGGCTGCCCAAAATCATCCCTTCTCACATACAAGTGCCATGTATGATTTGGCTTCTCTCTCCCTCCCACGAAAAGATTTTCGTAGAGTCGAAAGGCTGTCTGGGTTCCGGTGGGAACTAGTTCTGTACGGCGAAGCCCTGCCGGATAGATGACACCGTATGTGTGCAACCCCGTAGAGAGGTCGTACTTTCGATCTTTTTGCCCGAGGGGCTGTTTTGAGAGTGCCTCCCGAAGGGCTGTCCAAGTGACGGTCCGAGTTCTGTGAGTCCTCCCGAAGGGCTGTCCGAGTGACCGTCCGAGTTTTGAGGGACCTCCCGAAGGGCTGTCCGTTACACCGTCCGGGGGACTGTTCAACCGCCTCCCGGAGGGCTGTCCGAGGGGCAGATGAGGGAGTACATCCTCACGGTTGGGAGGTTGTAAATCCTAGCTGCGGGGATCTGCACCACCGATCATCATCGACTCTACTTCCGCTGCGCTACGAGTCGATAACGAAAATGATCAAACCTTGTATGCAGTCTCCATAGTGGTCCTGGGCTGGTGCGTAGGTCAGAAATTTTTTGTTTTCTGCTGCGTTACCCTACAGTGGCATCATGAGCCGTGCTATGCGTAGATGCAGGTTGCGATCTAGAATACATGGAGATGTATGGGTGTTGCACAAAATAATTAGGTAGTAGATGAGTTCTATTACTGAAAATTATTTGTGCGGGTAGCTGATGAAATCTGTTACCCGATGTTCTTGTTGCTACCCTGAAATTTGCATATTTCTGATCTTGATAACAGCACGGTGGAGTTTCAATGTTCTGGCAATCCGCGATCCTGATTGATCAACGAAGTGCTAACAGTTCATTGAATTCCACCGTAGTTAAAAAGAAATATGAAATTTCGCAGACGAAAGGGCAATCAGATATGATCTGCACGGGGGTCATGCGTATGACGAATTCAGTATGGGGCTCGAGATTTTATTATCTCGTGTTTCATACACCCCGCGAAGTTAATCTAGCGACTTGAATTATCATACTTGATGATGGACGTTGGTAGCTACGGTTTGTTTCGAAACCTTAGAAGCCACGTAAAACAAGTTTTTCATGAACCAATTAGAGACGTCTAAGTTGGTTTTGCAGGAGGGTTTGCATGTGCATATGATATTGTATAGCAGTGCTCATAATAATTTGATTATGTACGAGATGACTATATAATGTAAATTGATTGACATGACCTGCGTGTCATGATTCGTCATGATGGCTGGATGTAGGAGATATGCCCTAGAGGCAATAATAAATGTTATTGATTATCTCCCTGTTCATAATTAGGTTTATGTTCCATGCTATAACTGCTATGGTTCTCGAGTCTACAAATAAAACGACGCTTGGAGGGAAACTCATGTGCACGTGTGGGATAATAAACGGTAAAATGTATTTCTAGTCTAGCCTCTAAGACTAGCTCAAGTGTTGCATGATCGTTCTGTTTTCCTGATCATGGGCATGTCTGTGCCAGCAACTTTGAGGGCACAATGTTAGAAGAACATTTGTGTTGAATCGACCCGATTGATGTTATGCTATGAGATTCATTTGTCACAAGTTAATGGTTAATAACATAGAGATGGTTAACGTTTGCATGATTCCTCAGACCATGAGAGTATCAATTTTCTTCATGCTTGATTCATGAACTTTGGGGTTTGTTAAACGTCATCCGTAACTGGATGGCTATTACGGCGGCTTACGGGTTCATGGAAAAGTATGTCAAGTAACTTGATAGCTCAAGATTGGGATTTGCTCCTCCGACGATGGAGAGATATCTTTGGGCCCTCTCGGTGTTACGGTATCCATCATTGTCTGGCCAGACACAATGTGATTTGATCACAGGGATGCCGGAACACGGGAACGAGAAAAGAGAAAAATACCGGTAACGAGGTAACTAGCATAGTGGACAAGTTGTTGATGCACGGGAATGCCAACATGTCTCACCTCGGGTATTTGTAACATATCGCGAAGCAACAGGAATAGCACACGGCAACTGGAGGTTCACTCGAATATTTATTCGTGTGGGTATAGGGGTCAATATGGGTGTCCACGGCTCCGATGCTGATCATTGATCAAAAAGTGTTCCGGTCATGTCTATGCTTCACCGAACCTATAGGATCACACGCTTAAGGGTCATCTATCTGCTGAATACTAGACTAGGAGTCCGAGAGAAAGTCACTGGAAAAGTTTCAGAGACAACGGAAAAGTTCCGGAGAGAACACCGAAATTTTTTGGTAAAACCGAAAAGTTGTTTCGGATAAAACCATTGATCGAAAAAGGTTTCGGCAAGCACCGGGAATGTTTTCGAGGTTGCCAGATTGGTCTGGTAATTTCTGGAATTTTTCCGGAGAAAAAACCAAAAAAAAGTTTCGGAGCTGCCGGAATTGTTTACCGGGTAAACGAAGATGGTTTTAAATTAAACCACTGTACCGGAAATGTTCCAGAGCACGTCTAGATAATTTTAGAGGGTGCCGGAAATGTTCTGGGACCTTCTGGAATTTTTCAGAAATAATAGTCGCGGAAAACATCTTGTCCCAGCGTGAGGGGACAAGATCCCACGGATCGTGGGGGCTGTTTTTGGGCTGTTTTGGGGGCGCCCCCCCCTTGTGGGGACAGCCCCCTTGTGGCTGGACAAAGTGTTGTGGGGCCCCCCATGGTGGGGGGCAGCCCCCACAAATGGTGGAGAATGTTGGGAGGAAGGTGGGGCCCCATGGGGGAACACCATGGACAAGGGAACATGTTTTCTCCATGTTTGGTGGGAACATGTTTTCCTTGTTTGGTGGGTGCATGTTTTGTGGGATGAAATTTCAGCCCCCCTCACCCCTTCCACCACTATATAAGGAGGTGGAGAGGAGCTCTCCATGCCCACTCCAACTCTCTCACACAAGCCATGCATGATCTGGCATTCTCTCTCCCTCCCAGGAAATAGTTTCGTAGTGCCGAAAGGCTGTCTGGGTTCCGATGGGAACTAGTTCTGGACGACGAAGCCCTGCCGGATAGATGACACCGTATGTGTGCAACTCTGTAGAGAGGTCGTAGTTTCGTCCTTTTGCCTGAGGGGCTGTTCGAGTGTCCTCCCGAAGGGCTGTCCGAGTAACCGTCCGAGTTTCGAGGGTCCTCCTGAAGGGCTGTCCATGACACCGTCCGAGGGACTGTCCGACCGCCTCCCGAAGGGCTGTCCGAGGGGCAGATGAGGGAGTACATCCTCGCGGTTGGGAGGTTGTAAAATCCTACCTGCGGGGATCTGCACCGACGATCGTCATCGACTCTACTTTCGCTGCGCTACGAGTCGGTAACGAAAATGATCAAACCTTGTATGCAGTCTCCATAGTGGTCCTGGGCTGGTGCGTAGGTCGGAATTTTTTTGTTTTCTGCTGCGTTATCCTACAGTGGCATCATGAGCCGTGCTATTTGTAGATGCAGGTTGCGATCTAGAATACATGAGATGTATGGGTGTTGCACAATATAATTAGGTAGTAGATGAGTTCTATTACTGAAAATTATTTGTGCGGGTAGCAGATGAAATCTGTTACCCGATGTTCTTGTTGCTTCCCTGGAATTTGCATATTTCTGATCTTGATAACAGCATGGTGGAGTTTCAATGTTCTGGCAATCCGCGATCCTGATTGATCAACGAAGTGCTAACAGTTCATTGAATTCCATCGTAGTTAAAAAGAAAGATGAAATTTCGTAGACGAAAGGGCAATGCAGATATGATCTGCACGGGGGTCATGCGTATGACGAAGTTCAGTATGGGGCTCGAGATTTTATTATCTCGTGTTTCATACACCCCGCGAAGTTAATCTAGCGACTTGAATTATCATACTTGATGATGGACGTTGGTAGCTTCGGTTTGTTTCGAAACCTTAGAAGCCACATAAACAAGTTTTTGCTGAACCGATTAGAGGTGTCTAACTTGGTTTTGCAGGAGGGTTTGCATGTGCATGTGATGTGGTATAGCAGTGCTCATAATAATTTGAATATGTATGAGATGACCATATAATTTAAATTAATTGACATGACCTGCGTGTCATGATTCGGCATGATGGCTGGAGCCATATGATTGCACTTTAATGACCTACATGTCAACCTTTTGTAATGCACTTATTTTATTAGCTATAGAGATAGCAATATTATTTGGTGCATCGACAAGGTGGTGGCAATCTTCGCGAAGGTGAACACCGACGCAAATGCCGAAGACGAAGAAATACAAGACTTCTCTGTCAGAATGGGCTATACCATATCATGCTATTATGAATTACCTGAGATGTTAAACCCTTATGATGCACCCTTCTTGAATGCGCGGTAGTCACTTTTTATTAGGGTGATCTCTCACAAAAATATCAAGTAGTTAGTGTTCTCCCAAGTGTAGCACCGTCACGGCACCTAACTTTTCGGGGTGCGCCATGCTGACATGGGTACGAACGATTAGGGATGTGTGAGGCGGGTGAGTTAAGACCTCGCAGCGAGATCACTTGGTTGTCTTGACGTTCAGGCATGAAAGTCATGAGCTCAGAACACACGCATCGAAAGATGAATAAGAGTCACATAGAGATGTGATTGGCAAGTTTGCCTAACGATTGAAGTTCTCGTCATCAGTGATGCTCACCATCAATGGCGTTGAATTAAAATTCATGTCTTGAATCACTCATAATCAATTATGAGAGATATTGATTTGGGTGGGAGCGCACTGCAGAATTAACTTGTTTAAATTCTCAGTGTAATTAATTTTGAACACTGTCTAAGTGTGATTTGCATAAAAGTTGTAGAATAATGGCTCGCGTTTCCACCTTCCCTGTTAAAATTGAATAGCTGTTAAATATCTGGTTAAAACTTTACGGTTGGTAAAGTAATGTGAGGATTGTCCTCAAGAGTGCCGAGAAGGACTTTGTCCTATCGCATGCTTTCGGTATTCTCCCGCTAATGCTATGGATCATGTGACTCTCGTCCTTCGATCCAAAAGCTAGAATTTCGTTTTAGTCAAGTGCAATATGTTTGCTTCCATCAGACCCAAACTTTGAAAGTTTGGATAGTTATGTGATATTCATGGAATCTGAAAATCATTTTCAGAGACAGACAAAGGCTAAAAGATATGAGATATCCAAAGCAATGTTTGTTTGCAAAACATTAGTAAAGTGTTTACTATGCATTAGACTGATAAGAGAGGGATCCAGAAGAACGCCTGTCATATGATGAAAGGTGAATAAAACAACAACTTAAAGAGAAAGGAAGTGTCCGAAGGGTGTTAGTGAAGCTTTCACGCCTAGGAAGTCCGGGGCTAACGCCACTCTTAAGTTGGGTGCTTCTTCTGAGAGTAGGAGAAATACTAAAAGTTAAACTGTTAGAAGTATAAAGGCAATAAGATAGAAGACTGGAATATCCAGCTCATGTATGAATGTCATACAAGTTTTTGATGTATAGAAGGCTAGTCAAAGATATAGTTCTTGAGAATTATGGTTAAACATGTTAATCACTAATTCTTGGGTATTGTGAGACAATCACAAAGATACCCGCTCGATTGCATTCTATTGCAACTCGATGTAAGAACTACTGTGGCCTGAAAGACTAGCCAGGAATGAGGTTTTGATACACACTGGAAACATAGTAATAGTTACTATACCTTCCATCGGTGTATTCCCTATGTATTCATAATTCATTTTAGAGTTTCATACACTCTAGCCCTTTGCATAAGGTATCTTGCAAAAAGGTTGTTCATAAGAGAACTTTTTATGTTCGATGTTATGAATAACATAAGGGCCATACTTTCATTGAGAATGAGATGTATGTTATGAATAATGATAATAATATATTACCTCTGGATTTACTTTCATAATTCATTTTAGAGTTTTACACACTCTAGCCCATTGCACAATGTTGTTGCAAAAGGGTTGTTCATAAAAGAACAATTATTGTTCAGTATTATGAATAACATAAAGGGCCACGCTTCCATCCAAGATGGGACATGTGTTATGAATATTGATGGTAATATGATACATCCATAACACTGACGCTAAATATCGCAAGACTAAGAGAATACCACACAAGTGTGGCACTGCATTTGGTCACATTGGAGAAACCCGCATGGATAAATTCCACTATGATGGAATTTGAAGTCGTTTGATTTTAAATCATCTGACACTTGCAACTTTCCTCTGAAAACTGAAGTGACTAAAATACCGTTCACAGGCCATAAGGAACGAACAACAAACTTATTGGTGATCATACATTTGATGTGTGTAGTCCGATAAATGTTGTTAGTAGTGGATTTATCTATCTTCAGAAATAACTCAAGTAGATATATGGATATTTACTTGATGAGACGTAAGTCTGGATCTTTTGAAATCATTTGAAAGGTTTTTCAAAAATGAAGTAGAAGTTATTGTAACAAGAAAATTATGTTTCTACAATTCGATTGCAGAAAGAAATATTTGAGTTACAAGTTTAGCGAATGTCTGATGAGTTGTGAAAGGGATTTCATAACTTACACCTCCCGGAACACCACTGCAAGTGGAAAGTCCGTGAAGATGTAATCGAACCATTTATGACATGGTAAGATCAAAGATGACATAAATAAATTTGCCTTTATCCCTTTTAAAAGTGATGCTTTAGAGACTTCGGCTTTTACACTAAAAAGAGCTCCATCGGGTCTATTGAAATGACGCCATGGTATGGTACGCCCAACCATGTTATATCTTTTCTTAACATTTGGAATATGGGGCTTGTGTAAAAGGTTACAAACCTATTCCAAATCAGACAAGTGCTACTTTGTAGGTTATCCCAAGTAATTGGGTATTCCTCCCCCACTATACCGAGGCAAATAGGTTTGCCACAAAGTACAGTATGCTTTTTGAAGAAAATGGTTCTTTCAAAAAGGTGAGTGGGAGAACAATGCAACTCGACAAGATAACAGTATCTTCGTCATCAGATCAAAGGAAAGAGACCTTGGAAGTAATTCCAGAGTTTCCTACTGTGACTGATACGGAAGTCTCTACAATAAAATGTATGGACTTCGGCCAAACTTGCAGCTGAACCACGTAGGCAAGGCTCGTGCAAACCTCTTAGGTGCGCAAACGAGATATTGTTGTTAGACAACAGTATACCTAAGATACAAAAGGAAGTGTTGATGGGCCCTGACTCCGGAATTGGCTAAATGCCAATACAATCCGAGATAGTCTCCATATAAATGTTTCAAGATTAAAATCTTGATACACCTTTCGGAAGACTTAGAGTCTGACGAATATTTATGGAACTAAAAACTGATACGGATAAAAATGTCTTATCCATAAAGCTCAACTTGTTGCAATAACAAGTTCAAGGAGTTGACTACGATGAGGTTGTTTCACCATAGCGATGCTTAAAATCGGTTCGGGTTGAACTAGCAATTAAAACATATTTCAATCATGAGATATGAAACATGGATGACGAAAGGATTTCCATCTGATGGAAATGAAACCAAGGACTTGCATGTGTTACAGTCCAAGGTATTTTGTCATTCCAAAGGATGCTAGTGAATGTGCAAACTTCAGAGTTCCAGCGATGGACAGAAGAGAGCAAAATGGAGTTGGAATCTTCGTGTTTTGATGAAATGGTCAAAAGAGTTTTGACTTCATCAATGGGTAACAAAGATGCTTGTGATTCAAGAAAGTAAGTGGGAGCATAATAATATTTCTAAAAACGTTGTGTGCTTGACACATTGTTAATTGGAAATAAATTTCTTGACACGAATTAGGACTTCATTTGAAAATAGTTTTTTGATTAAATGCTTGGGCTAAATAGCCTTAATATTAGGCATGATGATCTATGGAGATAGATTTACCTAATGGGGCTGAGCAATAAATACATATTGACAAGATGCTAAAACTTTCTAGCATTTAAAAACGTCAAGGAGTGATTCTTGCCGAAGTCACATGGAAAGAGTTTTTGCAAGACTCGGTGTCCCAAAACACTGATGAACAAAATACATGATGGAGATTCCACACACTCTTGTGTTTGGATTAATCATGTATTCCATGGTATGTAAAACAACCAGATATGTCCAATACTCCAAAGTTGTTGCGAGTATAGATACCAAAGTGATCAAAAGTACTGATCATGGGACAACAGTGAAAAAGGGTCATTGAGTGCTAGAGTAGCACTGATGACATGTTTTCTCGCAAGCGGAGATCATGAAGAGTTCGTTGTAAAAGGTTACATCGATACAGTCTTCATCCATGCTCCAAGCGATTTTCAATTTAAATTAAGGGTTTTGTGTAACACACAATGTGGTGGCACAGTTAGTTGGAAAATGTTCCAAACAAGTCACTGTGGCAATTCTATAACAGAGGCTAAGTATGTTGCCGCTTTCAAAGCGACAAAGAAGCTGTTGAATCATATAGTTCATTCATGAACTTAGTATGGTTCCAAGATGGCTTTTGTCAATGGGACACTACTGCAGGTAGTTGTTCCATAACTCAGTCTGAGGAATCCAGGTTCGACCTGTGATTCACATACTTACAAAGCCAAATCCACACAAAATATGAATTTTGTGAAAGCATGAAAACGCGAGGATATGCAAAGATACACACGGATCTGAAGTTGTCAGATCCATTGGACATCAGGCTATACGACAAGCGACGCATTTTTACACCGGTGTGCCACAGGTGTAAAGTGCATTAGCATTAACTAGATTATTGACTCTAGTGCAAGTGGGAGTCTGTAGGAGATATGCCCTAGAGGCAATAATAAATGTTATTGATTACCTCCCAATTCATAATTAGGTTTATGTTCCATGCTATAACTGCTATGGTTCTCGAGTCCACAAATAAAACGAGGCTTGGAGGGAAACTCATGTGCACGTGTGGGATAATAAACGGTAAAATGTATTCCTAGTCTAGCCTCTAAGACTAGCTCAAGTGTTGCATGATGGTTCTGTTTTCCTGATCATGGGCATGTCTATGCCAGCAACTTTGAGGGCACAATGTTAGAAGAACATTTGTGTTGAATCGACCCGATTGATGTTATGCTATGAGATTCATTTATCACAAGTTAATGGTTAATAACACAGAGATGGTTAACGTTTGCAAGATTCCTCAGACCATGAGAGTATCGATTTTCTTCATGCTTGATTCATGAACATTGGGGTTTGTTAAACGTCATCCGTAACTGGATGGCTATTACGGCGGCTTACGGGTTCATGGAAAAGTATGTCAAGTAACTTGATAGCTCAAGATTGGGATTTGCTCCTCCGACGATGGAGAGATATCTCTGGGCCCTCTCGGTGTTACGGTATCCATCATCGTCTGGCCAGACACAATGTGATTTGATCACAGGGATGCCGGAACACGGGAACGAGAAAAGAGAAAAATACCGGTAACGAGGTAACTAGCATAGTGGACAAGTTGTTGATGCACGGGAATGCCAACATGTCTCACCTCGGGTATTTGTAACATATCGTGAAGCAACAGGAATAGCACACGGCAACTGGAGGTTCACTCGAATATTTATTCGTGTGGGTATAGGGGTCAATATGGGTGTCCACGGCTCCGATGCTGATCATTGATCAGAAAGTGTTCCGGTCATGTCTATGCTTCGCCGAACCAATAGGATCACATGCTTAAGGGTCATCTATCTGCTGAATACTAGACTAGGAGTCCGAGAGAAAGTCACTGGAAAAGTTTCAAAGACAACGGAAAAGTTCCGGAGAGAACACCGAAAAAGTTTCGGTAAAACCGAAAAGTTGTTTCGGATAAAACCATTGATCGAAAAAGGTTTCGGCAAGCACCGGGACTGTTTTGGAGGTTGCCAGATTGGTCTGGTAATTTCTGGAATTTTTTTGGAGAAAAAACCAAAAAAAAGTTTCGGAGCTGCCGGAATTGTTTACCGGGTAAACAAACATGGTTTTAAATTAAACCACCATACCGGAAATGTTCCGGAGCACGTCCAGATAATTTTAGAGGGTGCCGGAAATGTTCTGGGACCTTCCGGAATTTTTCAGAAATAATAGTCGCGAAAAACATCTTGTCCCAGCGTGAGGGGACAAGATCCCACGGATCGTGGGGGCTGTTTTGGGGGCGCCCCCCCTTGTGGGGACAGCCCCCTTGTGGCTGGACAAAGTGTTGGGGGGACCCCCATGGTGGGGGGCAGCCCCCA
This sequence comes from Thinopyrum elongatum, assembly GCA_011799875.1. NCBI lineage: Eukaryota > Viridiplantae > Streptophyta > Magnoliopsida > Poales > Poaceae > Thinopyrum > Thinopyrum elongatum. The sequence goes on from CM022303.1 coordinate 75,073,815, forward strand.
CAAATGGTGGAGAATGTTGGGAGGAAGGTGGGGCCCCATGGGGTAACACCATGGACAAGGGAACATGTTTTCTCCATGTTTGGTGGGAACATGTTTTCCTTGTTTGGTGGGTGCATGTTTTGTGGGCTGAAATTTCAGCCCCCCTCACCCCTTCCACCACTATATAAGGTGGTGGAGAGGAGCTCTCCATGCCCACTCCAACTCCCTCACACAAGCCATGCATGATCTGGCATTCTCTCTCGCTCCCACGAAATAGTTTCGTAGTGCCGAAAGGCTGTCTGGGTTCCGGTGGGAACTAGTTCTGGACGGTGAAGCCCTGCCGGATAGATGACACCGTATGTGTGCAACTCTGTAGAGAGGTCGTAGTTTCGTCCTTTTGCCCGAGGGGCTGTTCGAGTGTCCTCCCGAAGGGCTGTCCGAGTAACCGTCCGAGTTTCGAGGGTCCTCCCGAAGGGCTGTCCGTGACACCGTCCGAGGGACTGTCCGACCGCCTCCCGGAGGGCTGTCCGAGGGGCAGATGAGGGAGTACATCCTTGCGGTTGGGAGGTTGTAAAATCCTAGCTGCGGGGATCTGCACCGACAATCGTCATCGACTCTACTTCCGCTGCGCTACGAGTCGGTAACGAAAATGATCAAACCTTGTATGCAGTCTCCATAGTGGTCCTGGGCTGGTGCGTAGGTCAGAAATTTTTTGTTTTCTGCTGCGTTATCCTACACTAGAGCCATATGATTGTCACTTTAAATGACCTACGAGTCAACCTTTTGTAATGCACTTATTTTATTATCTATAGAGATAGCTATATTATCTGGTGCATCGACAAGGTGGTGGCAATCTTTGCGAAGGTCAACACCGACGTGAACGCCGAAGACGAAGAAATACAAGACTTCTCCATCAGAAAGGGCTATACCATATCATGCTATTATGAATTTCCTGAGATGTTTATCCCTTATGATGCACCCTTCTTGATTGCGCGGTAGTCGCTTTTTATTAGGGTGATCTCTCACAAAAATATCAAGTAGTTAGTGTTCTACCAAGTGTAGCTCCGTCATGGCACCTAACTTTTCGAGGTGCGCCATGTCCACTTGGGTATGAACGATTAGGGAAGTGTGAGGCGGGTGAGGTCAGACCTCGCAGCGAGATCACTTGGTTGTCTTGACGTTCTGGCTTGATCGTCCTGAGCTCGGAACACGCCCATCGAAAGATGAACAGGAGTCACATAGAGATGTGATCGGCATGTTTGCCCACCAATTGAAATTCTCGTCATCAGTGATGTCCACATCAATGGCGTTGAATTGAAATGTGGATCTTGTATCACTCACAAATCTATTATGAGAGATATTGATTTGAGTGGGAGCGCACTGTAGAATTGACTTGTTTAATTCTCAATGCAATTAATTATGAACTCTGTCTAAGTGTGATTTGCATAATAGTTGTAGAAGAATGGCTTGCGTTTCCACCTTCCCTATTAAAATTGAATAGCTGTTAAATATCTGGTTAAAACTTTGCGGTTGGTAACGTAATGTGAGGATTGTCCTCAAGAGTGCCGAGAAGGACTTTGTCCTGTCGCATACTTTCGGTATTCTCTCGCTTATGCTATGGATCATGTGACTCTCGTCCTTCGATCCAAAAGCTAGAATTCCATTTCAGTCAAGTGCAAAATGTTTGCTTCCATGAGACCCGAACTTCAAAAGCTTGGATAGCTTTGTGATATTCATGGAATCTGAAAATCATTTTCAGAGACAGACAAAGGCTAAAATATATGAGATATCCAAAGCAATGTTTGTTTGCAAACTATTAGTAAAGGAGTTTACTATGCATTAGACTGATAAGAGAGGGATCCAGAAGAACGCCTGTCATATGATGAAAGGTGAATAAAACAACATAAAGAGAAAGGAAGTGTCCGAAGGGTGTTAGTGAAACTTTCACGCCTAGGAAGTCCGGGGCTAACGCCACACTTAAGTTGGGTGCTTCTTCTGAGAGTAGGAGAAATGCTAAAAGTTAAACTGTTAGAAGTATAAAGGCAAAAAGAAAGAAGACTAGAATATCCAGCTCATGTATGAATGTCATACAAGTTTTTGATGTATAGAAGGCTGGTCAAAGATATAGTTCTTGGGAATTATGGTTAAACATGTTAATCACTAATTCTTGGGTATTGTGAGACAATCACAAAGATACCCGCTCTATTGCTTTCTGTTGCAACTCGATGTAAGAACTACTATGGCCTGAAAGACTAGCCAGGAATGAGGTTTAGGTATACACAGGGAACATAGTAAATGTTACTATACCTTCCATCGGTGTATTACCGTCTGTATTTATTTTCATAATTCATTTAGAGTTTCACAAACTCTAGCCCATTGCATAAGGTATCTTGCAAGAAGGTTGTTCATAAGAGAACTTTTGATGTTCGGTGTTATGAATAACATAAGGGCCATACTTTCATTATGAATGAGATGTATGTTATGAATGTTGATAATAATACATTACCTCTATATTTACTTTCATAATTCATTTTAGAGTTTCATACACTGTAGCCCATTGTACAATGTTTGTTGCAAAAGTGTTGTTCATAAAAACAACAATTGTTGTTCAGTATTATGAATAACATGAAGGGCCATGCTTCCATCCAAGATGGGACGTATGTTATGAATATTGATGGTAATATGATACATCCATAACACTGACGCTAAATGTCGCAAGACTAAAAGAATACCACACAAGTGTGGCACTGCATTTGGTCACATTGGAGAAACCCGCATGGAAAATTCCATTATGATGGATTTTGAAGTCGTTTGATTTTGAATCATCTGACACTTGCAAATTTTCTCCAAAAAGTGAAGTGACTGAAATACCGTTCATAGGCCATAAGGAACGAGCAACAAACTTATTGGTGATCATACATTTTGATGTGTGTAGTTCAATAAATGTTATTGCAAGTAGTGGATTTATCTATCTTCATAAATGACTCAAGTAGATATATGGATATTTACTTGATGAGACATAAGTCTGGATCTTTTGACATCATTCGAAAGGTTTTCAAAAATGAAGTAGAAGTTATTGTAACAAGAAAATTGTGTTTCTACAATTCGATTGCAGAAAGGAATATTTGAGTTACAAGTTTAGCGAATGTCTGATGAGATGTGAAAGGGGTTTCATAACTTGCACCTCTCGGAACACCACTGCAAGTGGAAAGTCCGTGAAGATGTAATTGAACCATTTATGACATGGTAAGATCAAAGATGACATAAATAAATTTGCCATTATCCCTTTTAAAGTGATGCTTTAGAGACTGTGGCTTTTACACTGAAAAGAGCTCCATCGGGTCTATTGAAATGACGCCATGGTATGGTACGCCCAACCATGTTATATCTTTTCTTAACATTTGGAATATGGGGCTTGTGTAAAAGGTTACAAACCTATTCCAAATCAGACAAGCGCTACTTTGTAGGTTATCCCAAGTGATTGGGTATTCCTCCCTCACTATACCGAGGCAAATAGGTTTGCCACAAAGAACAGTATGCTTTTTGAAGAAAATGGTTATTTCAAAAAGGTGAGTGGGAGAACAGTGCAACTCGATGAGATAACCAGTATCTTCATCATCAGATCAAAGGAAAGGAACCTTGGAAGTCATTCCGGAGTTTCCTACTGCGACTGATACAGAAGTCTCTACAATAAAATGTATGGACTTCGGTCGAACTTGCAGCTGAACCACGTAGGCAAGGCTCATGCAAACCTCTCAGGTGCGCAAACGAGATATTGTTGTTAGACAACAGTATACCTACGATACACAAGGAAGCGGTGATGGGCCCTGACTCCTGAATTGGCTAAATGCCAATACAATCCGAGATAGTTTCCATATAAGTGATTCAAGATTAAAATCTTGATACACCTTTCGGAAGACTTAGAGTCTAATGAATATTTATGGAACAAAAAACTGATACGGATAAAAATGTTTTATCCATAAAGCTCGACTTGTTGAAATAACAAGTTCAAAGAGTTGACTACGATGAGGATGTTTCACCGTAGTGATGCTTAAAGTTGGTTCGGGTTGAACTAGCAATTGATACATTTTTCAAATCATGAGATATGAAACACTGATGACGAAAGGATTTCCATCTAATGGAAATGAAACCAAGGACTTGCATGTGTTACAGTCCAAGGTATTTTGTCATTCCAGAGGATGCTAGTGAGTGTGCAAACTTCAGAGTTCCAGCAATGGACAGAAGAGAGCAAAATGGAGTTGGAATCTTCGTGTTTCGATGAAATGGTCAAAAGGGTTTTGACTTCATCAATGGGTAACGAAGATGCTTGTGATTCAAGAAAGTAAGTGGGAGCATAATAATATTTCTAAAAACATTGTGTGCTTGACACATGGTTAATTGGAAATAAATTTCTTGATATGAATTAGGATTTCTTTTGAAAATAGATTTCCGATGAAGTGCTTGGGCTATATAGCCTTGATATTAGGCATGATGTTCTTTGGAGATAGATTTACCTAATGGGGCTAAAGCAATGAATACATATTGACAAGTTGCTAAAACTTTTTAGCATTTAAAACGCCAAGGAGTGATTCTTGCAGAAGTCACATGAAAAGAGTTTTGCAAGACTTGGTGTCCCTAAAACACTAATGAGCAAAATACATGATGGACATTCCACACACCTTTGTGTTTAGATTAATCATGTATTCCATGGTATGTAAAACAACCAGATAAGTCCAATACTCCAAAGATGTTGCGAGTATAGATACCAAAGTGATCAAAAGTACTGATCAAAGGACAATAGTGAAAAGTGTCATTGAGTGCTAGAGTAGCACTGATGACATGTTTTCTCGCAAGCGGAGATCATGAAGAGTTCATTGTAAAATGTTACATCGATACAGTCTTCATCTTTTCTCCATGCGATTTTTGATTTAAATTGAGGTTTTTGTGTAACACACAATGTGGTGGCACAGTTAGTTGGAAATGTTCCAAACAAGTTACTGTGGTGAATTCTATAATAGAGGCGAAGTATGTTGTCGCTTTTACAGCGACAAAGAAGATGTTGAATCATATAGTTCATTCATGAACTTAGTATGGTTCCAAGATGGCTTTTGTCAAAGGGACACTACTGCAGGTAGTTGCTCCATAACTCAGTTTGAGGAATCAAGGTTCGACCTGTGATTCACATATATACAAAGCCAAGTCCACACAAAATAAGAATTTTGTGAAAGCATGAAAACGCGAGGATATGCAGAGATACACTTGGAGCTAAAGTTGTCAGATCCGTTGGACATCAGGCTATACCACATGCGAAGCATTTTTTACACTGGTATGCCATAGGTGTAAAGTGCATTAGCATAAACTAGATTATTGACTCTAGCGCAAGTGGGACTCAGTAGGAGATATGCCCTAGAGGCAATAATAAATGTTATTGATTATCTCCCTGTTCATAATTAGGTTTATGTTCCATGCTATAACTGCTATGGTTCTCGAGTCTGCAATTACCACGAGGCTCGGAGAAAGACTCATAAGCACGTGTGGGATAATAAACGGTAAAATGTATTCCTAGTCTGGCCACTAAGACTAGCTAAAGTGTTGCATGATGGCTCTGTTTTCCTAATCATGGGCATGTCTATGCCTGCAACTTTGAGGGCATGGTCTTAGAAGAACATTTGTGTTGAATCAACCCGAATTAATGTTATGCTATTTGATACTTTCGTCACAAGTTAATGGTTAATAACACAAAGATGGTTAACGTTTGCATGATTCCTTAGACCATGAGAGTATCGAGTTCATGCTTGCTTCATGAACTTTGGGGTTTGTTAAACGTCATCCGTAAATGGGTGGCTATTACGGTGGCTTATGGGTTCATGGAAAAGTGTGTCAACTAACTTGATAGCTTGAGATTGGGATTTGCTCCTCCGACGATGGAGAGATATCTCTGGGCCCTCTCGGTGTCACGGTATCCATCATCGTCTGGCCAGACACTTTGTGATTTGATCACGGGGATGCCGGAACACGGTAACGAGAAAAGAGAACAATACCGATAACGCAGTAACTGGCATAGTGGACAAGTTGTTGATCCACGGGGATGATAACATGTCTCACCTCAGATATTTGTAACATATCGCGAAGCAACAGGAATAGCACACGGCAACTGGAGGTTCACTCGAATATTCATTCATGTGGGTATAGGGGTCAATATGGGTGTCCACGGCTCCGATGTTGATCATTGATCGGAAGGGGTTCCGGGTCATGTCTATACTTCACCGAACCTATAGGGTTACACGCTTAAGGGTCATCTATCTGCTGAATACTAGACAGGGAGTCTGAGAGAAAGTCTCCGGAAAAAGTTTTCGGAGACAGCGGAAAAGTTCCGAAGAGAGAGGTCACCGGATGAGTTCCGGTAAAACTGAAAAGTTGTTTCAGGGGATACCATTAAGTCAAATTGGTCTCGGTACACGCTCGATAATTCTTGGAGGGTGCCAGAGTCATTCTAGAAACTTTTGGGAATTTTCAGGAAGAAAAACCGGAAATGTTCCGGAGCTGCCGAAACCACTTTAGATGCTTTTCGCAGATGAAAATCACTAATCCGGAATTGTTCTAGAATGCGTTGAAAATTATTTTAGTGGGTACTGGAAATGTTCTAAGCCCACATAAATATTTTCAGTTCGAACGGACGCTGAAAAATGTCATCGGGAATAGTGAAAGTGCTTGTTGGGTTACTTTTTGGAAAGCCACCTTTTTGGGCTTTTGCTCCAAAATATCTTGGAGATGACATGATGGATGTGGCTGAAATTTCAGCCCCTCCACCCCTCCTTCTCCTATAAATAGAGGTGGAGGGGGCTGCCCAAAATCATCCCTTCTCACATACAAGTGCCATGCATGATCTGGCTTCTCTCTCCCTCCCACGAAAAGATTTTCGTAGAGCCGAAAGGCTGTCTGAGTTCCGGTGGGAACTAGTTCTGGACGGCGAAGCCCTGCCGGATAGATTACACCATATGTGTGCAACCCCGTAGAGAGGTTGTACTTTCGATCTTTGTGCCCGAGGGGCTGTTTTGGAAGTGCCTCCCGAAGGGCTGTCCAAGTGACGGTCAGAGTTCTGTGAGTCCTCCCGAAGGGCTGTCCGAGTGACCGTCCGAGTTTTGAGGGTCCTCCCGAAGGGCTGTCCGCGACACCGTCTGGGGGACTGTTCGACTGCCTCCTGGAGGGCTGTCCGAGGGGCAGATGAGGGAGTACATCCTCGCGGTTGAGAGGTTGTAAATCCTAGCTGCGGGGATCTGCACCGCCGATCGTCATCGACTCTACTTCCGCTGCGCTACGAGTTGGTAACGAAAATGATCGAAACCTTGTATGCAGTCTCCACAGTGGTCCTGGGCTGGTGCGTAGGTCGGATATTTTTGTTTTCTGCTGCGTTACCCTACAGGGCGTACCGTACCATGGTGTCATTTCAACAGACCCGATGGAGCTCTTTTCAGTGTAAAAGCCGCAGTCTCTAAAGCATCACCTTTTAAAAGGGATAATGGCAAATTTATTTATGTCATCTTTGATCTTACCATGTCATAAATGGTTCGATTACATCTTTACGGACTTTCCACTTGCAGTGGTGTTCCGGGAGGTGCAAGTTATGAAACCCCTTTCACGACTCAAATATTCGCTAAACTTGTAACTCAAATATTCCTTTCTGCAATCGAATTGTAGAAACATAATTTTCTCGTTACAATAACTTCTACTTCATTTTTGAAAACCTTTCGAATGATTTCAAAAGATCCATACTTACGTCTCATCAAGCAAATATCCATATATCTACTTGAGTCATTTCTGAAGATAGTAAATCCACTACTTGCAACATTTATCGGACTACATACATCAAAATGTATGATCACCAATAAGTTCTTTGCTCGTTCCTTATGGCCTGTGAACGGTATTTCAGTCACTTCACTTTTCGGAGGAAAGTTGCAAGTGTCAGATGATTCAAAATCAAACGACTTCAAAATCCATCATAATGGAATTTTCCATGCGGGTTTCTCTAATGTGACCAAATGCAGCGCCACACACGTGTGGTATTCATTTAGTCTTACGAAATTTAGCGTTAGTGTCATGGATGTATCATATTAAAATCAATATTCATAACATACATCCCATCTTGGATGGAAGTATGGCCCTTCATGTTATTTATAATACTGAACAACAATTGTTGTTTTCATGAACAACTCTTTTGCAACAAACATTGTGCAATGGGCTAGAGTGTATGAAACTCTAAAATGAATTATGAAAGTAAACACAAAGGTAATATATTATTATCAATATTCCTAACATACATCTCATTCATAATGAAAGTATGGCCCTTATGTTATTCATAACACCGAACATCAAAAGTTCTCTTATGAACAACCTTCTTGCAAGATACCTTATGCAATGGGCTAGAGTGTGTAAAACTCTAAATGAATTATGAAAATAAATACAGACGGTAATACACCGATGGAAGGTATAGTAACATTTACTATGTTTCCTGTGTATACCTAAACCTCATTCCTGGCTAGTCTTTCAGGCCACAGTAGTTCGTACATCGAGTTGCAACAGAATGCAATCGAGCGGGTATCTTTGTGATTAACTTATAATACCCAAGAATTGGTGATTAACATGTTTAACCATAATTCCCAAGAACTATATCTTTGACCAGCCTACTATACATCATAAACTTGTATGACATTCATACATGAGCTGGATATTCCAGTCTTCTTTCTTTCTGCCTTTATACTTCTAACAGTTTAACTTTCAGTATTTCTCCTACTCTCAGAAGAAGCACTCAACTTAAGAGTGGCGTTAGCGCCGGACTTCCTAGGCGTGAAAGTTTCACTAACACCCTTCGGACACTTCTTTCTCTTTAAGTTGTTGTTTTATTCAGCTTTCATCATATGACAGGCGTTCTTCTGGATCCCTCTCTTATCAGTCTAATGCATAGTAAACTCCTTTACTAATAGTTTGCAAACAAACATTGCTTTGGATATCTCATATCTTTTAGCCTTTGTCTGTCTCTGAAAATGATTTTCAGATTCCATGAATGTCACATAACTATCCAAACTTTCGAAGTTCGGGTCTCATGGAAGCAAACATATTGCAATTGACTGAAACGGAATTCTAGCTTTTGTATCGAAGGACGAGAGTCACATGATCCATAGCACAAACGAGAGAATACCGAAAGTATGTGATAGGACAAAGTCCTTCACGGCACTCTTGAGGACAATCCTGCATTACGTTACCAACCGTAAAGGTTTAACCAGATATTTCACAGCTATTCAATTTTAACAGGGAATGTGGACACGCGAGCCATTATTCTACAACTATTATGCAAATCAAACTTAGATAGTGTTCAAAATTAATTGCACTGAGAATTAAACAAGTTAATTCTACAGTGCACTCCCACTCAAATCAATATCTCTCATAATTGATTGTGAGTGATTCAAGATCCGCATTTCAATTCAACACCATTGATGTGGACATCACTGATGACGAGAATTTCAATTGGTGGGCAAACATGCCGATCACATCTCTATGTGACTCATGTTCATCTTTCGATGGGCGTGTTCCGAGCTCAGGACGATCAAGCCAGAACGTCAAGACAACCAAGTGATCTCGCTGCGAGGTCTGACCTCACCCGCCTCACACTTCCCTAATCGTTCGTACCCTTGTGGACATGGCGCACCCTAAAAAGTTAGGTGCCGTGACGGTGCTACACTTGGGAGAACACTAACTACTTGATATTTTTGTGAGAGATCACCCTAATAAAAAGTGACTACCGCGCAATCAAGAAGGGTGCATCATAAGGGATAAACATCTCAGGCAATTCATAAAAGCATGATATGGTATAGCCCTTTCTGACAGAGAAGTCTTGTATTTCTTCGTCTTCGGCATTCGCGTCGGTGTTCTCCTTCGCGAAGATTGCCACCACGTTGTCGATGCACCAGATAATATTGCTATCTCTATAGCTAATAAAAGAATGCATTACACAAGGTCGACACACAGGTCATTTAAAGTGCAATCATATGGCTCCAGCCATCATGCCAAATCATGATACACAGGTCATGTTAATCAATTTACATCATATAGACATCTCATACATAATCAAATTATTATGAGCACTGCTATACCACATCATATGCACATGCAAACCCTCCTGCAAAACCAAGTTAGACGTCTCTAATCGGTTCATGCAAAAACTTGTTTTACGTGGCTTCTAAGGTTTCGAAACAAACTGAAGCTACCAACGTCCATCATCAAGTATGATAATTCAAGTCGCTAGATTAACTTCACGGGGTGTATGAAACACGAGATAATAAAATCTCGAGCCCCATACTGAACTTCGTCATACGCATGACCCCCGTGCAGATCATATATGCATTGCCCTTTCGTCTATGAAATTTCATCTTTCTTTTTAACTACGGTGGAATTCAATGAACTGTTAGCACTTCGTTGATCAATCAGGATCGCGGATTGCCAGAACATTGAAACTCCACCATGCTGTTATCAAGATCAGAAATATGCAAATTCCAGGGAAGCAACAAGAACATCGGGTAACAGATTTCATCTGCTACCCGCACAAATAATTTTCAGTAATAGAACTCATCTACTACCTAATTATATTGTGCAACACCCATACATCTCCATGTATTCTAGATCGCAACCTGCATCTACGCATAGCACAGCTCATGATGCCACTGTAGGGCAACGCAGCAGAAAACAAAAAAAATTCGACCTACGCACCAGCCCAGGACCACTATGGAGACTGCATACAAGGTTTGATCATTTTCGTTACCGACTCGTAGCACAGCGGAAGTAGAGTCGATGATGATCGGCGCTGCAGATCCCCGCAGCTAGGATTTACAACCTCCCAACCACAAGGATGTACTCCCTCATCTGCCCCTCGGACAGCCCTCCGGGAGGCGGTCGAACAGTCCCCCGGACGGTGTCGCGGACAGCCCTTCGGGAGGACCCTCAAAACTCAGACGGTCACTCGGACAGCCTTTCGGGAGGACTCATAGAACTCGGACCGTCACATGGACAGCCCTTCGGGAGGCACTCTCAAAACAGCCCCTCGGGCACAAAGATCGAAACTATGACCTCTCTATGGGGTTGCACACATACGGTGTCATCTATCCGGCAGGGCTTCGCCGTCCAGAACTAGTTCCCACCGGAACCCAGACAGCCTTTCGGCTCTACGAAAATCTTTTCATGGGAGGGAGAGAGAAGCCAGATCATTGCATGGCATGTGTATGTGAGAATGGATGAAGGATTGGGTAGCCCCCTCTCTTCCTTATATAGGAAAACCAAGGGGTAGGATGGGCATTCAAAAAATACCAAACTATCCCTACTTTATGTCACACATAAGGGGCATATGAGGAAATTAGGGTGCCATGTGGAGCTCCATGGAGCTCCTCCCACCTTGGCCGGCCACCCCCTTGGGCCCCCCCAAGAGGGGCTCCCTTATCCTCCTTGGCCTTCTAGAAGCCTTTTGGAAATATCCCAAAAGGTGTTTTTCCATAAATACCCCAAAAAGCACTTTCACTATTCATGACGACATTTTTCATCGTCCGTTCGAACTGAAAATATTTATGTGGGCTTAGAAAATTTCCAGTACCCACTAAAACAATTCCGGACTAGTGATTTTCATCTGCGAAAAGCATCTGAAGTGGTTCCGTCAGCTCCGGAACATTTCCAGTTTTTCTTCCAGAAAATTCCCAGAAGTTTCCAGAATGATTCTGGCACCTTCCAAGAATTATCAGGCATGTGCCGAATCCAATTTGACTTTATGGTATCCTCTGAAACAACTTTTCAGTTTCACCGGAACTCATCCGGTGACCTCTTTGAGGAACTTTTTCGCTGTCCGAAACTTTTTCGGTGATTTTCTCTCAGACACCCTGTCTAGTATTCAGCAGATAGATGACCCTTAAGCATGTGACCCTATAGGTTCGGTGGAGTATAGACATGACACGGAACCCCTTCCGAACAATGATCAACATCGGAGCCGTGGACACCCATATTGACCCCTATACCCACACGTATGAATATTCGAGTGAACCTCCAGTTGCCGTGTGCTATTCCTGTTGCTTCGCGATATGTTACAAATACCCGAGGTGAGACATGTTGGCATTCCCGTGGGTCAACAACTTGTCCACTATGCTAGTTACCTCGTTACCGATATTGTTCTCTTTTCTCGTTACCGTGTTCTGGCATCCCCGTGATCAAATCACAAAGTGTCTGGCCAGACGATGATGGATACCATAACACCGAGAGGGCCCAGAGATATCTCTCCATCGTCGGAGTAGCAAATCCCAATCTCGGGCTATCAAGTTACTTGACATACTTTTCCATGAACCCGTAAGCCGCCATAATAGCCACCCATTTACGGATGACGTTTAACAAACCCCAAAGTTCATGAAGCAAGCATGAAGAAACTCGATACTCTCATGGTCTAAGGAATCATGCAAATGTTAACCATCTGTGTGTTATTAACCATGAACTTGTGACGAATGTAACTCATAGCATAACATCAATCGGGTCGATTCAACACAAATGTTCTTCTAACATTGTGCCCTCAAAGTTGCTGGCATAGACATGCCCATGATCAGGAAAACAGAACCATCATGCAACGCTTGAGCCAATCATAGAGGCTTGACTAGGAATATATTTTACCGTTTATTATCCCACACGTGCACATGAGTTTCCCTCCAAGCCTCGTTTTATTTGCAGACTCGAGAATCATTGCAGTTATAGCATGGAACATAAACCTAATTATGAACAAGGAGATAATAAATAACATTTATTATTGCCTCTAGGGCATATCTCCTACAATGCAAATGTTAACCATCTCTGTGTTATTAACCATTAACTTGTGACGAATGAATCTCATAGCATAACATCAATTTGGGTCGATTCAACACAAATGTTCTTCTAACATTGTGCCCTCAAAGCTGCTGGCATAGACATGCCCATGATTGGGAAAACATAATCATCATGCAATACTTGAGCTAGTCTTAGAGGCATGACTAGGAATACATTTTACCGTTTATTATTCCATACGTGCACGTGGGTTTTCCCCAGAGCCTTTACGGATATACGGGCTCGGGAACCACATCAGTTATAGCATGGAACATAAACAAAATTTTGAGCATGGAGATAAATACTAACATTTATTATTGCCTCTAGGGCATATCTCCTACAGACTCCCACTTGCACTAGAGTCAACAATCTAGTTAATGCTAATGCACTTGACACCTGCGGCACACCGGTGTAAATATGCTTCGCTTGTGGTATAGCCTGATGTCCAACGGATCTGATGACTTTAGCTCCGTGTGTATCTTTGCATATCCTCGCGTTTTCACGCATTCACAAAATTCATATTTTGTGTGGACTTGGCTTTGTATATATGTGAATCATTGGTCGAAACCTGATTCCTCAGACTGAGATATGGAGCAACTATCTGCAATAGTGTCCCATTGACCAAAGCCTTCTTGGAACCATACTAAGTTCATGAATGAACTATATGATTCAACAACTTCTTTGTCGCTTCTAAAGCGTCAATATACTTAGCCATTTGTCATAGAATTCACCACAGTAACCTGTTTGGAACAATTTCCAACTACCGTGCCACCATATTGTATGTTATACAAAACCCTTAACTTAAATCGAAAATCGCATGGAGCATTGATGAAGACTGTATCGATGTAATTACTTACAACGAGCACTTCATAATCTCTGCTTGCAAGAAAACATGTCATCAGTACTACTCTAGTACTCAATGACATCTTTCACTGTCATCCCATGATCAGTACTTTGATCACTTTGGTATCCATACTCACAACACCTTGGGAGTATCGGACATATCTGGTTATTTTACATACCATGGAATACATGATTAATCTAAACACAAGAGTGTGTGGAATCTCCATCATGTATTTTGCTCATCAGTGTTTTGGGACACCGAGTCTTGCAAAAACTCTTTCCATGTGACTTCGGCAAGAATCACTCCTTGGCGTTTTAAATGCTAAAAGGTTTTAGCACCTTGTCAATATGTATTCATGGCTTATCCCCATTAGGTAAATCTATCTCCATAGATCATTATGCCTAATATTGAGGCTATTTAGCCGAAGCACTTCATCAAAAAAACTATTTTCAAATGAAGTTCTAATTCGTGTCAAGAAATTTATTTCCAATTAACAATGTGTCAAGCACATAACATTTTTAGAAATATTATTATGCTCCCACTTACTTTCTTGAATCACAAGAATCTTCGTTACCCATTGATGAAGTCAAAACCCTTTTGACCATTTCATCAAAACATGAAGATTCCAACTCCATTTTGCTCTCTTCTGTCCATTGCTGGAACTCTGAAGTTTGCATACTTACTAGCATCCGCTGGACTGACAAAATACCTTGGACTGTAACACATGCAAGTCCTTGGTTTTATTTCCATCATATGGAAATCCTTTCGTCATCCTTGTTTCATATCTCATGATTGAAATATGTATTAATTGCTAGTTCAACCCGAACCAACTTTAAGCATCGCTACGGTGAAACATCCTCATCGTAGTCAACTCCTTGAACTTGTTATTTCAACAAGTCGAGCTTTATGGATAAAACATTTTTATCAGTTATCAGTTTTTAGTTCCATAAATATTCGTTAGACTCTAAGTCTTTCGAAAGGTGTATCAAGATTTTAATCTTGAATCACTTATATGAAAACTATCTCGGATTGTATTGGCATTTAGCCAATCCCGAAGTCAGGGCCCATCAACGCTTCCTTGTGTATCGTAGGTATACTGTTGTCTAACAACAATTTCTCGTTTGCGTACCTGAGAGGTTTGCACGAGCTTTGCCTACGTGGTTCAGCTGCAAGTTCGACCGAAGTCCATACATTTTATTGTAGAGACTTCTGTATCAGTCGCAGTAGGAAACTCCGGAATCACTTCCAAGGTTCCTTTCCTTTGACCTGATGACGGAGATACTGGTTATCTCGTCGAGTTGCATTGTTCTCCCACTCACCTTTTTGAAAGAACCATTTACTTCAAAAAGCATACCGTTCTTTGTGGCAAACCTATTTGCCTCGGTATAGTGAGGGAGGAATACCCAATTGCTTGGGATAACCTACAAAGTAGCACTTGTCTGATTTGGAATAGGTTTGTAACCTTTTACACAAGCCCCATATTCCAAATGTTTAAGAAAAAGATATAACATGGTTGGGCGTACCATACCATGGCGTCATTTCAACAGACCCGATGGAGCTCTTTTCAGTGTAAAAGCCGCAGTCTCTAAAGCATCACTTTAAAAGGGATAATGGCAATTTTATTTATGTCATCTTTGATCTTACCATGTCATAAATGGTTCGATTACATCTTCACGGATTTTCCACTTGCAGTGGTGTTCCGAGAGGTGCAAGTTATGAAACCCCTTTCACAACTCATCAGACATTCGCTAAACTTGTAACTCAAATATTCCTTTCTGCAATCGAATTGTAGAAACATAATTTTCTTGCTACAGTAACTTCTATTTCATTTTTGAAAACCTTTTGAATGAATTCAAAAGATCCAGACTTACGTCTCATCAAGTAAATATCCATATATCTATTTGAGTCATTTCTGACGATAGATAAATCCACTACTAACAACATTTATTGAACTACACACATCAAAATGTATGATCACCAATAAGTTTGTTGCTCGTTCCTTATGGCCTGTGAACGGTATTTCAGTCACTTCACTTTTCGGAGGAAAGTTGCAAGTGTCAGATGATTCAAAATCAAACGACTTAAAAATCCATCATAATGGAGTTTTCCATACGGGTTTCTCCAGTGTGACCAAATGCAGTGCCACACTTGTGTGGTATTCTTTTAGTCTTATGACATTTAGCGTCAGTGTTATGGATGTATCATATTACCATCAATATTCATAACATACGTCCCATCGATGATGGAAGTATGGCCCTCATGTTATTCATAATACTGAACAACAATTGCTCTTCTATGAACAACCCTTTTGCAACAAACATTGTGCAATGGGCTAGAGTGTGTAAAACTCAAATGAATTATGTAAATACTGAGATAACGTATTATTATCAATATTCATAACATACGTCTTGTTCATAATGAAAGTATGGCCCTTATGTTATTCATAACACCGAACATCAAAAGTTCTCTTATGAACAACCTTCTTGCAAGATACCTTATGCAAAGGGTTAGAGTGTGAAACTCTAAAATGAATTATGAATATAAATACATAGGTAATACACCGATGGAAGGTATATTAACTATTACTATGTTTCTAGCGTGTATAAAAACCTCATTCCTGGTTAGTCTTTCAGGCCACAGTAGTTCGTACATCGAGTTGCAACAGAATGCAATCGAGCGGGTATCTTTGTGATTAGCTCACAATACCCAAGAATTAGTGATTAACATGTTTAACCATAATTCCCAAGAACTATATCTTTGACCAGCCTTCTATACATCAAAAACTTGTATGACATTCATACATGAGCTGGATATTCCAGTCTTCTTTCCTTTTGCCTTTATACTTCTAACAGTTTAACTTTTAGTATTTCTCCTACTCTCAGAAGAATCACCCAACTTAAGAGTGGCGTTAGCCCCGGACTTCCTAGGCATGAAAGTCTTACTAACACCCTTCGGACATTTCCTTCCTCTTTAAGTTGTTGTTTTATTCACCTTCATTTACATGACAGGCGTTCTACTGGATCCCTTTCCTAACAGTCAAATGCATAGTAAACACATTTACTAATACTTGCAAACAAACATTGCTTTGTTTGTACCTGAAAATGATTTTTAGTTCCATGAATATCATATAACTATCCCAAACTTTCGAAGTTCGGGTCTCATGGAAGCAAACATATTGCACTTTGACCATAACGGAATTCTAGCTTTTGGATCGAAGGATGAGAGTCACATGATCCATAGCTTTAGTGGGAGAATACAAAAAGTATGCGATAGGACAAAGTCCTTCTCGGCACTCTTGAGGACAATCCTCGCATTACGTTACCAACCGTAAAGTTTTAACCAGATATTTAATAGCTATTCAATTTTAACGGGGAAGGTGGAAACGTGAGCCATTATTCTACAACTATTATGCATATAACACTTAGACAGTGTCCATAATTAATTACACTAAGAATTAAAAGAATTAATTCTAAAGTGCGCTCCCACTCAAATCAATATCTCTCATAATTGATTTTGAGTGATGCAAGACCCGCATTTCACTTGCTCGCCATTGGTGTAACACCACTGATGACGAAAATATCAACCGGTAGGCCAACTTGCCAATCACATCTCTATGTGACTCTTGTTCATCTTTCGATGCGTGTGTTCCGAGCTCATGACGGTCATGCCCGAACGTCAAGACAACCAAGTGATCTCGCTGCGAGGTCTCAACTCACCCGCCTCACACTTCTCTAATCGTTCGTACCCGTGTGACACGGCGCACCCCGAAAAGATAGGTGCCGTGACGGTGCTACCCTTGGGAGAACACTAACTACTTGATATTTTTGTGACAGATCACCCAAATAAAAAGCGACTACCGCGCAATCAAGAAGGGTGCATCATAAGGGATAAACATCTCAGGCAATTCATAATACATGATATGGTATAGCCCTTTCTGATGGAGAAGTCTTTCATTTCTTCATCTTCGGCATTCGTGTCGGTGTTCACCTTTGCGAAGACTGCCACCACCTTGTCAATGCACCAGATAATATTGCTATCTCTATAGCTAATAAAATAAGTGCATTACAAAAGGTTGACACGCAGTCATTAAAGTGCAATCATATGGCTCCAGCCATCATGCCGAATCATGACACGCAGGTCATGTTAATCAATTTACATCATATAGTCATCTCAAACAAATCAAATTAATATGAGCATTGCTATACCACATCAAATGCACATGCAAACCATCCTGCAAAACCAAGTTAGACGCCTCTAATCGGTTCATGCAAAAACTTGTTTTTCGTGGCTTCTAAGGTTTTGAAACAAACCGAAGCTACCAACGTCCATCATCAAGTATGATAATTCAAGTCGCTAGATTAACTTCGCGGGGTGTATGAAACACGAGATAATAAAATCTCGAGCCCCATACTGAACTTCGTCATACGCATGACCCCCATGCAGATCATATCTGCATTGCCCTTTCATCTGCGAAATTTCATCTTTCTTTTTAACTACGGTGGAATTCAATGAACTGTTAGCACTTCATTGATCAATCAGGATCGCGGATTGCCAGAACATTAAAACTCCACCATGCTATTATCAAGATCAGAAATATGCAAATTCCAGGGAAGCAACAAGAACATCGGATAACAGATTTCATCTGCTACCCGCACAAATAATTTTCAGTAATAGAACTCATCTACTACCTAATTATATTATGCAACACCCATACATCTCTATGTATTCTAGATCGCAACCTGCATCTACGCATAGCACGGCTCATGATGCCACTGTAGGGTAACGCAGCAGAAAACAAAAAATTTCCGACCTACGCACCAGCCCAGGACCACTATGGAGACTGCATACAAGGTTTGATCTTTTTCGTTACCGACTCGTAGCGCAGCGGAAGTAGAGTCGATGACGATCGGCGGTGCAGATCCCCGTAGCTAGGATTTACAACCTCCCAACCGCGAGGATGTACTCCCTCATCTGCCCCTTGGACAGCCCTCCGGGAGGCGGTCGGACAGTCCCTCGGACAATGTCACGGACAGCCCTTCAGGAGGACCCTCAAAACTCGGACGGTTACTCGGATAGCCCTTCGGGAGGACACACGAACAGCCCCTCGGGCAAAAGGACGAAACTACGACCTCTCTACAGGGTTGCACACATACGGTGTCATCTATCCGGCAGGGCTTCGCCGTCCAGAACTAGTTCCCACCGAAACCCAGACAGCCTTTCAGCACTACGAAACTATTTCGTGGGACGGAGAGAGAATGACAGATCATGCATGGCTTGTGTGAGAGAGTTGGAGTTTAGTTGGAGAGCACCTCTCCTCCTCCTTATATAGTGGTGGAAGGGGTGAAGGGAGGCTGAAATTCAGCCCACAAAACATGCACCCACCAAACAAGGAAAACATGTTCCCACCAAACATGGAGAAAACATGTTCCCTTGTCCATGGTGTTCCCCCATGGGGCCCCACCTTCCTCCCAATACTCTCCACCATTTGTGGAGGCTGCCCCCCACCATGGGGGCCCCCCCAACACCTTTTGTCCAGCCACAAGGGGCTGCCCCCTCAAGGGGGGCGCCCCCAAAACAGCCCAAAACAGCCCCCACGATCCATGGGATCTTGTCCCCTCACGCCGGGACAAGATGTTTTCCGCGACTATTACTTCTGAAAAATTCCAGAAGGTCCCAGAACATTTTTGGCACCCTCTAAAATTATCTGGACGCGCTCCGGAACATTTCCGGTATGGTGGTTTATTTTAAAACCATCTTCGTTTACCTGGTAAACAATTCCAGCAACTCCAAAACTTTTTCGGTTTTTTCTCCGAAAAAATTCAAGAAATTACCAGACCAATCTGGCAACCTCCAAAACATTTTCGGTGCTTGCCGAAACCTTTTTGGATCAATTGTTTTATCCAAAACAACTTTTCGGTTTTACCGAAACTTTTTTGGTGTTCTCTCCGGAACTTTTCCGTTGTCTCCGAAACTTTTCCAGTGACTTTCTCTCAGACTCCTTGTCTAGTATTCAGCAGATAGACGACCCTTAAGCGTGTGACTCTATAGGTTCGGTGAAGTATAGACATGACCGGAACACCTTCCGATCAATGACCAACAACGGAGCCGTGGACACCCATATTGACCCCTATACCCACACGAATAAATATTCGAGTGAACCTCCAGTTGCCGTGTGCTATTCCTGTTGCTTCGCGATATGTTACAAATACCCGAGGTGAGACATGTTGGCATTCCCGTGGATCAAGAACTTGTCCACTATGCTAGTTACCTCGTTACCGGTATTGTTCTCTTTTCTCGTTACCGTGTTCCGGCATCCCTGTGAACAAATCACATTGTGTCTGGCCAGACGATGATGGATACCGTAACATCGAGAGGGCCCAGAGATATCTCTCCATCGTCGGAGGAGCAAATCCCAATCTTGAGCTATCAAGTTACTTGACATACTTTTCCATGAACCGGTAAGCCGCCGTAATAGCCACCCATTTACGGATGATGTTTATCATGAAGCAAGCATGAAGAAAATGGATACTCTAATGGTCTAAGAAATCATGCAAACGTTAACCATCTCTGTATTATTAACCATTAACTTGTGACGAATGAATCTCATAGCATAACATCAATTTGGGTCGATTCAACACAAATGTTCTTCTAATATTGTGCCTTCAAAGCTGCTGGCATAGACATGCCCATGATTGGGAAAACATAATCATCATGCAACACTTGAGCTAGTCTTAGAGGCATGACTAGGAATACATTTTACAGTTTATTATTCCATACGTGCATGTGGGTTTTCCCCAGAGCCTTTATGGATATACAGGCTCGGGAACCACAGCAGTTATAGCATGGAACATAAACATAATTATGAGCATGGAGATAAATAATAACATTTATTATTGCCTCTAGGGCATATCTCCTACACACAACCACTAGAATGAGCCAGCCATCTTTTTTTTCAAAACGGGGGCAAACGTTTTGCCTCATCGATTCATTAAGTAGAAGAGAATTGCCAGTTAATTAGCAGAAAACAGGGCTAAAACCAATACAAACGGAGCACATATGAACTACTCACACGACATGAAACCCCACAACTGCACAGACAGCCCGTCACACTCGCCGAATACACAACATCCACAAACCCTAAGGCATCTCTCAACCCACAATGACAACCCAATCAGGCAGGTAAAGATGTCTTGCCTTTGACGCCACTCGTGCGTTTGCCCACCTTCTTTTGTTTGTCCCTTATTGGCATCCCAATTAGCAGGCAAGAAATCGACCTGCCCAAACCAGGTCTAGCAACCTCAACGCTGGCTAGCAATTCACAAAGTTCCTTCGCAAAGAGAGCGTTTGAATTTGGAGTAGGTGCCAACACAAGTGGCTCAATGGTCATGCCACTCACATGCATCACCTGCCTAATGGTCACAGATGAGGGAATGGCGGCAACATCTAAAACTCCATGCTCCATAACGCCGAGAGGTAGGTTGTTTGACGCCTGACAAGGTTCCATGGGGGGTGATGAGGACACCAGGTCCACCTCTGAAGTCTGGGTAGAGTCCAACTTGAGTTGCTCTATCAACAAAGATGAAACTGGTTCCCCACACAACACCTGTAGCTCGGGCATGATCTGCAACACCGGAGACACAATCTCGACGGAGGCGTCACCCTCGAAGTCTGGCAACATATAGGGCGTCGAACTAGACCCAACACGGAGTGAGAAGCCTGGAGCACGAGGGGAGAAGCAGCCATAGAGATCCACATCTTTGTCGCCCTCGAATTCGATGACAAGCTTTGGCAGAGGAGGCGACACAGGAGGGACTTGACTATTGAGCAGCACGCGGAGTTTTAAGAATTATGACCAGTGACATATTTGACCTTTTTTTTTAATTAGAACATGACTTTTTTTAAACACGAACAGTTTCCAAAACAGTAAACAAAAAATGCAAAATGCAAAAAAAAATCCAAAAAGTGGAACACATTTATAAATTCCGAACAAATTTTAAACAATGAGACTTTTTTTAAATTCCGACCAATTTTGGAAAACATAATGTATTTGAAACTCCAAACTTAGTTGAAAATGTGACCGTTTATTGATATTTTTGAAGTTTTTTGAAAAATATGAATAAATAAATAAGTATGTTCAACAGTTTTTGAACTTTGTGATTTTGAAAAACAAAAAAGAAACAAAAGGTAAAAAGAAGATTCATGAACCTTCTAAAATATTTCCAAACTAGTAAAAACTGGCTTGGAACCATATAGAAGGTCCCAAGAACCGGCATCTTCAGAGGCAACAAACAGATTAAAATGGGCTGACCCATGTTCATTTGTATCGATTGGGTTTGTCCGAAACAACGACTGTTTGACGTAATAAGTGGCAAATAGAGTTTCCCCCCAACAGGCACCCGATGGGATCGATGCCGTAGCCTAGTTAGGCCAACGGCTAACCATTTTTTTTTCATTTTTTCGTTAATTCTTTTTGAAACTTGTTCAAAATTTTGGAAAAAAAATTGGAATGCCCTAAACTATTCTTGTTTTCAAATATTTTTAGAATTTAAAAGAACTAGTCATCTACCCGTACACCTACATGGCCTAGCAATTATAGGGGTACATAGTAATTAACAAAGTTACAACTATCTGTAAAATGCAAGCGTTTAAGTTTCGGATATCATACAATTGGACAAATGCTAAGTCACTGAACGAAGACAAAACGTAATAATCAAATGTATTATAAGCTTCATTGTAGGGAAAAGTGCATATGTTTTCTCATTTATGATCCACAAACTTCCATCGTTGGTCTAAATGAAGCCTTCATGTCTTGGTAGCAAGAAACACGTCTATCTGAATTTTACACCACCTACTAAGGGATCGATAAAGTATGAATTAATTTGATCCATATGGCAATATACACATCTTCCTGGCTTATTCGATCTAAATTGCAGCATATATAACACAACACAACACAGTTGGACAAACATACATTACACACACCTACCACTCAACAAAATTCAAAGTGTGAGAGGTATATGCTGCATGGTTAGTTTCGTTTTTCAAATATGATTTACATATCAATTATTTTCATATATAAAAATATTATAGGCATTGGGTGTTTTTAAAGATAATTCTAATGACAATTCCTTAGGTCGATATCTGTTCCCTTGAGTGACAGATTCAGAAGATGATGTCTATATCAAATATTTGTTTAAACTAAAAAAGCTAGGAGATTGTTTTTTAGAATATAATTTCAGTGACTACTGTTTCAGAGGATACATGTTCCATTTAGTGTCGGACTCCTTTTTATTACATGTTGTATTACTTTGTCGCGGTCGGTGTACACATGTACCCCAACTACAATGGTACTCATATGATTTACATACTCTATGTTTCTTTTCATGCATTAGGAAGTGCTCTCACTTAACTTTCAATAAATGTTATACTTAGTTCAGAATGTATCTATCTAGAATCATATTAGATAGTAGTATCTCGTAATACTTGAAAAAATATTTTACACCTAAATATTTAAATTTTAATTGATCCAGCTGCGAAATAATCAAGAGTCTGTCTTGCTAATGCCAGCCATGAAAATCAATGTATTCCTTATTAGCGGGTTTATATTTGTATTTTCTTATGCATGAAAATTTATGTTATTTTGCAACATGTGTATTATCAGACATTGGTAGTCCTCGTGTATCAGACAACCATTAGGGAGAGATTTTTGTATGTTGGTGCTTAATTTATTTTATCATGGCTAGGTCTTCTTTCTGTACAATGAGATTTAATTTTTTTTTCAATCAGGCATATGCTCAGTTTTTCTAGCCAAGTCTCCTTAGTTGTACGTGTCATTCCTCTTCTTCTTTTTTGACGGTATTACGTGTCATTCCTCTTAGTCTATGCGGACTGGCAATTGATTTTTATTTCATGGGAATTGGTATGTGTGATATTTTTTTAGTTGTATGTGTCTTCTTTTTTTTTGCAAAGGAGAACACACATATTTTTTTTCTGGGAACAAACGTGAGTGATGAGGACCCCTTTTTGCTTTGGCCGTATGGGATCTTTTATTTCAGGTATGATTTTTTTGGGGTCCAAAATAAACCTTAAACTTATAGTCGAAAGTTAAATCAAACCCTGAACTTTGAATCTCTGAAATCAGCACACTGAACTCCCTAATCCTGGTCTATTTTAAACCTTAAGCGCATCCCCAAACAAGGATTGCTGACGTGGCACCTCAAACCCGGGATCGTCGGCTGCGCCGGATGCTACTGGGCCGGCCCACTAGGCCCAAAGCATGTTTTCTTTAACGTGCTGACTTAAAAAATACCAGCGTCCGGCCACCAGGTGTGAATAGTGTTTTTTTACACATAAAAATACCAAAAAGGAGAGACAGCTGGGAATCGTACTTACGACCTGACATCGCTAAACTAGTCAACCTAGCCACTCTAACAGATGGCTCTTGTTGATAAACTAGAAGCACGGTATACTAGAAGCACGACAGTATTTAACCACATAACGCAACGTCCAGGTTTGAAAAATTTCTGAAATTTTTCGATACATTTTCTTGAAAATTATCAACAATTTTGAACTCCGGACATTTTATGTATATTTTTGGAAATATGAACCTTTTTGAAAAACACCAACAAATGTTGAAAACATGAACCATTTTTTAAATCTCCAAAGATTTCTTTTAAGTGCGAACACTTTTTGAAGAAACACAAACAATTTCGAAACTTGAACAAAATTTTAAAGTGCACAGAAATTTTGAAAATATGTTCCCATTTTTAAAAAAAAGTTAGAAAGTGTTTGCACTTTAAAATTTTGTTCAGATTTAAAAAATTGTTAGTGTTTCAAAAAAAATCTTAGTATTTTTCAAAAAGTGATTGCACTTTAAATGTTTCATGTTTTCGAAATTTATTTGTGTTTAAAAAAATGTTTGTAATCCCAAAACTAATTCACTTTTTTGCAAAAAATGTTTGGAAGTTTAAAATTGTTTTTTGCTTTAAGAATATTTGTATTTCAGAATTGTTGACAATTTTCAAGAAAATATTTCGAAAATTTTCAAAAAACATTTAAAATCTCCACGTGTTGGTGTGTTGTTAAATCATTTGGCGCTTGACTTTAATTACCAGAAGTCGTCTGTTAGAGTGGCTGGCGGCACTGTCTCAGAAGCATTAGGCTCCAAGATCGAATCCCAGTGATTATAACTATTTTTTGGCATATTTTTAGTTGCCCGTTACAATAAACAAAAACATGCTTCACGCCCGGTGGGCTAGCCCAGTCGCATCCGGACGCAACCTTGCCTGCCACGTCAACAATCCCCTTAGAACACGCTCAAAGTTTAAAACAGACCGGGATCAAATAGTTTGGTGTGCTAATTTGAGGGATTTCAAGTTTAGGGTTTGATTTAACTTTCGTCCACAAGTTCAAGGTTTATTTTAGATTTTCCCCTTTATTTCAGCATACGTGGTTAGAACTATGTTTCTGTCATGACTTTTTTTGTACGTGAGTGCTGAGAACTCTTTCTTTTGGCACGTGGGAGCTACGTGGGGAGGATTCTTTTATTCATGGCTCCTATTTTTTGTACGTGTTGGTTTGATCCCTTGGGTAGGTAAGTGTTTCTTAATAAGGCACGTCCTTCTAATAGATCTTGACCATTAAATTTAAAATCTAATGATTACATTAATCTTGATAATGTGGATTAACATGATGGCTTGAAAGGTGCCTCCAATTAGTAAATAAGAGATATTTTGTAATTTCTAAAAATATTCATGTTTTCCAATATTTTGTTCACAAATAGAAAAAATGCTAGTGTTTCAGAAAAGTTGTTAATTTTATAGAAAAGTACATTGTTTCCAATTTTTGTTCAAAAATTTCATCAATTGTTGGGAATTTGTTACCTATTTTGGAAAAGGTGTTCAAACTTGTAAAATTTTCATACACAGTTTGAAATTTCAAAATTGTTTGCAAATTTCGAGACATGGTTACTGCATAACAAAATGTTCATGTTGATTGATAATGACAGAAGTTACAAATAACAGAAGCTTTCAAATTAGGAAAAACTACATGCTCACGGATGCACTTGTGTGGCCTAGTCTAGCACACTCCTCTCAACTAGTGTTTTTTGGACTACGGATAAATGACCCCAATTTCTTTAGGAGCCTGGTACAGATATATGAGGCATCCATACCAGGTTTGAAGGACTTCTAACACCGTTTGCATGTTGCGACACGGCCGACCATTTATCGGCCCATTTTGACCAAGAAAACTCCAGAAAATGAAAATATGTCAAAAACTCAAACAACTTGGCATGGTGCCTTGAATTGGCCATATAAGCTCATGAAATAAATTTGGGTCATGTGACGGATGCCAAAAAAAACATGGTCTCAAACGGACCCTTCTTGCCTACCCGGACACTCTCCGTTGAATATGGTCTATTTTTTGACATGCATGAAATGACCTAACTTTTTTCCAGCAACGGGCATGCCCATGGTAGGCATCCATGCCATGTTTAAATGAATTCCGACACCGTATGCAAGTTTCGTCACGTCCGGCCATTTATTGACCATATTTTCACCGAGAAAACTCCAGAAAATGCACAAATTGTCAAAAACTCAAACAACTTGGCATGACGCTTTGAATTGGTCATACTAGGCCATGAAAAAAAGTAGACTCTCAAATGGGCCATTTTGGCCTACTCGAACTCCCTCCGTTGAACATAGTTATTTTTGGACATGCATGAACTGACCTTAACTCTTGCAAGTAGGTGGGCATGCCCATAGTAGGCATCTATGCCATGTTTGAACGAATTCCGACACTATATGCAAGTTGCATCACGTCCGACCATTTATTGGTCATGTTCATCGTTAAAACTTCAGAAAATGCAAGAATTGCCGAAAACTGAAACAGCTTGGCATGGTGCCTTGAATTGGTCATACAAGACCAAGCAAAAATTGGAGCCATTTTAGGGACATTGAGAAACGAATTGCTCCCAAATGGACCGTTCTCGCCTATCCAAACACCCTTCATTAAACACGTTATATTTTTTGACATGTATGAAATGAACCCAACTTTTGCAAGAAGGTGGGCATACCCATGGTAGGCATTCATGCCAGGTTTGAATGAATTCTGACACCTTATGAAAGTTGCATTATGTCCAGCCATATATCGGCCATTTTTCACCAGGAAAACTCAAGCATCTTGGCATGGTGCCTTGAATTTTATCATATAAGCTCATGTAAAAAACCTTGGGGTCGTTTGACGGATGCCGAAAAAAACGCGCTCTCAAACGGACATTTTGGACATGCATGAAATGAGCCCAACTTTTGCAAGTAGGTGGAAATGCCCATGGTAGGCATCCATGACAGGTTTGAACGAATCCCGACACCGTATGCAAGTTGTGTCACGTCTAGCCATTTATTGGTCATTTTTCACCGAGAAAACTCCAGAAAATGCAAGAGTTGTTGAAAACTCAAAAAACTTGGCATGATACCTTGAATTGGTCATGGAGGGCCATGAAAAAAATTGGGGTCATTTAAGGGATGTCGAAAAATGAGTTGCTCCCAAACGGACCCTTCTGGCCTACCCGGACACCCTACGTTGAACAAGGCCTAGTTTTAGAAATTCTTGAAATGACCCCAACTTCTACAAATAGGTGGGCATGTCCGTGGTAGGCATCCATGCCAGGTTTGCGCAATTTCCGACACCGTATGCAAGTTGCGTCACGTCTGACCATTTATCGGTCTTTTTTGACCAAAAAAACTCCAGAAAATGCAAAATTTATGGAAATACAAAACAACTTGCCGTGATGCCTTGAATTGGTCATACAAGCCAATAAAAAAATTAGGTTCATTTGATGGATGTTGAGAAACAACGTGATATCAAACGGAGTCGTCTGGCCTACCTGGACACCCTACAGTGAATATGATGTTTTTTGGGACATTCTTGAAACGACCACAACTTTCGCAAGTAGGTGAGCCTGCCTATATTAGGCATCCATGCCAGGTTTGAAGGAAAAAATATTTAAAATCATAATTTAGGCAGGTACTTAAAACTGTTATTTTAAGTTTTTAACATAACTAATAAATAAACAAGGGATAAAATTGAAAACCATAAAAGCTTTTAAAAAACATTTAGTAAATATTTGAAGGAAAAAAAATAGAATCATAATTTGATCACCTGGTTCGATCTCCTCAACGACTTCACCGTGTCAGCTCTCTCTCTCTCTCTCTCTCTCTCTCTCTATATATATATATATATATATATATATATATATATATATATATATATATATATATAAAGCACGTAAGGAAGCAAGCACATGGATACCAGACTGAAGCAAATATTATGGTGAATACAAAATACATGTGATATGGGTATATGAACCCTATGATTTTGGAGATGGGAATGAAGCAAATATTTAGGTCATTGGAAACATGTTATACGAACGAATGAAGCATGTTAATTTGAGTTGAAGCGGAGCCAAAATTTGAACGTAGTTTTGGTGCACAGCAAATGAATAGAAACGGAAATTTTTGGTGTCTTTTTAGTTGCACTGGAAGTAAATTTTGGTAACATTGGATACAAATTTCGCTAGATTGATTATTTTCCATTAAAATCTCGAATTAATTTTCTAAGATTTATTTTGGTTCCTTAAATCAGTGATTTGTTTCCTCAAATCACGTGATCTACGGGCAGTTATTAGTTTCCACCAATCACATAAGGAAAAAGCTTTGCTGGCGCATGTTCTATGCCTTCCAATCGGATGGTCTGGTAGCTTCTATAAATCAAATGATGATGAAGTGGCGAACCAACCTGTGGTTGGATGGTTAGACGGGCAGTGGTATCCCCAGCCCACCAGGGTCCAAGTCCTGGTGCTCACATTATTCCTGGATTTATTTCAAGATTTCCGGTGATGTGCTTTCAGTGGGAGAAAACGTTCCCGTCGACGACGAGGCACCTACGGTGACTTCGTAAATCTCAAGATAATATGCCGGCTCAGTCTCTCAAAGGTGCTCATAAGGGTAGGGTGTGCGTGTGTGCATTCATAGGGGTAAGTGTATGTGCGTATGTATAAGCGCTTGCGTCTGTACTGTGTTCAAAAAAATGATGACGAAGTGGTCTGATCTGATCCCTAGCAGTTCTCTTTTTTTAGCGTCACATCTGACGCATGAACAACAAGAACCAAAAGTTGTACTCCCTCCGTTTCTAAATATAAGTCTGTTTAGAGATTTTAAGATAGACTACATACGGATATATATAGATTCATTGATTTTGCTTTGTATATAGCTTATAGTGGAATCTCTAAAAAGACTTATATTTAAGAACGGATGGAGTAGTTAGCACAACAACCCGAGATGTCTGAGTTGGTTACTACCAGTGGTTTGATAGAGAAAGGTAACTAGTTAGCACATAGTTGGCCTCTCCAAATGAACAAACAAACGGCGTGACTCGTTTCGCATTTGTTGCCCGACTCTACAGCTCTGTTTTCTCTCGCATTTGTTGCCCGACTCTACAGCACTGTTTTCTCTGCTCTCGGCATGTGCTATCTGCCCATCTGCACCCACTGATTGTGTCTATGGTGGTAATGTTCGAAGCACAAGAACGGTGCTGTGTTTTGGGTTCTGGAACCGTCTCTCTCAATGAGGCTGAAGATGTGCCTTGACGACGTAGTTCTCTGGCGTGGGCAACTCCCACGTGAGCATTTGCCGATGTTGACGCATGTTGTTGATTCTGCCGCGGTCTCTCGCTTGTGATGCTTTGCTATCAATCTTCATTGTAAACCACACATATTTTCGCTTGTGATGCTTTGCTATCAATCTTCATTGTAAACCACACATATTTTCATCAGAAAGTTTCAGTCCTAAAAATATAGAAATATTTTAAACAAATTTTTCTGGATTTCTCATCAGTTATAAGGGACGAAAATGGCTTCCTCTACTACGGGTAGTGCAGCAGCATTTTTCTATAAATTCATGAACCGAAGGTAGCTATAAATCAATGAAAAGAATTGTGGCATGGTTCTTTTTTTTGGAGGGAATAGTTGCATACATTGCATAGTATCCAGTGTGCTTCATTAGGTGCAAATTTAGCAATGAACCATTTTCCACCAATACGTCGCAAAATGTTTTCAGGCTCGGGTATTACAAACATTCAAAATACTACTTGTAAGCAACTCCCTCCATTCAGTTAAATTTCATTTAAATTCAAAAGATTGGGATATTTTGCTCATTAAGGTGATTACTTCTGGCGCACCAAGATCTACCGTTACCACCCGATAACCAAATTTCTCGAGCGGGTTACCAAAACCTTGATATAGACGCGTTTTAGTGTGTTTGTTCACTCATTTTAGTCTGTATGTAATTTATATTAAAATATCAAAAACATCTTATAATTGAGAAGAGAGGGAGTAGTATACACCAGAGTATTAGGTATCATTGCTGAAGAAATATTCCAAACAAAAGGGGAAGGAGCAGGCACTGGGGTACCGTGGATTTGCATGGCCCTTCTACGAGCCATGGAAATGAGCTGAGCTTGAGCATGCCATGCTTCCTGTCTTGCTTGGACCAGCTCCTGAAGGGACTTGGTCATGTCGAAGGGATCAATGTAGGGGTCATTGAACAACACCGTGTCCACCATCCGCCCCACCTTCCGTCGGGCCTCCACTCTACTGCGCTCGTTGTCACCCGGCGGCTGACCTCTTCTTCAGCAGCAACGCGAGCCTTGGCAAGGCCAACCTTCTAAATCAGTTTGCCCATGCTGTAGCGACTTCGATTGTGTCACGCTCTCTCGAGATTCTTGACAGTGCTATCTGTTGCACTTGCGCACGGCCATGGGCTGCTTCGGACTCTTGGCAGTCGTGGGGTTCGCCATCAAGCTGGGTTTTATGTGCACACAGGAAGAGCAAGAGTGCAGGTCATCGGTAGCGGCAGCGCTACTGCGCGAGAGCAGAGACAATAGCAGCACCATGGTGTCGCCCATGTTCCGGCGGATGTGACAGTTGCGCATGAGCCAATGGCCGTGGCGGGAGAGCATGTCGGCTTACATGGCAGGAGTGTGCATAGGAGGCTACCGTGCACCTTCATGGCCGTTGCTTGCTCTCTCGTAAGAGTGGTTAGGAAACCCCAAGTATTAGAGTGAAGTAACCTAACAATAAGTATTTCCCTCAGTAGAGAATCAAGGTTTATTGAACCAGAAAGAGTTCTTCCTGCAAACAAAATCACTGGTACCTGCACATAAAATACAGAACAAACTTATCCCCAACTGTCAAGAAGGTTGTCAAGCTTCTTGTCTTGCTTGTTACAAAATTAAATTGCATGGTATGATAGGAGTTGATAGATAGAAAAAATAAACAAAATGGTACAACAAAAAATAATATTTTTAGCAAAGTTTCCAGTATAAGAAGAAAGACCCCCCACGTCCATAAGTTTGCTAGTGGCATCTCTCCAAGCATATAAGTGTGGTGTGGTGAACGAATTATAGTTGGGCAGCGATTAAATTGCAATATTTATATTTATGACTATGATCATTCATGGTATAATCTCATATAGGCATTATATCTATGATATGTAGACCATTATACAACTTCATCTACAACTAATACTCCACCCCAAGACCGCTATTTGCTACTCACGTAAGAGTTGTTGGATTTCCCTGAAGAGGAAGGGTGATGTACCACATAAGCATTTCCCTCAGTTAAGAACACATGTTTAATCGAACCGGTAGGAGTCAACAAGCTAACAAGATAAGCATCACCTACAGACAAACAAAATAAATACTTGCACCCAACTTAGGCAAGGCCTGTCAATCCCCTCGTCTTGTTAGTTACAAGGTTAAAGGGAAATGGTGGATAGATAATGGTATAGTGAAGTGGAAACATAATGAAAGAAAATGAAAGAGCGATTATGTGGAAGCAAGTATTAATACAGAATAGACCCAGGGGGCATAGATTCACTAGTGGCATCTCTCTCGAAAGCAGGTAATGACATGGTAGGCAAATTACTATTGGACAATTGATAAAAAAAACAACATTTATAACCATGATCATTCATGACATAATCTTGTATATAGACATTATGTCCGTGATAATTAGACTGTTATAACTGCATCTACTACTATTACTTCACCCAAAAACTCTATCCAGCATGTATCTCAATGTATTAAGTTTATAAAAATAGAGCAACACAATAAGCAAGATGACATAATGTAGACAAAAAGAAATCTAGCAATAAGATTAAACACCGTCGTTTTATCCTTAGTAGCAACAATACAAATACGTGTCTTGTCCCTATTCTGTCACTGGGATATAGAATACCATAAGACTGAACCTACTACTATGCACCACTCCCCCTAAAGAATTACCCATCTATCTTTACCAGAGAAGGCAAAATAACTCGAAAAGCATACCTAGCTACTTAATTACAGAACAAAGAAAATTTATTTTTTTAATCATATCCAATGAACAATCTGATCATAAATCCATAATTCATCGGATTGCAGCAAACACACCATAAGAACTACATCAGAGATGTTAATAGAGTAAATAAATTCGTGGTCAATATAAATAGTACAGACATTGATTCATAGTTCACTTCTCTGTGATATACTAGTGTATTACTGCTGTCTGGGCACTATAAGTGCCATTGCTTCTAACCTAGCTTCCCATGTCGCATAGGTCACAAGCAACTTTGCAAATAGCATCCTTTTCCTGTCCTCCATAAAGTGTGCGTGCAAGGTTATGAGCGTCTAGATGCATATAAGGTGGGATTAGAAGACATTGGGAAAACTGTGTTAGGTACAAATACGTATGTCTGCATGAACCATAAGGTACCTTACACATAACATCCATCTCCTGGGTCGCCATGTAGCCATGCATTCTCTAACCTCGCAGGAGTTTCGACCACCGCCGTCTTCAAGTTGACATAGTTGTATTGATTCTTTCGTAGACAATAAATATGCCTAACTAAGTTAATTTAACACTAGAAAAAGGCCCGTGCCTTGCAATGGGATAATAAAATTGTGGTCTTCAAATCAAGTTCCAAATATTCACACTACATATATTTGAATATTTGTGCACCAACAGGTGCGCATCCGGAAGTAAGATACGTGCATTCTAACATGCTCACAATGGAATGATGTTGGACTTGATCCTTGATGCGTCTATTTTTTCGAGTACATCCTCGATGCCTGTATGAGAAAGAAAAGAAAAGGTCAGATTCACGATGGATAAAAACTAGAGGGGCCTATGACGTACGAATAATTCAGAGGAACACTATTTTTTTTCTTCACTTTTACGGGTTATGATGTGGGTAATTTACTTCAACTTTAGAGGCAATTTCGATGACAGGTGAGAAATTCAGAGAAACAATTAACAAAGAGTTTTTTTTTTCACTTATGGGTGGTCGGATGGGTAATTTATTTCAACTTTATGGGTAGTTTCAGTGATTGGCAAAAACAGAGAAACATTTAAGGAGGAGTTTTTTTTCACTTATGGATGACATAATGGGTACTTTATTTCTATTTTATGGGCAGCTTAGCGTAGGTGGACGGATGAAGAAAATCAGAGAAATGCATTGTTCTTTAATATTATTATAGCACAAATGCCCGTGCGTTGCAACGGGGCATACATATGTTTTTGCGAGAAAAACTTTTGATCTATATTATTCAACTATCAAGGTAGTACGAAGAACATCGGAAGTAAAACTTACATCCAGGTCCATAGACCATCTGGCGATGACTATAACCACTGGAGCGAGCACCGCCACCATCGCCCTCCATCATTGGAACCGGACAAACCTTGTTGTAGTAGATAGTCGAAAAGTCATAATGGTAAGACCTCATAGGACCAACGCAGCAGAAGAACAACCGCCGCCGATGAAGAGAGGCGTAGATCGAAATGTTTCAACCTGCCTACACATTTGATGGTCCAAACATGCCCGTGCGTCAGCTTTATGGTGGCCGGCCATGCCCTCGCAGCTGCCTTGTTGGCACGTCTCCCTGCGCTCGCGAGCATCCTCGCTGCATCACTCGTCGGTACTACTCAATTATCTGTGGCGATTAGACACAGCGTGGCTGTCACAGCGATGTGCTCGTGGCTGTCATCCTCCTTGATTCCTTGCCAGAGTGCCTTCCATCTTGGTCGCATCTCTCCCCAACGTGTGAATGGTTCACTTAGGCTGTTGTTTGAACTTGGCACAGAAGGCCTAGTTTCTGTAGGAGCATGACTATGGGCACTTTATTGGTGCCCCTCCTCTAGTTTGAGCTCCGCAAAACCCTTTGTTCACCTTTTGGATGTCATCGAGGATGTTAGACTCCAGGCTCACCATGAAGAACTAGCCGAGCATGTCCTACCTGTCGGCCGCCACAAGGCAACCTTACCAAACCAGTCAGCAACCGATTCAATGGCACACAAGCCGGAGGATCCACTGAAACCCTAGGCCGGGTCATGTTGTCGTCGGCTATGTGTCTTCCTCCTATGTCGGCGTATTCCTGCGGGTCAAAGATGTGTTGGTGCCGCCTTGCACCAAGGAACAGCTGCTCCATGGGCTGCATGGGGGGCAATCCCCCGGGTGTTTCAAGGACACCTACAGCGTGGGTTCTGGAGAACACGGTCACGCGCCTTGCCACTAACCGCTCATCGCCTATGTGTTGTCACTGCCCACCACCTTCCGCCTGGCGCCGGGGCGCTCACCACGCTCATCTGCATTCCGGTTCAGCTGTGCCCCATGTTCCTAACCAAGGTCCTCGTCGCCAGTGGCCGGGGTGGTCAACTTCGGTGATGCGACAACACTGGGGCGAGGATCAACGACGGCGACGCTAGGGCACGCCAGTGTTGTATTTATATATAGAAGGATAGGTCTGGTTGTTCCTTGCACGATCAAAAGGCCTGGCCACGTACTGTAATATAACTTGGAGAACATGTACTCCCTCCGTTTTTATTTAGTCCGTGTATTAGGATTGGTCAAAGTCAAGATTTATAAACTTTGACCAAGTTTACGGATAAAAATATTAACATATACAATAACAAAACAATACCATTCGATTCATTATTTAGTATACTTTCACATCATATAGATTTGTTATTGTAAATGCTCATATTTTTTTATAAACTTGGTCAAACTTTATGAAGTTTGACTTCAGTCAAATCTAATATGCAGAGTAAATAAAAATGAAGGGAGTACATACATGAGGATCAGTGGTGGCTATTTGTGTCGGGGTGTTTCACGACAAAGAAAATGAGCAACTGGGCTAGCGCCCGGCGACTCTTGCGGCATCGACGCAAGGCAAATTCCTGGATTCGGACCGGATAACTAGAAAACGGTCAGGATCCAATCCCTCACGGGAGGGGAACTTTTGGTCTATGGGTGTATCTACACCCTATATGGAAAAACAATTTAGTAATTCAACGAAAAGTCAAAAAATTCTAAAAATATTTTTGAAATAAACTTGACCTTCCATTGTACTTGTCAGAAAAATTCCACAAAAAGAAAACCAGCCTTTGACTTCTTTTCAAAAAAGTCAAATTTTTGGCCAAAGTAGTGTGAATAGTGATCTATAATAGCAAATAAATTTTGTCTTTTTTGCTCTAAAGTCAATGTTGGTTTTTTGTTCATGAAAATTGATATATTAGTGCAAAAGTAAGTCAAGTTTATTCTAAAAATACTTCTGAACTATTTTGACTTTTTATTTAATTATTAAAAAAATCCCCATATTGGGTGTATCTACAACCAGGAACCAAAGTGTATTTCCCATCCCTCACGCCTGATGTTAGCGTCTGCGGTCTAGATGGCCTTGGGCCCAAGCGGAGGCCCAACGTGGCGTACGAAACTGGCCCATCATAGTATTATCGACATTCACATTTGTGCCTCTAACTCGAACCCACTACTCAAATTTATCCCTAACTTTTTGATGTGCTCAAATTTGCCCCTAAAAAGCATTTAAGTCACATGAATACCCTTTCAACTAGTCAAAGTGTTTGACCGAAACTTTGAAAATTCATAATAAATTCGTATGAACTCGAAAGAATGCAAAAATAAGATATCAAAATGTTCATAAAAACATCACCTATATGCGCATATCATTTACGTTCATGACAAAAGAACTCTTCAAAGCTTTTTAGGGTTTATAACATTAAAAAACTATTTAGGTGAATGCAAATAAATGCGCATGTAGGTGATGAACGTAAATGGCATGCGCGTATATGTGATGTTTTTATGAACATTTTGATATCTTATTTGCATTCTTCAGAATTCATATGAATTTGTTATCAATTTTCAAAGTTTTGGTCAAACAACTTTGACCAGATGATAGGGCATTCCTACGACTTAAAATAATTATTAGGGGCAAATTTTAGCATGTCAAAAAGTTAAGGGTAAATCTGAGAGTGGGCGCAAATTAGGGGCATAAATGTAAATGTCCCTTATTTCTACTACGGCTCTATGAATTAGTACCACCTCGTGTACTTAAAAAAAAATAGAAGACAGATGTAAAATTGGGTGAACGAATGTAAACTGGAGCTGGAAACTGTTACTATTGTGTTTTGTAAAGCACAGTCAGCGATGCAAACTAGTACTATCTGATAACAATCCCCACTGGGAAGGGTAAAACCACTGCCAAATCTGAACTAGTGCATACTCATGCTCCATGTTGCTGCTACTTTTTTCTAGAAAAGGAGATCACCCCCGGCTTCTGCATCTGGACGATGCATGCATCCACTTTATTAATTATTCAGAAAGAACTTACAAAGTAATACATCAGTAAGTCTAAAGCCACCATCTCGGCAACATCTGTCGCTACTCCTATCCACTTGATGAAGGGGTGCGGAAAATCCAGGCTGAATACCAAACAGACTTCGCACCAAAGCCTAACATCTAAAGCCGGAGTCCCCAACTAAGCCACAATGCTGGGTCTGGGGCACACAACGGTCCGGCGCACTCTCAGAGGCTACCGCCACCGTCTTCCACCTATCCATCTTCAGAACAGGAATTGACGCATCGACCTTGCCAGGCCTGCCGTCGACGCTACCACGACGCCAGACAGCGCCGTCCTCCTGCATGAGTCCGTCAACCCGCATCGGACGCCGAGACTCCAGCACCATGCCACTGAGATCCACCGTCATTGATGTGGAGGATGAAACCCCGATCTGCCTCTGGGCCCTTCCAGCCAGCACCTGCTCCGAAACGATGCCCCCAAGAGGGAGAACAACATAAAAGATGCCATCATCGTCCGATCCGGGAAGACCCTGATCTAGGGTTTACCCCAAAGCAACCAGAGGGAGATGACGTTGCCTGCAATGACGATGCCTCAACAAAGAAATGACGTCAATGACGCCGCCATCATCCGTCAACACCGAGGTCGACGCTATTTTCACCGGCAGTCATGCCATCCCAGCCCAGTAATTTACTGGAAGTCCTCGTCAATGTTGTTGCTACTTACTCCAGTACTACGTACAAATTATTTAGATTCACTGTAAGACTTTCCTCTACAGGGATTGAAGGTGGAGGGCCATACCATACGTCACCAAAATCGAGGATTCGAAGGCCACCTATATCCTTGGGCCGAAAAACCATGTCCCAGTTGACGAGTGAGTGGCGATCACATGCGTGATCGCCGTTGTCTACTTTACAAACCATCTTATTAATCTTATTGTGGACCCCTTTCATAGGGTGAAGAACCAAAAGTTTGATAAATACTAATCACCAGAACCAAGATTTAGTGAGAATAATTCTTATAGCACAAGTAAAATGCTTCCGTCCATCCTCTGAGCTTTCAGCCCACTCTGTTAGTAAGGGGCTAGAAGTCAAAGTTGTTGGGCTTCCTAAAATGCACTGACAACCCTAGTAATAGTAAGCATCCTACCTTCGCATGGAAAGAAAGGTAGCATCTTATCAAGAATTTGTTTCTTTTCTTTACAGGTTGGTAAGCAGCCGCCATCAAAGCACTTTATTAGGATTTTGGCAATTGCAACATGAACGTCTGCATCAGAAAACATTTCCGCATCACCCTCTTAAAGAGAGAGAATGAAGAAAACGTATCTTGCTATGATAAGCTTTACAATCCATACTTTGCTCCCGCATACTCAGCTTTTGCAAGGGGGTAGTAGCAAGGGTAAACAACATGATGGAGACCTCAATCCTTGTCAAACGACATGCCAGATCACCGTTCCGGAGTTCCTCGGAAGTGATCATGGTCAGGAGCAAACATAGCTAGTTCATGTATCTTTGACCGCAATTGAAAAGTGGCAAGCACCTCCTGCAAGAAAGTCCAGTAAACCATGTAAAATGATTTTGATGTTTAATTTTATGAATAGCCTGAAATGACCTTGCGGTGAAAGTCATGGAGGGGGTGCTGACACAATGTCCTAGTGGGTCGGAGATTTCTTCATGGCCAATAGCATGGTTATTTCTGTTGCAAAGCTATGGAACAATATAAGTGGCTTAAACTTATCCACTTTTTAGTGAACCAAGATGATGTTTGATGAGTTTAGGAAAGCCCAAATATGATGTCTTAAATTCATCGACCTTGTGAATGGAAGTGTGGGCGCCACCTTTGATGACATCCCAACATACTCTGAGGAACAATGTAACCAATCTTCCAAGCCCCGAGGCCTACACCAAAGGGATAGGGAAAAAATAGCGACTTCAATTTCATCTTAGTTGAAGTTGGCCTCTAGAGTTGTAATGTCCGAGGGCTTTTGAGCCTTTTAATGAAATATATTGCCATTTGAAAGGCATTCAAGATCTAAATGAAGTTTGGTATCCAATAACCGTAATATTGAAGAAAAAAAAACATAGATTGCCAACGAAGTTAAAATAGGCAAGCTGGTGTAACATCCATCTGCAGAATCGCACATGCATTTCACATGAAAAAAGCTCTAAAGAAAGAAAGGAAAAATAAATAAATAGTGCACCAACCTTCACATGTGTAAATTATACTTTTTCGATATATAACTCCATCTCCCCAGGGCTGATTGCAAGGTTCAGTCGTTTGTTCGTCCACACTTCAATAGTCACTCCTTTCGTTTGCGTGCGAAAGGTGACAAACACTTAAGTAGGGAAAAAGGCATGCAAGAGAATAACCAAAAGAGCACAATCACTTAGGAATTAAAGGCATCAGAAGAAAATTAATTCTTCCTCAGTAATTCTAATGGCCTTCGAGGTAGCGCATGTCTCTACGGAATTCAGGAGACATGGCTCCTTTTACTAGAAGTCTAACATTGTAGTCTGATCACACGGGAGGTTTTGAAAGCACTGCTGCTAATCTCTCGGGTTCTTGTGTATACATCGAATTATTGGGCTCCATGTAGATGTAGCAGTAGTACTTTGCCACTTTGAATGTCTCTCAGCAGTAGTAGTACTTTGGATAGGTTTTGAAAGCACTGCTGCTAATCTCTCGGGTTCTTGCCAGCTTTAGGACTTGCACCGCCTTCTTCTTCTTAACGTAATGTGTATATTGCCTGAGTAATTAACTCGTCAACATAGCAACCATTAGCACGCACTTGTATGAACAATAGTGTTTAACTCGACTGCAATTGAACCTTACATACATGTACTCGTCTTAACCACTGCCTACGCGCTCCAACTAATCTTGAATTAACTAACGAATATGTAGCTAAAAAATAACACTTTTAGGGCTAGAGTTTCAAAAAACGACATGTTTTGTAAAATTCTCAAAATACTATCGCAACATTTGGTTGGTGGTTTAAAAAACTCCAGTTGTTCACTCAGTTAAAAGTAAGAACAATTGATCCTAAAAAAGAAAATTAAGGACAATTATGACATATTGAGCCCAGTCGTCAGGCCACGTGGTATTGGTAAATAAAGTCAATACAATAAGTTGGACCATCTCCGCCCCTTCTCGTTCCCATCTCTGCCCCCTGCTTGGTTGTACGCCGTTGCGCTCGAGCCCATCTCCGACGAGACAATGAGATGCAATGTGAAGAGCCCGGCGATGGTTGCTGGGCGGCCAGGGCGACGCCCTTGCCACCCAGCTGGTTGTCGCCCTGGGAAAGCTCGGCCCGTTGCAGAGGAGAGCCATGGCGGCTGGCGGCGGGGGCGGCTATATATTGCCTGAGTAATTAACTCGTCTTAACCACTGCCTACGCGCTCCAACTAATCATCAATTAACTAACGGGTATATAGCTAAAAATTAACACTTTTAGGGCTAGAGTTTCAAAAAACGACATATTTTGTAAAATTCTCAAAATACTATCGCAACATTTGGTTGGTGGTTTAAAAAAACTCCAGTTGTTCACTCGGTTAAAAGTAAGAACAATTGATCCTCAAAAAAGAAAATTAAGGACAATTATGACATATTGAATCCAGTCGTCAGGCCACGTGGTATTGGTAAATAAAGTCAACACGATAAGTTGGACCATCTCCGCCCCGTCTCGTCCCCATCTCTGCCCCCTGCTTGGTTGTGCGCCGTTGCGCTCGAGCCCATCTCCGGCGAGACAATGAGATGCAGTCCGAAGAGCCCGGCTGGTTGTCGCCCTGGGAAAGCTCGGCCCGATGCAGAGGAGAGCCATGGCGGCTGGCGGCGGGGGCGGCTATATATTGCCTGAGTAATTAACTCGTCAACATAGCAACCAGTAGTACGCACTTGTATGAACAATAGTGTTTAACACGACTGAAATTGAACCTTACACACATGTACTCGTCTTAACCACTGCCTACGCGCTCCAACAAATCATCAATTAACTAACGGGTATATAGCTAAAAATTAACACTTTTAGGGCTAGAGTTTCAAAAAACGACATGTTTTGTAAAATTCTCAAAATACTATCACAACATTTGGTTGGTGGTTTAAAAAAACTCCAGCAGTTCACTCGGTTAAAATTAAGAACAATTGATCCTAAAAATAATTCAAGGACAATTATGACATATTGAGCCCAGTTGTCAGGCCACGAGGTATCTATACCTACTAATAAAAGAAATAGGTATTCTTAGTCCGTCATGCTATTTTGTAGAAAACCCTCTGATGTTTCTGACATTAAACCCGCAGTACATATCAAATGTTTTTTAAAATACTCATATCTTCTAAACCGTAACTCCAAATTTAACATGTTATATATAAAATTTAATTAGAAAAATATGTAGAATCTGAATATGATGTTATTTTACCTGTTAACAATTTTAAAAATACTAGCTAGGCTGCAATGTTAATCAATAATGCATTATCCATATTTTTTTCATACCGGTACTGATTCAGATTGAGGATGAACACCTCAGCAGAATTAGGATTGGACATGAAATTGAAGATAAATTTGCTAGAGACACCCAATAAATAAGGACATGCTTGACAAGAAATAAAAGAAGGACCCAATAAAGATAGGATGTCCGCTATAAAAGAAGGACGCAATAAAGATGGGATATCCGCTATAAAATAAATAAAAGAGAAAATGCAGAGGAGATCCGATAAAGATGAGATGTTGCGCTATTCTCCTATATATAAGAAGAAAAAAGAGAGGACATGCATGAAAAAAGTAAAAAGAATGCATGCATGACAAAAAATAAAATAAAAGACAAATTTGATAAGATTTAAATAATGATGAAACAGAGACCAATACCTATGACATGTATGGCAAGAAATAGTGGTGAAATAGGGGCGCAAGTACCTGTGTCAACAGGAGTCCATACAAAAATGTTCTTTTTCAGACAAAAAAAATCTCTTTTTATGATTAAAAAATACTATATCTTTTTAACAACCTTTTTAACAACTCTTCATGTATTTAAGAAATAGCTACAAATTCTTAGATTATAGTACATTTTTTATAAACTAAGAGCGTGTGGTATTTTTTTCTCCGTTGCAACACACGTCAACAGGATAAGTGCGCCGTCCAGCGCCCCGTCTCGTCCCTATCTCCGCCCCGGACGCTGCTTCAGTGACGTAACTGCAGCTCCGTCGCGGTCGAGCCAATCTCCGGCGAGACAGTGAGGTGGTAGTCGGAGGAGCCCGATGATGATGGCTGGGTGGCCAGGGCGTGGCCAACGAGCTGGTGGTCGGCCTTGGCAATCTCGGCCCGATGCAGAGGAGAGCCATGGCAGCTGGCGGCGGGGACGGCTGTATAGGGCGGGGCCCTGAAGGCGACGCCGTCCGAGCAGGCGCCTTCCTCCCGGGCGTCCCTCTGCGCGCCGCCACCTTCAAGCACGGCCGCCTTTCGCCTCCGCATGGTGAGCTCCCCGCACCACGCCGAGCAGCAATAGTTAGCCCCCGCACCGCCGCATCGTGGCCGTAGCTCGTCTTTCCGGCGCTACCCCGCCCGACCGCTGGCCGACGAGCACCGCCCTGCTCCGCGTGTGTGTGCGTGGGGGGGGGGGGGGGGGGGGGGGTGGTATGTTGGTGCCAGCCCAGCGGATCCGATCCCGATCCGTATGGTATTCAGATATATTTAGAGAAAGGATGTCGATCTCGATGGATTTGAGACGCGATGCAAGCTAACGCAGCGACGGGGATCTGATTATTTTGTGCATGAATCCCATACGGATTAGAGGGGATTTGGCCATGTGTGCAGCGGGAACTAAAAAACAGAGAGCGCAGAATAGATTACAGGAAATTTTGTGTGGGATCACATTCAGGAGATCGTTTGTCTCCTGGATGAACCACTCGGCAACCTGGAGACTAGTGGTTTAATTTAATTCTCGCACCATGTAGTCATTCACTAAGGTAGTAGAGACATCCAAATGCATGAGCACAAACAACACACCATCACATTTTCTCAGTCTTAGTTACAGGGCACACCCGTACACACCATTACATATGCTCAATCTTAGTTACAAGGCACAAATTTATAATAAGTAGCAGGGGCCAACACTCAGCCGATCAACATACATAGATACAGAATATATATGTCCACACGTGCACTGTGGACAGAAACACACAACAGCAAGCCAAATAGCACACACAAACCACACCATGGGATGGGAGTTGATGATGAATGGATATGATAGGAACGGCACCTCCGGCATCAATCCTGGCTCTTCCAGCAGTATGGGAATCTTGCGGCCTCGCCCATTTCTTCTATGTTTCCCATTTCTTGGTATTGGGTTTCTGGTTTGTTGTGCATAAGATTGGGTTTATTTTTATGTTTGTTAATTGCTTCTTTCAACTCAACAGGGATCAAATCGCCATTGAACTCCAGCTCCTTCAATTTTGGCAGGTTTTCAATGCGAGAGAGACTCCCCAGCGTGCCCTTTGTGAAGGACCAGATGATTTTCTCGAGCTTAGGAGCAGATCCGCTTGCGAACTCTATATTGGTGATGGCAGAACCGTCGACAATAAGAAGGTTGAGCCTTGGGAACTCATCTTTGTTGAAAATAATCTCGCTTTCAGCACAAGCTTTCTCCTTAAGCACTAGGCAGCGCATATATTGTATCTTGGCAAACATTTTCAGATCATCTTTGTTCAGTTTGGTACCACAAAGAGTCACCTTGGAAACTTTCTCGGCCTTGTCAAATAATGAAAGCTTATTGTTGTTGTTCAACTCGACTTCCTTCAGTTCCGGAAGGTCTTCGACCCCCGAAAGAGATTGTATGCCATCAGTGGAGCACAAAATGATCTTCTCGAGCTTAAGGGCTCCACCTTCAAAGAAGATGTCAGTCATGTAGGAGCCCTCAACAAGAAAGCACTTGAGATTTTTGAATTCATTGTCCTTGAAGGTGAGCTTGCTGTCGATGTATGCTTTGTCTCGGAGCCTGAGACAAACTATATTGGGAAGTTTGTTGAGGACCTCCAGATCAGCCTGCTTCAGTCGGGTTCCAGTTAGAGTTATCTTCGCAAGTTGGAAGAAGTCGTTATGTTTGGTCAGCACTTGAAGAAGTTGCCCCTTTTTTGTGGTTCCAGTAATGCTTAGGCTCTCAAGAAGAAGCTTGGGAGGATGTTTATAATATTGGAGAACAGTACTTGGGAAATCTTCGTTGGAAGGATCTTGCTCAGTCATGGGAAGAGTGATTGACAGAGACTTGAGGCACTCATGCAGGTCACTGATAGCTCGAAGCAAATTCCTAATGAGTTTGTCATTGTCTCCAATAACCACACCAAGCTTCCTCAGCTGCCACAGCTTTCCAATATCTTTCAAAACTTGATGATTTTGTGCCTTGACATTTGACAATACTTCCATGTTTAACATTTTCCCGATCTTG
The DNA here is from genome assembly GCA_011799875.1 of Thinopyrum elongatum. Lineage (NCBI taxonomy): Eukaryota > Viridiplantae > Streptophyta > Magnoliopsida > Poales > Poaceae > Thinopyrum > Thinopyrum elongatum. Next base: position 75,117,633 of record CM022303.1, read on the forward strand.
TCAGGAACATAAGATATTTCAGTACTGCCTGCCCTTGAGTTCAGCACAGCACGACCAGCCAGCAAACGTTTCAGCTTTAGGAGTAGGACATTTACTGTTGCAGACTCAGGCACATGGGTGTCTCGAATATCCAATACTTCCAGCTCACGGAGGTTGTTGATTTCAATAGGCAGCTGTTTAACATCTGTTCCCCTTAGACTCAGATACTTGAGCAGTAACATTGTTCTGCAGATGTCCTTGAGGTACCGCTGGTTCTTACCACCAAAGCATTTACAGCCTTCTAGATCTAGCACCTTGATAATGGATACTCGAAATGATTCTTCATAGAGCTTTTCGAAGAATCTGTTGATTTTATCAGAGCGACGGATTCGAAGATTGTTGAAAATGGAGAAGTGGCGAGCCAAGTAATGTGATAGCCGTGTTTCTATAATGCGTTGTTTTCTGGCGATCTTGGTTATGAATCCATGAACCACATCACCTATCACACAGCTCTTCACCTGTCCTGTAGCACCAATATCAGCAGGATAAACAAGCCACCGGTTAATTAGCGCATCAAAACATCGATTGGCATGTCGAACAGAACTGGCCCAGTCTTGCTTGGTTATCAACCCCTCTACAACCCACCGTCCTATCAAGGTTGACCGCCTGATGTGTTGTCGTCGAGGGAAAATTGCTAGGTATAGCAAGCAGGACCTGTATTCCTTAGGCAGGTCACTGTAAGAGAACATGAACATCTTCTTAGCAATGATATTGCTATCGAATGAGTTGTGTGCAGATGTGTGTGAAGCTTGAGGTACCGGCTGCAGGGCTTTGTGCAACTTGCTTAGCTCTTCATTGCTCCTCTTGGGGTTGGCGTGCAAAGCATGAATGAAGATCTTCATGCAGAATTCATGTTGCTTACACTTGTCCAAGATGTCAAGATAAATCTTCGGGTTATCTTCAAGCATGTGTTTTTTTGTAAGCTCAAGTGCAGTATCACGGTAGAGTCCAAGAAGACAATAGTCTATAGGCTCCCGCAGTGGCCAACAATATTCTTTGGCTCGTGCTATGTTATCTTTGAATGTCAACATCAGTGCACCGGCTATGCGACCAAACATGCTGAAAGCATTTTTGGTATCCTCCCATCTGGATACCCAGTCTTTATCAAGTTTGAGGATAACCAGGATCTGGCCATCTTGGCTTGTCAAACAATCTTCAATTTTGTCCATGATTCCTTTGATCTGGAGCTGATCTTTCATCATGCACTCAATTTCCTGAATCTTCATTATGGTTTCTTCAATTAGAGCATCCGGGATACAATGCTGATTTTGTATACCATTAGCTATATCTATTTCCTTCACGGATTTGTCTTCCTGCAGCTCAGCTGGACCTGGTTTCTTCATTGATTTGTCTTCCAGCAGCACAGTACCTGGTTTCTGCATGGATTTCTCTTGAAGGACCTTGCGGATCATTTCTTTGATTTGATCCTCGACCAATATAATGGTGCTAGTGGCACTGATGGCAGTGGCTTGCTCCTGGATCTGTGGGCGCTTCTTGGTGGTCACCGGGGTGAACACCTCCCTTAGGATCTGTTCATAGTGGGCTTCATTGAGACGAATTGCCTTTGTTCCTGCATCTTCTTCCATATGCCCTTTAAGCTTCTTGGCTAGTTCCTTGATGATAACCTCGTGCGTGATGTCTTCCTTCCTTTCTTGGTCTTGTTTGGTAGCAGGTGCACCTTCAGCTGGCTTGTGCTTGAGCTGCCACAGCGCTCGGAGGAGTACCCCTAAGGGTTCATCTTTAATGGATTCTGGCAGACCCAGCACGTCTTCATCCATTTGTTCCAGGTTGATCTGCAGCTGTCCACCCTTCATTTGTTCCATGATTTCTTCAAACTTGTTGTCCAGGTTCATTGCTTGGATTTGTTCTGTCAATTGATTGAGCAGCTTCCATTTTTCTAAGCGAATATCAGTTTTTATTTTCTCAGCCTCCTCTTCACTGACTTGATCTTCCTGTTGCTGGGGCTGGGGTTCGGCAGATTGAAGCTTCCGCAGGATGTAGTACAGAATGTCCCGAGTTCGAAGGGCTCGAGCAAACAAGTGCACTGCTGGGATGTCGACCATGACACTGCGCCTGCCGGGACAACGTTTTTCCCACATTGCCGAAGCTTCCTTCGCAATAGCCAAGGTTTCCTCCTTATCCGGTGCCACAACGGCGACCGATGGTACAGGTTCCCCCTCAACAGTGTGGTGTTGCGCGACATCCTCTATCCATTCAGCTAGCTTCACCCTAATGTTCTCCTCCGGTGTACGAGGCTGGTAAAATGTCCCTCTTACACCAGAATGGTTAGTCGTTGCCATTGCTAGCATGAGTTGATCGTTGCTCTTTTCTTTTTCATCTCCGGAACTAGCGGATGATGCGGACGCTTGCTCCTCCGCTGTAGGCGACAGTGCTGCTGCCGCCTCCTTCACCGGGACCTCAACGCCGTACCTGTAACATGCCAGAAATAATTAATTAGAATGAAAAGTTCAACCATGTAGCCAGAACAACAGCTGAAGAAAAGAAACTTCTGTAACTTAAATATATATAAGCCAGATGGAAATTCCGAGACCTTTGATAGGTTTATCAAATCAAAACAGTCAAAATGGTGTGGTGGTTTATCTTTCTATTTTCTTTTTTATGAGGGGGGTGTGTTGGTTTATTTAGGTAAGACTCTGGACGAGGGGGGAATGGGCTTGTTGTTTTGATGTTTTCGCAATGTTCATGTATATACAACTTAAAGCGAATTATATTATGTGACAAAATAGTCGCTCGGTAGCTAACTAGCTATAATAGTCAGTTTCAGCCGAGAGTTTGTCATTTCATTTATCAGTAGGTATTCATCTTAGTGCTGCCAGGTACACAGCCTTATACACTAGTAGCATATGATTCCTCCCCTCATTTATTAGTTCTTACTATTACTGTAGGAGAGAGGCGTTTTGGAGGCCGAGCTACATGGCTCTCTTTATCTTGTCCAGTCGTTGTCTCGCTGCGATCTGTGCAGCCTGTCTTTCTTACTATAATACGCAGACTAGTTTATGGAAATACGACGTTGGTGTACATGGGCGTTGGATATGTCCGGTCATTTCCTGAACATGACGTGAGTTGATGTGCTGACGGCTGGCTGCTATGTTTGAGTTGATGCGACAGCAGAGAGACCATGCATGCAGCTGCTCGACACTACGAGCGGCTCTTGCTGGTGGACTATACGTGTCAGAGCAGATTTATGCTATAGACCAAATAAAAAATGGGTTTACTGTGACAAATACCAGAACATACAAAAAAAAAAAAACGTTGCTAACTTGTTGGAAAAATATGATAACAAAATGTGAACTGGACCAGGGAATCCAACAACGAATTAGTTGTGTTGGGAAAACTAAAAAAATGTTTGACGCAACTGGTGAATTGTTTTTCTATTTTGGAAATGTGGTACTCCCTCCGATCCAAATTAATTGACGTAGACTCTATACAACCATGTATAGACGTTGCATCAATTAGTTAAGATCGGAAGGAGTAGCAAACTTGCTACGAGGTAATCCCATGCAAAAACAAGATGGTACATTAAATTCTCTGGCTATGGCATGATCGGGAGGAGAAAAAAAAAGACAATCGATCGGCATTGTCTCCTAGCACAACAAAAGTGTCTGTGTGCGCGCGCATGTGTCTCAGAAAATTTAGATAAATCAATAAGAAGAAAATTTTTGAAGTAAATTATTGGTCCGGTGAAAATTTTGTTCTGGATGAGGTTGAGATAAACTACTTTTGCAATGGTACTGTGCGTGCATTGCCGCTATACGGTTGCCGTGATTTATGTACAAAAAAAGTTATCACTTTGTGTTTGATGACAATTTAGAAAGCGGTGACTTGTGCGCTTTTTGGTGGCGTGCCGTTGACATTGTGAGCGGCGCGTTTTTTTCATTGATTGCAATTTTTTTGAGAGACGCGTGACGTGCTTTATAAGGCTTGATTAATTTTTAAAATAAAAAGATAAACACAAAATATGAAATACGATGTGCCCAGTCACACCAAAAATGATAAAAATCACTTCCGCATGCATTCGGACAGAAAGATGTTTTTGGAGTGGGTTTGTGGTAGTTTGAGATTTTCGGATTGTATTTATTATTGATTGGTCATCTAGTTCATATGGTTGCTTATATTGGCCACAGAAAATACATGATTCGACTCAAATTTGATACATGACGCTTTTCGGACCATTTTTTTCATGGTTACTATACCAGCATCATCCCCTCTTTTTTTTTTGTGAAAGCATCATCGCCTCTCGCCTGGTATAATCTTGAGCGAGCCAAAGCGAGCATTAGTAATCGGAAGTGACAAAAGGCTCCAGTTTTCACAGATCAGATTTTAATGAATAATTATGGGGGTGTAATAATGGTGCATGTCTGTCGCGTGCTGATAGCTCGTTCACGATGGTTGTATGATGGCACGTATACGGGCGCCCGTAAGACCTCGTGGTTGACATGGGACAGCACTGTTGATAAAGGAGAATACAGTGGCCTGTAAATGCTGAAGGATGAAAGACGTGAGACTAATACGGGCATGCGCCTGATCTCCATAAAGACTGACGCACAAGATACCGAGCACCATGTAGCTCGGCCACCGAACGGCATTTTCGTTACTATAGTAACTGTAAACTCAGTAGTAATTGTTCATTATATTATCAGAGGCTGACATTTAATTGTAGCATGACTGAACTGTCAGCCTCATTTATTAGTTCCTACTAGTTAATTACTATGTTTATAAGCCAAAAACCAAAAGGCCAAAAATTAAGCCTAACAAAGCACAACTAATGTTGCATCCCAACGATGTCAAGCGAGCAAGGCCAAAGGCGTACATTGCATGAAGGGCAGCTGGACTATATCCTACCGAGGAATCGTCGAGACAGACGGGCGTTGATGGGATTAGTAGGCCTAGATGTTTTTTTTATTCCATGTTGCGTGTATCTAAAATACTTTATCTTTTATTCTCTCTCTAGCAAAGTGATACATGGTTATATATGTGTGCACTGTTTTTTCTACATGTATAATTAAATTGTCATCATTATTTTTTGTGAGGAGAAATGTTCATTACTCCCTCCTTTGCATATTAAGTGTTGTTGATTTATTATAACTTTGTAATTACATTTTTTTAATTTCTCGATTCCACAATAGGTATTATATACATTTTATTGTTTGATATGTACTATTTTTTGTTTCACGTATTTTCTGCATTTAATGGTTTTTGTTCTACTTATTTTAATCTATTTCGCACCACTTAATCCTGAATATTCATGACGACTTCCTTTTCAGATGAATTTTCCCACTGGTAATCGTGGATTGCTTTACAACAACTTTCAATTTCTTCCAAATTATTTTTTCTGTTACACTAGTAATTATGAGTTTTTTTCCTCTGATGATTTTATTTTTGTTCCACTTTTTTTATTCTAACAATAGTTATGTTCCATGATGAAGTTTAGTAATCTTGAGTTGCTTCGTCATGAGTAATTTTTCTAGTTATATTAATTTCTCTGTTCCAGTACTAATCTTGAATTATTCCACCATGACATTATTTTTGTTTCACTTTTCTTGTCCCAATAGAAATCCTAAATTATTGTGAAGATGATTTTCCCACTCTTTTGTTCAAGTAGTTGTATTGAATTTTTGCATGCTGATAATTTTTGTTCCACCACTTACTATGGTTTGTTCCAAGTTGACTTCCTTTTTGTTCCATTGCTAATTATAAATTGTTTTATTTTGGTCTTCTTTATTCTAATATTAATAATTTTGTATGATTATTTTATATTTTTTATATTTTTGTTGCATTAGGAGTCCGAGTTGTCCAATATGATTGTCTTGCTCTATTTATACTAATTCCTTGTCCTAATAATAATCTGGAATTGTCCCACAACTTCCTTTTTGTCTCACTTATAGTTTTTTTGTCCAACAGAAATCCTAGATTGTTCCACTTATTTTTTTTGTTGCAATAGGAATATTGATTGATTCCAGCATGACTTTTTTGTTCCACTTATGTTAATTTTCTATTAGTAATATAGCATTGTTCCATGACAACCTTCAATTTACTGTACTTATTTGATTTTTTGTTCAAATAGGAATCCGAATTTCTTCCATGACAATTTTTTTAATTTTTTTTTTCAACTAGTAGTATTGAATTGTTTCATGATCGTGATGTTCACTTGAGCTGCGTTGTTGAGTGGTCTACATAATTTGGGCCTTAGTGCATTGAATCCTAGTGCACGATTCCATAGTAGGGACTGCCAGACAGGCAAATCCTATTCCACACCCTCCTTCCTAACAAGCAGAGTGGTAGGGGCCTTGCTTAATGGGCCAGCCCATTTCCTTTTATGGTGTTTTCTTCGTTCGTTGTCCAATTTACTTGTCTTTTTTGGTGGTGTTCATGCGATTTCCCCAAGTTTGTGCATTTCATGGTTATTATGTCTTTAAAAAAAATTCACCTATTTGTCTTTGTTTCTTATCCCTTTTCACTATTTTATTATTTTTCCTTTTCATATTTTACCATTCAGTTTTATTTTCCGCCAGTGGAATATTTTGCTTGATTAAGGCACTTTTTGTGGATCCCAAACTTATCCCACAAAAAATATAGGGGAAAAAAAAGAGCCTGGTCAAAATTTAAGATAAAGAAAGTTGATGTTGAAAGACTGCGCCACAAGGTGGCATGTCTTTCTAGTCGCTGAAAAGCCAAAAGGGAGGCGATCTACATCCGCTCCTCCAAAAAAAGCAAAAAACAATATTTGGTGCCTATTTTTTTCAGAAAGATAATAACGAATATTTTCATAGATGCCTATATATGTACATACATATTTTTATCAACATATCGTTTAGACATAGGGTAAACTAAAATAATAATTTGTGGTGCTACGGATTTGTATTTTGGGGAGCTTTTAAACTGAAGTTTCTTTACTAATGTTTTACATGTACTGCCTCCGGTCCTTTTTAATCCACATATAAGATTTGTCTACAGTCAAACTTTGTAAAGTTTGACCAATTCCATTGAAGTAATATCAACATTTATAATACAAAATCAACATCATTAGATGCATCATGAATTTAATTTTATATTGTACAACTTTGGTATTGTAGATGTTGATATTTTTTAAATATAAATATGGTCAAACTTATGAAGTTTAACTTCAAACAAATCTTATATGTGAATTAAAAAGGACTGCAGGGAGTATGTCGAATACATTTATATATATCCGTGAAAAATATGTTTTTTTTAACTTCTGATTATATTTTTGTACTGTGGAGCACAAACCAGATTGACACTCTCAACATCCCCTCTCATTTGAGGCAGACATTTTCAAGGAAATCAATAGATTTTCACTTTTGTGCCACTCTCTCTTGCCATCCATCTCGATGTCCTTTGTTCCTCCATACCTTGGGGTGTCCATGCGCCTCTTAGGTTATGAATAGGTTGATGGCACGATAGATTCCATTGACAAACTTCAGTGGAGAAACACAATCTTGTGCTGTCCCCACTTTATGCTACAACTTCACGTTGATGACCAATTATTTGCATTGGTATAATTGTGTCTCTAAGCATTCTCTTATCCTGGAAGAGGAAGATTTATCCAACGTCGGCGGTCCATAGAAGTGCGAGAGTGAAACTCAAGAAAAAAATTCCATGATGACATATGAAAGGGATCTTTTGAAATAGCAGAGGTCTAGCAGACTTGGCTAAGAAGAGGTTCCTGGCTAAAACAGCCGTCAAAGATAAACTAGATTTCATCGCACTTCTTGAAACTGGTAGAGATAACTTCACTTCACAATTCCTCGGTTCACTTACTGGTGGCATTGACTTTGATTGGCTCTGCCTACCGCCAAGAGGAAGATCTGGCGGGATTCTTTTGGGGGTGAAATGCGAAACTCTTGAGGTACTAAACGTGGCACGAGGAGATTTTGTGGTTAAGTTCCGGGTTACGTCTAAATTGGATGGTTTTCGATGGGCCTTAGTGGCGGTTTATGGCGCAGCCCAACCTGAATTTAAACCGGGTTTCTTGGCGGATCTGGTTAGGATTTGTGGGGACGAGAGATTGCCAATATTAGTGGTGGGTGATTTTAACATCATTAGGAGGAAGGAAGAAAAAAACAATGATTGGATGGTGGTCCTTTATGTTCAATATGATCATTGAGAGTCTCAATCTTAGGGAGATAGAACTCACGGGTAGACAGTTTACCTGGGCAAACACTCTTCCTACTCCTACTTACGAGAAGCTAGACAGGGTGCTTGCGAGTGTGGAATGGGAACAGAAATACCCACTGGTATCGATGCACGCGATGCAGAGGGCGATTTCCGACCACACGCCCTTGTTAGTTGACTCGGGTGAAGCAACTCATATTGGCAATAAAAATATTTTCTCATTCGAACTAAGTTGGTTCGAAAAAGAAAATTTTATAGAGATGGTGGCGAGAGAGTGGGCTAGACCTGTTGCAGGAAGATCCAGCATCGAGCACTGGCAGAATAAGATCAGACACCTGAGACAATTCTTGAGGGGTTGGGCCAGAAATGAGAGTGGGATTTATAAACAAGAGAAGGAAAGGCTTATCCAGCTGATTCAGACGCTAGATTTGCAAGCGGAAACGAATCTGCTGGACGAGTCAGAGCAGGCAGTTAAGTCGGAGGCCGAGTTGAAATTACGTGCTTTGCTTAGAGAAGAGGAAATGAAATGGGCCTTACGCGCTAAGGTCCTTAAGGTCGTCCAAGGGGATGACAACACCCAGTTTTTTCATATGATTGCTAATGGCAAGCATAGGAGAAAGAAGATTATCCAGCTTGAGCAAGATGAGGGAACAATTGTGGGTCATGAAAATCTGAAGCTTTATATATCCAACTACTACAAACAGCTGTTTGGACCACCGGTGGATAATGCGGTGACCCTAGATGAGCAAGTAGTTGAGGATATACCTCAGTTGCGGTCAGAGGAAAATGAGATTCTTTCTGCACCTTTTACTGAGAAGGAGGTTTTTGAGGCGATCGCTCAAATGAAACTGAATAAGGCACCGGGACCGGATGGGTTTCTGGCAGAATTTTATAAGAAATGTTGGCATATCATGAAAGATGATCTTATGCCGATGTTCCATGATCTCTTTAATGAGCATCTGCAACTGTTCCATTTAAATTTCGGCACGATTACACTTCTGCCAAAGAAAGAGGAAGCAATTCGCATTGAGCAATTCAGGCCCATATGTCTCTTGAATGTGAGTTTCAAGATCTTTACGAAAGTGGCCACCAATAGACTGACACAGATTGCCCATTCGGTTGTGCAACCAAGTCCGACTACCTTTATGCCTGGAAGACACATCCTAGAAGGGGTAGTTGTCTTACACGAAACTTTACATGAAATCCACTCGAAGAAACTCGATGGAGTAATATTCAAAGTGGATTTTGAGAAAGCATATGACAAGGTTAAATGGCCATTTCTGCAGCAAGCCATGTGCATGAAGGGCTTTAATGGGACATGGAGGAATCAGGTGGATTCTTTTGTCCAGAAAGGCAGTGTTGAGATAAAGGTGAATGATGACATAGGTCATTATTTTCAAACGCATAAAGGCCTGAGACAAGGAGACCCGATGTCTCCGATTCTGTTTAACATCGTCGCAGACATGTTGACAGTTCTCATAGGTCGGGCCAAGGAGAGAGGCTTGGTAGGTGGTCTGGTTCCTCATTTGGAGGATGGGGGCGTCTCTATCCTACAATATGCGGATGACACTATTATCTTCATGGAGCACGACCTTGCAAAGGCCAGAAATATGAAGCTGCTATTATGCCTATTTGAACAACTGTCTGGTCTAAAGATCAATTTCCACAAGAGTGAATTGTTCTGCTTTGGTAGCGCCAAAGATGACCAAGACAGCTACAAATAACTGTTCGGTTGTGAACTGGGATCATTACCGTTCAGTTATCTAGGAATTCCAATTCACCATAGGAAGTTAACTAATAAAGAATGGAAATGTATCGAGGATCGATTCGAGAAGAAACTAAGCTGCTGGAAGGGTAAGCTTATGTCTTATGGAGGACGGCTAGTATTGATAAATTCGGTACTCACGAGCATGCCAATGTTCCTTCTATCTTTTTTGAGGTGCCCAAAGGGGTACACAAGAGATTAGACTTCTATTGATCTCGTTTTTTCTGGCAGTCAGACGAGGTTAAGACAAAGTATCGCCTGACAAGATGGGATATTATTTGTCGACCAAAAGACCAGGGGGGTCTTGGGATCGAGAACCTCGAGGTTAAAAATAAATGCCTGTTGAGCAAATGGCTATATAGGCTATCACAGGATTCCGAGGGTATGTGGGCACAAATCCTCAGAAATAAGTATTTGCATTCTAAAACTCTTGCCCAGGTTACCGTAAGACCTAATGATTCACCATTTTGGAAGGGACTCATGAGAGTGAAAGAAACTTTCTTCCATAGGGTGAAATTCATTGTTGGGGATGGAACAACAACCAGGTTTTGGGAGGATACATGTTAGGCGACACACCGCTCGCTCTCCAATATCCTTCCCTGTATCATATTGCTCAACGTAAGGAGGATTACGTAGCAACGGTGTTGCAGATGGTACCTTTGAATATCCAGTTCAGGAGGTCTCTAGTAGGGGAACGATGGAACTCTTGGTTACACTTAGTAAGGAGGTTGATGGATGTTCAACTCTCAGATCAGGGGGATACTTTGAACTGGAAGCTAACGGGTAATGGAGTGTTTACGGTCAAATCGATGTAATTAGATCTCATAAATTCTGGCCCAATCCCACGATCGATCCACATTTGGGGAGTTAAAGTTCCCTTGCGCATTAAGATCTTTATGTGGTTTGTTCACAAGCAGGTGATTCTTACCAAAGATAACTTATTAAAGCGAAGATGGGTAGGCAGTTCACGCTGTTGTTTTTGTGTTCATGATGAAACAATCCAACACTTATTTCTTGATTGCCCTCTCGCGAAGTTACTTTGGCGGTCTGTTCATATAGCCTTTAACATTACCCCTCCAGATAGCATTGAAGCATTGTTCGGGACGTGGCTAAATGGAGTGACTACTCATATTGCGTCTAGTATTCGGATTGGAATATGCGCACTTCTTTGGGCTATATGGAACTGCAGGAATGATATGGTTTTTAACAGACTATCTATGACTAACTTCTTGCAGGTTATCTTCAGGGCTACGGCATGGATCCGTACGTGGTCGTTACTCACTCCTACGGCCTCCAGGGAGCAGCTGGCTACTGGGTGCAACCGGTGGGAGATGGTAGCACGGGCTATATTCAACTGGTTTGGATGGCGGTCGCATAATAGGATAGGTCCTTAGTGTCCTTTCGTCCAGCCGGTTGTGGCTTTGAGTTGTTTACTTTGTACTTTTGCTCCTTTTGTGAGCTGTACTTTGCAGACCAGACTTTTTTTGGAACTGTTCTAATAAAGTGGCCGCATGCATCTTTCCGATGCAGAGGCCGGGGGATGACCTCCTTTTCAATTGTTTTTATTAATCTCTCAAATTTGAATAATTTCATGTGTAGATATTCGTGCTTCTATTGATACCTTAATGCATTCGAATCGGATGAACAACCGTAGTGGAAGTAGGTAACTGCGGTTTGTAAGCAAGTACTGACCCTATTTGCTTGGCTTCACCATAAATGCAAGAACGTGTGTGAATATCTTGACATAATTTGAGAAGAATTCTTGTTTAGTATCTTCAAGAATTTTTTTATGTTTTAACCCTTATTCGAAGCTTTATTTCCTTATATGGCTGTTTCCTTTTCAATTTACTTGCGGGGTATTTTTACTCTTTGAAGCGACATGTATGAAATCTGGGAGTAGCACACCCTATAATTTAAACACTCCTTCACCATGTTTATATCTCAACATAAACCACACAACTTAGAAATCCACCTTGCGATTTTGTACGTACATGAACCAAGATGTAATTGAATTTCAACGGTTTTCTTATTTCTATGGCAACTAAAATACCTAACTGCAAACCGACACTAGGATTCATAGGATCTGATCATTGATATTCATACGAGTACAAAGCTATGATGAAATCTTCATCGGATGGCTATAAATAATTAAATATCAAATGAAAAATAAACTATTTGTAAGCCGATTGAGAAATAGTCACTCTTGGATTTCTATTTCTTAGAGTGGTTGTTGAGGCTTGTTCTTTGTTATGTTCCCCTTGACTGCATGGATGTCTATTATTAGGGAAAGTTGTAATTGTACGACCAGACCACTACACCTTCTATCTTCACTCTCTATTATTGCATAGAAATTCGTGTGGACAATTTATTTTTTGTTTCTCCAAATAAAAGAAAAATTGAATTCGAAACTTTGCGGATCAACATCACAAAAGTATTACCATGTGCAGAAATATTTTCAGATTTCTTGGCGCAATAGGAATTTTTCAAAACGATACAGCTCATTCAAATTTTGAAATTTGACAAATTTATGTTTTATCAAAAAGATCGGACACATTTTATACAAAGAGTGGCACTTGTGTGTAGTTGACTTGCAAAGTTTCAATGTCAAATGTCCTCTTGTTTGGAAGAAACCAAACCGAGAAATTTCTATACAAGGATAGCATGGCTCTTGATGCAAACTGAATGGTGTAGGTAGAAGGTGTAGCTACATAGGGGTATGAAAGAAAAAACCACACTCTTATCTATTATTGTTATTTCTGTTGTTAGTTGTCTGCCATGGATTTGGAGATAAAAGAGGCTAATTGCGGCAAATATGCTACAGTGTAGTGCTCTGAGAATGCAGAGAGTGTTACAGTACCTGGTTCGCCGCTCGCCAATGTCATGCGCCCTTTCCCTGAGCACACCCAGCTGGATGGCCGCGCGACGCTGCGCCACCATCTTGTGCACAAACCAGGGAAGCCAGAAGACGCAGCGCCGGATGCCGCCCCTGGCGAGATGGAGCTCGGGGTTGCCGCGGTACAGGTACATGTCGATGCAGTTGCTGCTGTCCTGGGCGAGCAGCCGGACCTGGTTCATCCACGTGCGCATCTGCTCGTCCTGCTCGCCACCACCGGGCGCCTTCTTTGACAGGTGCGACAAGAAGCTCTGCATGCTCTCCATCTCCTCCTGGATGAACTGCACATCATGCCGGACGCGGCCCAGCAGCAGGGCCTCGTTGCGGATGACGCCCAGCAGCGAGCTCACTGCGCCCGACGCGAGCTCCGCCATTGCTAGCTCCTCCCTCCGCCGGCCGGTGGCTTTGTGTCTAGTTCTCCTGGCCTCTGTATTGGAGATGCACCGGTTGCACCACAACGGTGCCGGCCGGTGGCTTCGTGTCTAGTTCAAATCGGTGATGCACTAATTCGGTATGCACCCATGTGAGTTGGTGGCAAGAACTTGTTCTTCTTCACGTCCTCAAGGCAAGTATCTGTTCCTAGCTTTTCCTTCGAAAGAAAGAAATACCTTCCTTCTTATGTCCACCTTGTGATCAGTATATGATGTACACCGTCATAGATTCCAAGGCAGGAAAGATAACTGCTTGATCAAGCCGGATTGGCTTGGCTTGGTTTGGTGGAGCCGAGCTGAGCCTACTTTCTACGAGTAGTTCGTTTCTTGACAAGCCAGTAACCAACATGTAAATGCAAGATCAGTTTTGTAGCCGACGGTTAATCTTTCATTTTAAGCAAAATTTGTCAAATTAAAATAATTTGTTCAATTTTTTTGGTGTATAGCACAAAATAATGGCTATATTGCTTGTAAAACATTCCGCGGAATCCTTCATACCACTTCGTATCTTCCGTTCCATCGGACCTATGAGCCAAGTCTAGTCTACGTACTTAAAATTAGATGGCCAAAAATTAGGAAAATTGAAAATTTATGGATACATGTTGGAAATTTACATAATATTTTTGTTGGTTAATCATTTGAGACATTTGAAGCCACAATTTGAGCTCACCTAAACCCTTAAAGTTAAAGCACCCTCAGCTCACGAGCCCAGCGAGCTAGCTTGAACTTGAGAACGGAGCTAATTAAGTTCTTTGTCCACCACAATATTAAGTGTCAACTGTTAAGGCAGCGGCCCTTGATGATAATATACGAGGTAGGGGACCCAGTGTGGGTCTTTCTTAAAGGAAGTAGTGAGCCAGACTGTAAAACGGATTTCCAGAACGTGGGGGCAACACAGTATTTTGAACTGCTCCAAAAAAGTGCTTAAAAGATTTAAAAAAATGAATTTTTGTACATGAGAATGCATGCGTGTGGTATAAGTACCTGTAAATTTCGTTCAATAATATACATTGTATTATGTGCTGCACAAAAAAGGCAAAATTTCGGCCCTAAAACAACAAAAAACAAGCCCCTAATTTTCATGTATTTTGTCTTTTTTGTATCTTTTACATGTAAGCTGTACTACCTCTGTTCCTAAATATAAGTCCTTTTAGAGATTTCATTACGGACTACATACGGAGTAAAATGAGTGAATTTACACTCTAAAACATGTCTATATACATCCGTATGTAGTCCGTAGTTGAATCTCTAAAAAGACTTATATTTAGGAATGGAGGGAATATCTTGCTAAACTTTTGGCCTAATATAGCACTGGTATATGTTCATGCACGCAAAAAATTGAAAACTTTCGAGCCATAAAAATCTGCTTTTTTGAACTTCAAAATAAAGTGCTTCGTTGCACCCATGCTCAGATGTCAATTTTCGGCCAGACTGGTCCTAGATTAGCATATACTAGATAACATCTTTAATTCTTATCTAACCAACAATAATCAGGTCACCTTTAATTTGATTCTTTGGTTTTAGTTAAAGTTAGAAAAAAACTAACGCCCACACGTGTGGCATCTTGCACATCGCCCACACGCCTTCATTACCACTCATTTTGCCACGTGTGAACAGATGACATCAGCAGGAATCTTTTTGGTTTTCGGCTTAAAAATGTTTTATCTCCTAATTAAAAAATCGAATTAAAAATTCGTTTTCACCATTAAATCCGTCTCGACGAGATCTTCAAAACTAGACCCCATGTTGATATGTTTCGACGAAATTTTTTTTTGGCTAAAAGTTGCCATGATATTTACACTATAGTTGCCATAGTGCTTAAACTAAAGTTGCCATATGGCAATTTTAGTTTGTAGAGCATGGCAATTTTAGTATTTTGATGATGGCAATTCCAGTACTTTGACCATGAAAATTATTTTTTGTATGAACCATGCAATTTTAAGTGCATGTATCATGGCAATTTTAGTTTATGGTTCATGGCAAGTCTAGTTTCTTAATTCTCCGTTTTATGATATGCCAAAATTTACTTTTAAATGTAAAAGAAAATAGCTGAAACATAACATGGCAACTTCAGTGTAAACACCATGGCAATTTATGTGCAATAGACATGGCAACTTTTAACAAAAAAAAATCGTCGAAATATATTGATATGAGATCTAGTTTCGAAGATCTTGTCGCGAGGGATTTAGTGGTGAAAACAGATCTTCAATCGGATTTTTCGTTTAAGAGATAAAACATTTTAAAAACTGAAAATCCAAAAAGATTCCCACATGCATGCATACGGTGACGTGGCGCAGTCTGTGTGTTATAGGGCGTGTGGACGGGTTTCACTCCCACCACACGTGTGGGCGTTAGCGTTGTCCTAAAGTTATTCTCTCCAAACTTGTATGTCATGCACAAGTCGCGGCTCCAGGGTGGAATCAGGAACATACCCCAACACTGAAGTGGCCATGCACAACGTCAAGTACTTCTAACCTCTTCGTGGTAATGCTGCGAACTGATCCAGGGTTCATTCTTCACTAGCAATGCTCTCAATGGATCTTAGCCAATGCCTTGAAGCGCGCGTGCACCTTCTTAGGGGGTAACGCTCTGTAAGCTAGATGTAATTTCTATCGGTTTTCAACCGGATATGTATGTATGTAGATGTATATGTGTGTCCATTTTTTTTGTTCATATGTATGTATGTAGATGTATATGTATGTCCATTTTTTTTGCGCATATGTATGTATGTAGATGTATATGTATGTTCATTTTTTTTGTTCATATGTATATAGATGTATATGTATGTCCATTTTTTTGTTCATATGTATGTAGATGTATATGTATGTATGTATGGATGGATGGATGGATGTATATAGAAAATATTGATATGATGATTTTTTTTTGTACATAGAATTTTTTATGTTCATAGAATTAATATCAAGTGGCACTTTTCACACAAAGTTTTGAGCAAGCTAATGGACTCTAACAGAGATGCAATTGATACTATCTTGTAGATCATAGGAGAGTGATCAATATTGATATAAGGCACTAACCCATAGGATGTACATAATAATAGTTGTAGCCTTTGGAAAACAGCTAAGTGATGTTTAAAGCTGAGGAATTCTCAGACTTAGCAGAATTCCAGGAATTTTCAGGATATTGGTAAAACTTTAGAAATTCGTAGAAAATTAACCATAACTCCGATGAAAATAATTTATATATGAAAATCGATCAGAAAAATATGACGAATCCGAATATGCCCTTCGTTCATCTGTCACAAGCAGCTAGCATAGCGAACCTGGAACTGTCCCCCTCCGGTTCATCTGTCCGAAAATGCAGACTCCGGGAAAACATTCCCGGATGTTATCCCCCTTCACCTATATCATGTAGTGTCACGTTAGAACACCCCTAACTCTCTCGGGAATTCAACATATCCCCGATAACTTCGACATGAGGGGGGGGGGGGGGTCCGCATGTATCCTCGACGACCATGAGAGAGGCGGTCCGCAAAGTATCCTCTCTCGAAAGATAGGACGACTCATCAGATATGAGGGGGGAGGAGTCCTCGACGATCGTCTGAAACTGACTGTTATAAAACTTGTGAACTTTGCATGATGTTTGCCACTAATCCATTGCTCATATATATGCATATGATTCCTTGTTGTGATTAAGTCTATGTTTGCAATTAATTCGTCTCTCATGGTTGTATATTGCCATATTGTAATGTTTGCAGAAACTATGGACAGAGACTTAGAAAAAAAAAGTTGTTGGGGGATATAATCCGCGACGGAGGTGATATCACCTTGTCGTTTCTCAACGATTCCGATGGTGAGGAAGGAGATCATGACGGCTCCGGTGATCCAATGGAGGAGGAAGGAGATCATGATGGCTCCGGTGATCCAATGGAGGAGGAAGGAGATCATGACGGCTCCGGTGATCCAATGGAGAAGGGAGCCTTAACTGTTGCAAAGTCCGGCGAGGTATATATATATTAATTAAGCCTCTGCTGACTAGATGCATTAATTGTTTTGTATGTACATATATTGATGCTTCTCTCTTCTTTTAGCCCTCCGGATCAAGCAAAACTTCGGTTAGGAGACGAGGCCCAAAGAAAAGGTTGGGCCAGCATGAAAGGTTCACGATCGAAGAAGTCTCTCGAGATGGCCAACCGATTGCTCCCAACCGGACCAAGAAACAATTTGTACATCAGTGCGGAGTTATTGTTAGGGACAACGTCCCGATCAGCATCCAAGAATGGAATAAGAAGAAGGACCCTGAAGTTTCTTATGTCCACGATAGACAGAAAGATGATCTTTGGAACTCACTGATGACAAATTTCAACCTACCGCCAGAGGAGTATCCCAATAAGCCAGTTATTCTCCCGAAGGTCAAGGCGTTTGCTCTTAAGAAGATGGCAGAACTACTCAAGAACTGGAAGAAAGATTTGAAGAAAAAGTTTGTCGACAAAGATGAGACTCTAGTATTCACCGGTCAATATGAGAAGATAAAAGATCACTGGCCCGCATTTGTGGCCAACAAGAAATCAGAGAAGGCCAAGCAAAGGTCACAGATAAATAAGCAAAATGCTACAAAGAAGAAGTATCACCATGTTATGGGGTCAAGTGGCTACAGCAAAGCACGGCCTACATGGGACAAAGCTGAGCAAGACCTGCTTGCTAAAGGGGTCCAACCAGCGACATTGCACTGGCTAGATCAGTCAAGGACTTGGTTCTTCGGAGTTGGGGAAACTTTGGACCCAGAATCAGGGAAGTGTGTTTGGACCAAAGCTCAACTTGCAATACCCGTCAAGAAGCTTGAGGAAGCAATCAAGGCAGCGCAGGAAGGGAGGTTCCATCCCGACAGAGAAAAGGACGAGCTGACAGAGGCCCTCGGAAATCCTGAACACCCTGGACGAACACGAGGCACATCAGTCTCCGTTCCGTGGGTGCATGGGTTTCCCGACAGCACTGGTTATAGAAGCCGAGAGAGAAAGAAGAAAGAGAAAGCAAGTGAAATGCAGAAGATCAATGAAAGATTAGCGAAACTAGAGGCACTTGAGAGCCAGCGAGCTACCGGCCCACCATCTCAGCGGCACGAAGATCCTTCATTGGATGCTACCCCACCATCTCGGCGGAGAAGCAGCGTGGCTTCCACGGTGATCGTTCAGCCTGGTATCACGGCTCCTCGCTACCCCGTGGATGATATCACGGATAATGAACATTGTGTGCTAATGGCAAAATGCCATAACCTGACCTTGAAGGTGGTGGTCGGGTATGTCTTACCTCCTCGAGCTGAGGGAACTTTCCATTGCCGTCCGATTCCACATGGCTTTGCTATTGTCGGGGTGGATGAAATAATGGACGGATTTGAGGGGCTGGAGCTTGAGTACCCTACAGGTGAAGGGGAGATTCTTCTGGAAAATGCCTTAAGGACTACCTGTCTATGGAGAAAGGAGAACATCTAGTTTCCAAACTGGACGCCGCCTTAGCAGAGTCAGCCGAATCCTCAGGAGACTCCTCCTCACAGTCCAGCTCTGCTATCTCCGCTGCCCGAGTCGTCTCCGGTGCGTCAGCCGTCTCCGCCGCCTCAGCAGACTCTAACGGAGGAGGCCCCTCAGGAGAATCCTCCTCCGCCTCAGCTGTCTCCGCCGCCGCAGCTGTCTTCGCCGCCTCAGCGGGCTCCGCCGCCACAGCAACAGTGGAAGAGAGGCGCCGTCGCTCCGGCGGCTAGCAGTACAACAGACAAGAAATTCAAAGCTGGTCCAAGCCTCAGGGCTCCTCCAAAGTTACCATATGAGAGGACTGACGAGGAAAATAAGGACATCGTGGCTGCCGAAGTGCAGGCACATTTTGAACGGAAACGTCCACCTCCGAAGGAAACAATTGATCCGGTGAAAGCGAAGCGCACTCTGGATGCCCTTAAGCGACCACCACCGCCTCCGCCGCAATCACACTATGACCGCTGTATTGGAAAGACATATGATGAAGCACGGCGATCGGGAAGTACTACCAGTGCTGCAAGACGAAGTGGGAAAACAATTCCCCAGCTCGGCGAACAGGAGAAGCAATCGTGCCCCCCGCTCAAGGTGTCTAGCGATATCGCTAATCATCCGGGGCTAGCACCCGGTACCACTCTTGGTGATTACGTGAGCGATGATGTACAGTTTGAAATGGCTGAGGTAGTAGAGGTCTTTAGATATATATGAGCACGGGAAGCATCTCGTCAAACCTGATCAGCTCCCGTATCTACCAACGATGATGCGAAGATTGCATGACTGGTACTTGAAAACCTGCAGGAAGGATGGGACCGACAGTATGATGCTGGGAATTAAAGATGAGCACAACTTCATTGGAGTCTACCTGATGCCTGTTGAATTTGTGGAATTATTTCAGTTATTCAATCAAGAGGCCATCGACAAACAACTCATGACTTGCTACTGTCTGTAAGTATTATTTCTGTAATTAAATCTCTAGCTCAGCTCGTTCATTGCATGTATATATAATTATCCTCACTATATTATGCAGATTGAAGATCGTCGAATGCAAAAGAGGACAAATCTATGACATTGGGTTCATTAGCCCAAATACCGTAAATGAATGGGCGGTACAAAACAGAGCCGAAGATACTGAGGAAAACTTGCTAAAAGCATTCCTTCGACATCAAAACAAAAGGGAAATACTCTTTCCTTACAACTTCAAGTGAGTGTTACTGTCTTGTGCATATTCGGTTTCGCTTACTCGAGGTTAAGTGTAATTCATGAGTTATGCGTGCGCAGGTTGCACTTTATTCTGCTATCCATTAAGCTCGACGGGGGAGTAGTAACCGTCTTAGACTCGAGACGTAAAGAGCAAAAGGAGTGGACGAAAATGAGTGAAATGCTCCGAAGGTAAGTTCAATCATTATCGCACCATATCGGCAACTTTCGTTCATTTCCTGATATCAAGTAATCATTTTCTTTGCCGGGCAGGGTTTGGAAAAGGTTTACCGGAATGGTTCCGGGTCTGAAGAAGGAGCTGCGATTTACACACCCCAAAGTAAGTAGTACTAGCTAGTTCCGCGCATCTCTCATTGATTCTAGTTTCATCAAAACCATTATCATGCTTGATTATCAGTTTGATTGAACTCTATTCTCGTAAAGTGCTTGTGGCAGGCACCTGGGAATAATTTATGTGGATACTACGTTTGCGAGTTCATTCGCAACTCGACCCTTGAACGGGGCATAACTTCAAAACAATTAGAAGTACATAAACAATATTCACAATTCTTTTTTATTACCATCAATTGCGGAAATTGCCTTTGGTGACCGCAGGCCTCCAGATTCAAAATTCAAATTTCATCGAAATTTATATTTTTACATTTCAAAAAATTCTGAAAAAAAATAGAGATATACATGAAGGCATAACACACATGTGTGTAAATTTTCAGGGCCAAACATGGTGAAATGAGGGCTGTGCAAAAAAGACAAATCTGGGGTTGTTTAACACATGATACTATTCATCCCCCAGGCCATGAATTTGTCTTTTTTGTACAGGTCGCATTTCAACGTATTTCATCATGAAATTTTACACACATGTGGGTTACATCCTTACATACCCGCATATTTTTTTAGAATTTTTTGAAACATAAAAGTTTGAATTTGATTTTTTCAAAAATAAAAGGCCTCCATGGAGATCGGCCTCCAAAACGCCATTCTCCATCAATTGTGTTGAGTTTCATTCATATATATGTATTGACCCCCTTCTTTAAATTAGATCTGGCAGATGCGGGATGAACTCCTACCACGTGATCGCATACGAGCAATTCAAGAGGAATTGGCGGGATTCTTTGTTGACCACGTCATACCTGAACACGGAGAATACCATATGGAATTGCAAATGGATATTAGATAGATGATGTTAGAGATTGTAAGAGATGTTATATTGTATATATGTAGTAGCGTCAGATAGTAGCATCAGATAGATATACGAAAACTTGTTGTTCGATCAAGCACGGACAAAAGAGAGGTCACTTCTCGCTATATATGTTCATGACGATGTTGTGTAATTAATAGTTCCTTCATTTGCTTATTAGCTAGCGTCGAGTTCTCTCTATATGTAGTAGCTAGCGTCGACCAAGCACGGAGAAAGAGAGGTCACTTCTCTCTATATGTAGTAGCTAGCTAACACAATATGAAACCCCTAAACCCCCCCTTTCACAAAAAAAAAATAAAAACTCCAGCGCCTGGGAGCTGCTGACGCGTGGCTGCCTTTTAGTCCCGGTCGGTGTTACCAACCGGGACTAAAGGTCCTCCTGCCTGGGCGCCCCACAGCGACCACGTGGAGCTCCTTTAGTCCCGGTTCGTAAGCCAACCGGGACTAAAAGTAATGGGCATTTGTCCCGATCATTTTGTCCCGGTTGCAGAACCGGAAGTAAAGGCCCTCTGAAACCGGGACTGATGCCCTGTTTTCTACTAGTGATCCCTCTATTCCCTTCTAACAACTTCTATTGCTTGCTCGCTAAAGAAACAAAGTGAATGCATGCTTCAGTGTGCTCCGAAAGGAAAGTGATGCTGGCCCGACAGTACGTGCAGTTCCCATGATTGTCTGCTTTTTTCTTGTGTTGTAACATATATATCATATCTTAGGTGTGAATAAGATAATTTTGTAGCGACGGTGTGTTAAAGTATGACTTTGTATAGCCAACCTGCGCGTATTCCGTTTGCATACGGTTGTACATATATGCGTATAGGATTCTTTCTTGGTCTCCAAGACTTGTAATCTTGCTATAAATATATGAGCCGATCGCCCCTTGAGAGGCTGTCTTCCCTCAATCCGATTCTCGTTTACATGGTATCAGCCCTTATTTCCTAAACCTAGCTTCCGCAGCCCCACCCCAAGCCGCGGCCGCCCCAAAACCCTAGGCGCCGCCGCGGTTCCTCCTCCCTCCCCAGATCGCCGCCATGTCTGCCTCCGCGTCCTCGTCATCCATGCTCGGGGCGCAGACCTCCGGGGTGCTCTCCAACTCCACCGCCGCCGCCACATCGCCCGCCCTCATGTCGCCGGCCTCTCAGGCTGTCCACGTTGCTAGCATCAAGACGCACGTCCCCGTCGTCCTCGACCTGCAGCAGTCCAACTACGCCAAGTGGCGCATGCTCATCACCGTCCTCCTCGGCAAGTATGAGCTCATGGATCACATCTCCGTCGCCACGCCGCCGGACGCTCGCACGGCCGAGTGGCAGCGCCAGGACTACGTCGTCCGTTCGTGGCTCTACGGCTCCATCAGCGACGACATCCTGGACACCATCATGGCCCAAGATCAGACTGCGTACGATGCCTACACGCTGATCAGGAACCTCTTCCTTGACAATCAGCTCACCCGGGCCGTCTACCTCGAGGCGCAGTTCCGGGCCATCGTCCAAGGCGACCTCACCATCACCGCCTACTGCCACCGCCTGAAGGCCCTCTCCGACGCGCTTGCGGACGTGGGGCAGCCCGTGACCGACCAGACCTTGGTCCTCACCTGCCTTCGGGGGCTCAACCCGCGCTTCTCCGACATCACCACCCTTGTCACGATGCAGGTTCCGGCCCCCACCTTCCTGCAGACGCGCTCCATCCTTCTTCTGCTCGAGAACCAGCTCGCCAACGCCGCTCCCGGCAGCTCCGTGCCGTCTCAGGTCGCTCTCTACGGCAACATCGCCGGGTCCTCCACCGGCGGCAACTCAGGTGGCCACAACGGCAACGGCGGCCGCTGGTCGAAGAAGAAGAAGAACGCCGGCGGGGGTGCGGCCAACTCCAACACCACTCACCCCACCGCGGCGCCCGGCCCGTGGATCTGCTTCAACCCGTACACCGGCCAGACCCAGCAGATGCAGCCCGCCTGGCGCCCCTACGGCGCCCCGGCTCCTCCCGCCGGGGGCACTGGCCTTCTTGGGCCGGCCCCGCGGTCCACCACTCCAGCGCCGCCGCCCCGTCAGTCAACCTGGGTGCCACCAGGTCAGGTCGCCTACACGACCCAGCTGGCGCCCCTGCACGGCCAGGCCTGGGGCACCAACCCGCCTCCACCCGCGGCGCCCTACAACCCCGCCACTGCATGGGACTGCTCCGCCCTCGTCGCCGCCCTGAGCGCCACTGCCGGACCTCCAGCCGTCGGCTCCTCCACACTGGGCGCATGGGTCATGGACTCCGGCGCCACTTCGCACATGGTCTCCGACCCTGGTATAGTCTCCACCTCCTCCCGTCCTCCTCCTTCCCTCCGTGTTACCGTTGGCAATGGCGATCCTCTTCCCATCACCGCCACCGGCCACATCACTCTCCGCACACCTAGTCGCACTTTCTATCTCAACAATGTTCTAGTTGTTCCAGATATCATCAAAAATCTTCTTTCTACTCGTCAGTTTACCATTGATAACTCGGTTTCTGTTGAATATGACCCGTGTGGTTTTTCTATTAAGGATCTTCACACTCGGCGCGAGATTATTCGCTGCAGTAGCCCCGGCCCACTCTACGAGTTCTTCGCCAACACCAACACCACCACCTCGCCGTTTGGACTCGTCGCCACCACCACCGCATCGGAGCTATGACATCGTCGCTTAGGACATCCGGGTCGTGACTCTATGTCACATTTATCTTCAGAATTTGCTATTCCATGTAATAAAAGTACTCAAGTGTGTCATGCATGCCAACTTGGCAAGCACGTGCGTCTACCGTTTTCTCGATCATCCACAGTTTGTGTCACTCCGTTCCAATTGCTTCATTGTGATTTATGGACATCACCTGTTGCTAGTAATTCTGGCTTCAAATATTACTTGGTCATTGTTGATGATTTTTCTCATTTTATGTGGACCTTCCCACTTCGCTGGAAATCCGACACCTGTGATATTCTCGTTAACTTTGTAGCTTACGCACGCACACAATTCAATCTTCCGGTCGTGTCCTTCCAAACCAACAACGGTACTGAGTTCGTTAACTCCACCTTTGTCGAGTTCCTTGCCCGCAACGGCATTCACCTACGCATGTCTTGCCCGTACACTTCTCCTCAAAACGGCAAGGCTGAGCGTGCTATTCGCACTCTTAACGACATCACTCGCACTCTCCTCTTCCAGGCTTACATGCCTCCCGCCTACTGGGCCGAGGCCCTCGCCGTCGCAACCTTCTTACTTAACCGCCGTCCCAGCCAAGCCTTACACTTCCGTATCCCATACACACTTCTCTACCAACAAAAACCCTCCTTCTCCGACCTCCGTGTCTTCGGGTGCTTGTGCTACCCAAACCAGTCCGCCACGACATCCAATAAACTCGCACTGCGCTCCACCGCGTGCGTGTTCCTTGGTTACCCTACCTCCCATCGCGGCTATAGATGCCTCGACTTATCTTCACGCCACGTCATCATCTCCCGCCACGTCATTTTTGACGAACACACATTTCCCTTTGCCACAAATCGCACCGATCAATCTCCGGACGACCTCGACTTCCTGCTAGACCTGGCCGCCACGCAACCGGCTCCCGCGGTCATCGCGCCCTTGGCGGGCCAGCCCAACATGGCACCGGCCTCCTCGGCCCAGCCCGCTCTGCATGGCTGGGCCTCCGCGCCCACCACGTCCATCAACGACGCGCCCGCCCCTCCTGAGCCGACCTCGCCCGCGTCCCCCGGCCGGTCAGCCTCCCCACCACCACCACCGCCACCCCCTCCCCCTCCCCGTCGCTCTCGCAGCAGCACCGCTCCTGCCATCAACTCCCACACCATGCTCACACGCGCCAAGCGTGGCATCTTCCAGCCGATTGACAAACTCAATCTCTCGGCCGAACACTCCACCATCTCTCCCATTCCCAAAACCTATCGCTCTGCTCTTCAGGACCCTCTTTGGCGCGCCGCCATGTCCGAGGAGTATGATGCTATCATTCAGAACCACACTTGGTCTCTGGTTCCTCGTCCGGTTGGGGCTAATGTTGTTTCAGGCAAGTGGATCTTCAAGCACAAGTTTGGCGCTGATGGTGGTCTTGCTCGGTACAAGGCCAGGTGGGTGGTCCGTGGATTCTCTCAGCAGCCTGCTATTGACTACGACGATACTTTTAGTCCTGTTGTCAAACCGGCCACAATCCGCGTTGTGCTCAGCATCGCCGTCTCCCATGCCTGGCCGGTTCATCAGCTGGACGTCAAGAACGCCTTCCTCCATGGCGATCTTGACGAAGTGGTTCATTGTGAGCAGCCGCCCGGCTTCATCGACCCTACGCGCCCTCAGCACGTCTGCCTGCTCCACAAGTCCCTCTATGGACTCAAGCAGGCGCCCCGCGCATGGTACCAGCGGTTCGCTCATCATGCTCATCGCCTTGGGTTCGTGGCTTCCCAGAGCGACGTGTCTCTGTTCGTGCTTCGGCACGGTACCGAGATGGCCTACCTGCTCCTCTACGTCGACGACATCATCCTCACCGCCTCTAGCGCCGGGCTTCTACAACACATCACCGACCAGCTCCACCGCGAGTTCTCCATGACCGATCTCGGGGACTTGTCTTACTTCCTCGGGATCTCGGTTTCCCGCTCTGCTTCGGGGATGCTTCTCTCGCAGCGCCAGTACGCCATCGACCTTCTTCAGCGCGCCGGTATGATGGACTGCAACCCGTGTGTGTGTAGGGTAACGCAGCAGAAAACAAAAATTTTCCGACCTACGCACCAGCCCAGGACCACTATGGAGACTGCATACAAGGTTTGATCTTTTCGTTACCGACTCGTAGCGCAGCGGGAAGTAGAGTCGATGACGAACGGCGGTGCAGATCCCCGCAGCTAGGATTTACAACCTCCCAACCGCGAGGATGTACTCCCCCATCTGCTACCCGGACAGCCCTCCGGGAGGCAGTCGAACAGTCCCCCGGACGGTGTCGCGGACAGCCCTTCGGGAGGACCTCCGAAACTCGGACGGTCACTCGGACAGCCCTTCGGGAGGACTGACAGAACTCGGACCGTCACTTGGACAGCCCTTCGGGAGGCACTCTCGAACAGCCCCTCGGGCACTAAGATCGAAACTACGACCTCTCTACAGAGTTGCACACATACGGTGTCATCTATCCGGCAGGGCTTCGCCGTCCAGAACTAGTTCCCACCGGAACCCAGACAGCCTTTCGGCTCTACGAAACTGTTTTGCGGGGAGGGAGAGAGAAGCCAGATCATTGCAATGGCACTTGTATGTGAGAAGGAGTGAGTGTGGAGGGCTGCCCCTCCACCTCTATTTATAGGAAATCCCAAGGGGTAGGGTAGTTTAACACAAAAACCCAAAATGCACATGAATGAAGTCCTTCCTCAAGGGCATAAGAGTGAAACCAAGGAACAAGAGGGGCTCCAAGGTGGAGCCCCAAGTGTGGCCGGCCACACCCCTTGGGGGGCCCCCATGAGGGCCTCCCAATCCATCCATGTCATCCCTAGACCTTTTGAGTAAAGCCCCAAAAGGTGGCTTTCCAAAAAGTAACCCAAAAAGCACTTTCACTATTCACGACGACATTTTTCAGCGTCCGTTCGAACTGAAAATATTTATGTGGGCTTAGAACATTTCTAGTACCCACTAAAATAATTTTCAACGCGTTCTGGAACAATTCCAGTTTAGTGATTTCATCTGCGAAAAGCATCTGAAGCGGTTTCGGCAGCTCTGGAACATTTCCGGTTTTCATCCCGGAAAATTCCCAGAAGTTTCCAGAATGATTCTGGCACCCTCCAAGAATTATCAGGCATGTGCCGAAACCAATTTGACTTTATGGTATCCTCTGAAACAACTTTTCAGTTTCACCGGAACTCATCCGGTGACCTCTCTCTGCGGAACTTTTCCGCTGTCCGAAACTTTTCGGTGTCCGAAACTTTTTCGGTGATTTTCTTTCAGACTCCCTGTCTAGTATTCAGCAGATAGATGACCCTTAAGCGTGTGGCCCTATAGGTTCGGTGAAGTATAGACATGACACGGAACCCCTTCCGATCAATGATCAACATCGGAGCCGTGGACACCCATATTGACCCCTATACCCACACGAATGAATATTCGAGTGAACCTCCAGTTGCCGTGTGCTATTCCTGTTGCTTCGCGATATGTTACAAATACCCGAGGTGAGACATGTTGGCATTCCCGTGGATCAACAACTTGTCCACTATGCTAGTTACCTCGTTACCGGTATTGTTCTCTTTTCTCGTTACTGTGTTCCGGCATCCCCGTGATCAAATCACAAAGTGTCTGGCCAGACGATGATGGATACCGTAGCACCGAGAGGGCCCAGAGATATCTCTCCATCGTCAGAGGAGCAAATCCCAATCTCGAGCTATCAAGTTACTTGACATACTTTTCCATGAACCCGTAAGCTGCCGTAATAGCCACCCATTTACGGATGACGTTTAACAAACCCCAAAGTTCATGAAGCAAGCATGAAGAAACTCGATACTCTCATGGTCTAAGGAATCATGCAAACGTTAACCATCTCTGTGTTATTTACCATTAACTTGTGACGAATGTAACTCATAGCATAACATCAATCGGGTCGATTCAACACAAGTGTTCTCCTAACACTGTGCCCTCAAAATTGCTGGCATAGACATGCCCATGATCAGGAAAACAGAACCATCATGCAATACTTGAGCTAGTCTTAGAGGCCATACTAGGAATACATTTTACCGTTTATTATTCCATACGTGCATATGAGTCTTCCTCCGAGCCTCGTTTTATTTGCAGACTCGAGAACCATAGCAGTTATAGCATGGAACATAAACCTAATTATGAACAGGGAGATAATCAATAACATTTATTATTGCCTCTAGGGCATATCTCCTACAGTGTGACGCCCATCGACACCCGTTGCAAGCTCTCTGCCGATGAGGGTCCACTCGTCGCTGATGCTATTGAGTACCGGAGTTTTGCCGGGGCTCTTCAGTACCTGACGCTCACACGCCCCGACATTGCTCATGCCGTCCAGCAAGCGTGCCTCTACATGCACGCCCCTCGGGAGCCCCATCTCAACCTCGTCAAGCGGATTCTTCGCTACGTCCGTGGCACCCTCGACCTCGGACTTCAGCTCCACTCCACGCCGGCCTCCTCGCTCACCGCGCGTATTTCGTTTGCATACGGTTGTATATATACGCGTGTAGGATTCTTTCTTGGTCTCCAAGACTTGTAATCTTGCTATAAATATATGAGCCGATCGCCCCTTGAGAGGCGTCTTCCCTCAATCCGATTCTCGTTTACACGGTGCAACTGGATAAGCGTAATCACATTCTAATATTGAATATGATGGGTCCACATGGCAAAGAGGCAAGCGAAACCACTTGACACTTGATCGGTATAACTTCTAAACTTAATTAAAATGATTTGCATTCTTGGATTAATTCACGACAAGTGTTAGCTTAATATTTTCTCAAATGCTATACAACGTATAAAACGCATGTGTGTGTGGTGAGAGAGCCAGGAATGTTGCAAAGGGGGGTAAACAGTTGGAGAGAGCCAAACATATACATATAGAGCATTTTGAGCTAACAATATAGGGGATTTTCTAGAAGAGGAAAAATTAGCATTGGGGGAGCCATGGCCACAGCTTGCCCACCCATAGACAGGGGCGGAGCCAAACGTATAGTCAGTATGACGAATGAACGTTTGACAATGGTTGAATTAAATTTGGCTGCATGGTACCTACAAGATATGTCAAGGAAAATAATTTCATCGGAACTGAATCCGAATTTTCGACGTCAGGGTAAAGGATCATAAAGAGTCGAAGCAAGTATTTTAGAAAGATTTTTCCTTTCTCCCTTCTCTTTATTTTTTCAATAGAAAGTATAAATAATGCGATCGTTTTGCATCACACGGCGTCATCAAAAGCTCTTCTTCTGTATATAATTATACAAGAAACTTGGGACTGGCTGAGAGCTGGTAGACTTTGTTGCAACTTAGCAACTATATCCTTGGAGCGATATCGAGGTGGGAGTTAGTTAGTTGTTAGATAATTTGTATATTAGCTACTACTCACTCCGTTCCAGAATATAAGGTGTATTGGTTCCCATGCAAGTCAACCACTTGAATGTTTGACCAACATTATAGAATAAAATAACGACATTTGCAATACCTAATAGATAAAATATGAAACTAACTTAAATGATGGATCAAATGATATAAATTTCATATTGTGGGTACTGATATATTTTTCTAAAAACCCGGTCAAACATGCACCCGTTTGACTTTTGAGAAAACAAATACATCTTATATAAAGGAACGGAGGGAGTATTTCCTTACAGTGATGTCGAGGTGGGAGTTAGTGAGTTGTTAGATGATTTGTATATTAGCTACTAGGTGGGCAGAGTTCTGCGAAGCTTTGTCACAACTCACAGTGGATGGGTTTCTACCCGATTTTCTTTAATATACGACACACACATTCGTGTGTATTCTAGAAAAACATTCTGGCTACCTCCTTTTTTTCAAATGGGATGTAAGAAGGTATGAATTACTCAGACTCACTATTTAATAAAATCAACGGCTCAGATCTATTATATAGCTTTACTCTCATGTCTCATTTGAAAAGAGGAGGTACGAGAAACCATTTAAAACTGCTTGTGTGTTGAAGGTGTGGATGAGTTTGGAAAAATAATAATCTCAGTTGCTTCAAGGGGTTCATCTTACGGAAAGGTGCTATAGCACCCGGGAGTCCCGGCCCCCCATTATCTGTCCGTTCAACTCTGCTGAGATTCGTGCTGCGGTCTGTCCAGCAGCAGGCCATTTGCAGTCCCATCACACTTAAGCAAGCTATTTAACCAAGATAAACAGTGGTACTGCTAGACTGACGTAGGCAGAGTAGGCAGGGCACTAGGCCTGTGCGGAGGCTGACAGGAGGTCAAGCGGGTCAATTCCAATGAGATAACTCACCAGTGCATTTGTCCGCCAGACGAACGCGGGGCCCGAGAGGTTTCACCGCAGTATGTGTCTGTACATGGCCTCACGGGATTCCTGACCAGTAATACTGTGTTGCATGTGTACATGCTGATTCTCATTATTCTACGGTTCCAAACAGCAAGCAGCAAGGGCCACGGCTCACCCAGATTATTTATGTAAAGAGCTGTGTGGCATCTGCTATATCTTTTTCACGAACAATACTTTTGTCAAATAGATTATATGCATTACTCACAGAAGATCCCACTGAGTAGTAAAAATTAAGTAACCTTTTTTTTACTATGCTCCTGTTGCTACAACACACACGCACTCTAGCGGTCTAGCCACGCTTTGTTTCTATTTTATTCATGCACTTCTCCTCTCTCATTATTCTACAGTTCCAAGACCATCTGCTGTATACTCTAGCAGACCGACATGTCATCTCAACTACCCATATTTTTAGTCAGTAGGTGGATGCAGGTGAGCGGCAATAGGGTTGGACTAGACCTAGATTCTTTCAAATGTTATCGATACTCCCGCGACTAATTACGTAACAGGCCTGCTAATATATTCGTTCGGGACAGAGCTGGGCACAGATCTCAACGCACACCAATATGGACAAACGGTCCAGATAACCGGGTGTCTAGGCACCCGGGACCTAAAAATCCATTCTCTTCATCTTATTGTGGACGTATTGGATGAAGCTGAACCCTTAAGACGACGAAACTGGACTGGCTTTGCTCGCAATCACGTGTTTCTTGATGTTCCTTCATTCAATACTTCCTTTATCAGGAACGTGGATTTTTGAAGCTCAGGCTTTCAGACACCTCTTATCTTTACCCTCCAATATTGCTTTGAGATCTGTGCTACACAACTAACTTACTACATGAATTTTTATCTTTTTTGTTTCTTCAAAATAAAATAACATACAAACTTCAAACTTTTCAGGACAACAAAACATTCTTACTACAATGTGGATAAAAACTTTCAGATTTTTTCGTCCGACATAAATATACAAAATGAGAATTTTTTTGAGTAAAAATAATAATATTTACTATATATGATTCACGAAAAAATCTGAAAGTTTTTTCCCACATTGTAGTAAGAATGTTTTGTTGTCATGTAAAGCTTGAAGTTCATATGTTGTTCTATTTGTGAGAAACAAAAAAGACAAAAGTACTTGCACAGATCGCGATGCAGAAATGGATGGCTAGATAAGGGTTATAGGAAAGCCTATTCTTCCTCAAATGGTAACCCCTTTATCAGCGAGAGTGGATTTTTGGAACCCGGGTGTGTTGGAGGACCTTATTTTAAATACTTTGAAAATCACATTTAAGGTTTCAAAAAATTCTGAAAAAAAATTCTACGTGATCATATGGATGTATATTACACATGTGTAAAGTTTGGTGATGAAATAAGTAAATATGCGACCTATACAAAAATGACAAAATGGTGATTTCCAAATAGTGAATAATGCATGCATTGTTCATCTTTCCAAAACCACGATTTTGTCATTTTTGTGTAACTCACATGGTTACTTATTTCAGCATCAAAATTCACGCATGTGTAATATACATTCATATAAACATGTTGATTTGTTTTCAAAAAAATTTAAAACTTCAAAAAAGCATTTTGGCACAGTTCAAAAAATAGGGCTCCAATGCACCTGGGTTCCATAGTGACTTTTTGCTTTATCAGCATCATAGCAACCGAACCTTTTTGAGTATTGTTTATTTTTATCGAATTAGACTACAAATTTCCTTCATCGTTTTTCTTCAAGCTAGCTATCTCATAGGAATATCAATGAGGCACTCTCCTTTGAAGAAAAGTTTGGTACCCTCGAGCACACATAGCTGAAAATGTTATCCAGTTTGGCCAGTTTTATTATTTCGACATGATTAACAGCTACTAGTCTACTTGTCTAGATGCTAGAAGCTAGCCGAGGATTTCCACCGCTGCGCCGACGACAGTGTGCACAAGGGACGACCACAGCTGGTCGTCGGCGGCGGGGCCATGGTTTCGGGCGGAGCAGTTCCGGCGGACCTCTCCCTGGTCGCTGGTGCGGACCCTCATCTGGCCCATCTTGCCCATGGACACACCGAAGTGCTCGAAGAATTCCCGCTGGCTCCGCGCAAAGCGATCGACGATGGGCCGGGTGATGGCATTGGTGAAGAGGTCCTGGTCGGAGACGAAGAGCCCCTCCCGGTTCACCAGGTCGACATAGTACTGGTTGTCGAACACGTTGGGCGTGCGCACGTCCAGCACGGTGCGGCGGTCGGTGCCCTTGGCCGGGCACGTTCCCTTCAACCTAGCGAGGAAGGCGGGGTTAATGGTGGGGTCGGGACGCGGGAAGAGGCGGTCCTCGAAGGAGGAGCAGTGCGCCTGCCCGATGGTGTGGCCGCCGGAGATTGTGACAAGGTCGGTGGCGTCAGGCCGAGGGGCCGGAGAAGGGCGAGGAGGGACGGCACGTTCGACGAGGGCGCCGGCAGGTCGGAAAGCACGTCCTGCCGCGTGGCGAAGCGGCGGCTGTCACGGCGGCCGAGAGGCACGCGGTAGTCGGGGCCGCCTGATATAACCACGGAGTCGCGGGCGGCGAGCGCGAGGATGTTGGCGCAGGAGACGACGGTGCCGCGGCACTCGCGCTCCAGACGGTCCCGGATGTCGTTCACGGCTTTGAAGGCGGAGGGGTGGAGCGTGAGGTTGGGCGGCGCCTGCTGCTCCCCCGGCCCGTGGCCGAGCCGTCGAGCAGCACGGAGGCGTCGCAGCCCTGCACGAAGCAGTCGTGGAAGTGGAGGCGGAGGAGGCCCGCGGCGAGGCCGATGTCCTTGCGCACAGCGTCCTGGACGAAGCCGCGCACGATGGACTCCACCCGCGGGCAGGTCGGCCGGTAGAAGTCGAACGACAGGCCGCGCGCCACCGGTGGCTCGGCCGCAGAAGCCCCAGACCCAAGCGAGCTGGCCACTAACAGCGCCACCGCCACCACCACCGCTGCTAGCAGAGGAGCACGAGCCATCTCTCCTCTCCCTGTGTGAGTGTGTCACAGCAGCTGCGTGTGACTCGACTGCTCTGCTGTGCTACTTTTTTTTTGTCGACACTGCTGATCGGGACATCAATTTGTAGGCAGGATTGAAGTGTAGCACACCACCTGATAACTCATCGTACAAGGATCAACTAGTAGTTCCAGCTAAATAAAGTGAAACCAGGTAGCTAAATGCCAGAGTCAAGGCTCAACCGCTTGTCTAAGGATTGGAATAGGTGACATGGCATTGCCAAGGCGTCAATCCGCCATGTCTGTCGGTTGCTTACTACGCACGAGGATCATCACGCCATAGAGTAAATCCAACCGAGGCGCTGTCACACCTGAGATGGACATGCTGATTTTGAGTGAAAACCCATGCGCTACCCACGGCACCTCTCCATCTATAGACGAAATTGGTTATGGGAAAGGCTACGCGTGCCGTCATACACAAATCACAGGGTGTTTGTTTAGATTCAAGGGAGGGTTGATTTGGCTATTGAAAACAAATCACAACGGATCACCGAAGAAAAAACGCGAGGGAGTAGAGTCGTGTTTTTTTTACCAGTGGAACATATTCGTCCATTGTCTCAAGAAAAAAAAATGGTCCACATCTCTGAAAATAGTCCAGTAATGAAAGTACTTACATTTTCTGAGAACAACAACTGCTAGCTTATACATCTATATACTTGGTGAGATAATAAGTTGATATGCATGACCATCTCTAGAAAAGAATACAGTAAACACCCATCCTCAAGTTAGAACTACTATACAGTTAGTTTGAATATGGATGCGTCACTTTTTATATGAATATGTTATCACATGCTTTTCTTAATTAAGTGTTTGCTAGAATAAGAATTGAATTGGATGTTTTTGTTTTAATTTAATTTTGTGCTTGGACTGCAGATTGATGATAAACTTTGGTTAAAAGACATCCTTTTGGGAACTTGATAGTGCTTATTAGTTATATTTATATTTTAGTCTTATTCACTGTTGTCCCAGTGGATGCTATCTTGCATGTTCTTTCATTCTACTTTTGTTGTTCCTTTTTTTTCCAGTTTATATATCCTGCTTTGGTAGCGAAGCTGCAATAGCGGCACGTCGGATTCTCGTTCTGGCAGCAGTAGAGGTCGTTCGGTGGTCTCGGAATCTCATTGTAATTTTTATTATGGTTGGGATACTTTGTACCTTCGGTGAACTTTTATAATAGATCTGATCCTTTTAAAAAAAAAGTAGTTATATTTATGGTTATGAGATTTTTCATATTGTGGGTTTTCTTAGGTCTTTAATTGTGGTCAGTTTGGACAACTAACTAACGATAGTCATCTCTCTAATCTCCTCCGTTCTACTTTTCATGCATGTTGAAGTTGAACAAAGCACAGCAGTTAGGGGAAGGCATGTCCGCTAAATTTTGAGCCAGCACAAATACATGAAAATTCATTCTTAAGTACTTTCAGTTCATACTTCATACACGATCTGATGGATTGTCGCCTCTATAGTCTGATCCAAGATCTGAATTCACGGTGATACAGAAATATGAATGCCCTCTTTGGTTGATACAGTTCTGTTTTGTAATTAACCCATTTGGACAAAACATTTGCCAAATGGGTTTTATGTGAATCTACCACCACAAACAAGCTTATCTTTCTTTCTCTTTGCTTGATTTAAGGTGCTCACATATGTCCCTACGATACCCACATA
Organism: Thinopyrum elongatum; assembly: GCA_011799875.1. NCBI lineage: Eukaryota > Viridiplantae > Streptophyta > Magnoliopsida > Poales > Poaceae > Thinopyrum > Thinopyrum elongatum. The sequence goes on from CM022303.1 coordinate 75,152,469, forward strand.
ATAATCTGTTTTAATTGGCCAGCAGGTAATCTAGTATAGAGAAGAAGGTAAAACAGAGATCGAAAAGGAAGAAAAAAACATAACCTGAAGCAGTCCAACTAACCAGATAGGCATCGACATGCTACACAGGCCTGCGAATACCAATGGATCACTTATTTAGTCGTTTTCCTTTGTTGGTTGCTTCTAGCCTGGTCTATTCTCTCCTAGTCTATTCATCTGATCCTGTCCTAACTCTTAAACATAAAGTTACTGCAGATTCTAATCTTGCCTACAAGTGACATCATATCAAAGTTTGATCTTTGATCGTGCTAATATCATCAGAACTGAGTGTTTTCTTTTCCTGACTTGTTAAGCCTAAAATTTATGTACGACTATTTGATCATCAGCTTTATTCGGTTAATAAGGCAAGAAACTATTTATCTTAATTCTCATCACTTAATCCGGATTATAAGAATTGTTTTTGTTTTTTGAAAGACATAAGAGAATTAATATGTGATATATTGCCAACTATAGTGAGAAACTGGTTGAACAAAACCCATGCAACCATTTCCAATTGGGTGCACCAAAAGGCCATAAGTGCCTGCGCATCCACATGCTGAATCGGTGACCACATATGGATTGACGCTGCAAGACTGAAGAAAACCTGCAATGTGTTTGGACTAGGTGATCTGTTAAAAACACACCCATTCCGGCAATTCCAAATTGCTCAAAGAATGGCATAAACTCCCACAGGGATTTGACCCTTTAGAATATGGTGAATACCACCCAACCAATTACCAAACAAATTGGGTATACTTGTTGGGGGCGGTAAATTCAAACTAACCTGAATTGCGCACCAAATCAAAGTAGCGAATGAACATGACCGGAATAAATGATGAATTGTTTGTTCGTGATCAGGTAAACAACTTTTTGTGCTACCTTGCCTATTACATTTTGCATGATTATTTTTGGTAAGAACTACATCCCATTGCAAGAATGACATGAAACTTTGATTTTAGAAGGAACTTTTGTTTCCGAATATGCTTTCTACTAAAAATAGGCTCAAAATTAATAATATCTGAATACATAGACTTCACAGTGAAGACGCCATCAACCATGCATCAAATTGATGTTATGGGACTACATGATGCTACATGTATGTAAATGGCCCCCTCCATTGTTCTGACGAAAGTTAGAGAGGATGTTCTTACACCTTCTGTTTCTTAGTTGCATAGTGTTTTAGCTGTGGCAATGTTCCAATGGAATCCAAGAAGGTTGGTTTATGAATAGCATGTGGTTTTGTTCAGACCCTAATTCCACATGCAAAAAATATTTGGAGAGATGCATCTTACTTCTTCTAACTCAAAATATATGACAAATGTTGAGTTTACCACCTAACTAATTCCTATAGATACCATCCCACTGCGAAACTTGTTGTTGGCTATTGTCTAGATGCAACAAAAAGAGGGGCTTCGAGGTCCTGCAGTTGTAGAAGCAAGTACAAGCTCTATAAAATGTGAGATCAATCACTTCCTGTCCTTGGACGCTCGTATCTCGACCTGGGGCTGAAAACATAAACAAGATGACACTATAGCCTAACTTGCTTTTCGAAACTAGAGCCTAAACCTAGAGGTAGGAGCAAGTCATGATATCATAATAAAGGGTTAGGGGATATTTGCACTTCTCATTAACACCCCTTGGGTCATAGGTCATCAATGGCGGGCTCGCAAACATTCGTCAAAGTACTACATTGATGGCCTGAGCAGTGTGAACTCCAATGACAGGCCTCGGTTTGTGCCAGTTACCCATCCACACAATATGCCACCCCCTCCCTCCCGCGCGTGTATAAAAATCTTTTCAAAGGTTAAAGGGAGCAAAATCGGTTAGTTCTCTCCATGACATATTCTTTTCGTGTAGAAAGAACTTATGACAGTGTAAGGATAAGAGTAGACCTTACACACAACATTTAGTACATGAAGCAATTAAAGTTGATACCAAAAAACATGGCATGGCCTAAAACTAGCCACAACAATTGGTAAAATACCGAGCATCAACCAATCATCACTGAGTGGCCATAATCGAGGTCATCCTTAAAACTCCCCCAGGTCCTAGGTCTCTTTGCAATGTGAATTCCTTTGGCAGTTTTTGATAATATATAACCATGGAGCATGCTTCATGACTACATAGGATTTGGTGACATTCGGAAAGTATTTTTAGTACTAGTGATCTCTTATGTGACGGGGGTGTACCCTGAAAGATCAAATGGGTGGACACTTTGTTTTTCTTTTGTTTAACATATCTGTATGAGGAGTACGAGCAGAGCGAGATTTTCAGATGAAGGCTAAAACATTGTCCGTTGATGCCCACAATGTCGTGTTTAGATTGCAATACTCCAGATAATGGACATGATGAAAATTCAAAATTCATGTTGAACTCCTAGTTATCTATGTTTAAATGCTCTTAACTTCCAAATACGTGAACATATTTGTCTTTTTTCAATGCCAGATGCTTGAAGAAAAATTTTATCCTATGTAATTACATTCCTTATAATTCCTTTTAAAATAAAAAAACTAGATTTGTAATTTCATGGGTGATCTAGTCTGCATTTTGCGCAAGTTCTTATCTGTTTGAGATATTTCAGTTCACTTCAAATTTTCTGAACCTAATTCCAAATATTTGGATTTTATATTAGCGTGTTTTTTCTGGCCACACAAACAAGAACCTAGGAGGGAAAGTGCAGTTTTTTGTAATATAACGAAGGCATCAACATTCAAACTAGCTAGGACTTACATCAATAGGTGCAGTGTGACACCACACCTCTTACAACCTCTAGAAAGCATGCATTGCATGCGCATTTCTTTTTGAGAACTTTCTCTGTGCTACAACATCCACGAATGGGCCAGCCCACCATGGCTCCATGTGTATGTCAGAAGCCTATTTGACGCAATGTAGGAAGGGGAGGCCCAATGTGGCCGGGAGACGAATGAAGGGTATAGAACCCATGGGCGAAAATTTCGATTGATATAGATCTAATTGGTGAAAATTTCGATCGATAGACCTAATTTTAAATCTCAGCCATCAACCTTCATGGTTAATATGAAGGGGTGACGGAAGAAGAACCAACACAGATTCCTCCCTTTATTGTATGGGAGACGAACGAAGGGTGTAGAATCCACTGGCGAAAATTTCAATCAATAGATCAAATTTTAAATCTCAGCCACCAATTTTCATTGATAACAAAAAGAGGTGACAGAAGGAGAACCAAGAAAGGTTCCTCCCTTTATTATTAGGTATATAGATAGATATAGTAGTGCCTGCAAATTAATTAGTAATTTTAGATGCATGATTTTTCAAAATTAGAAGGCATCTAAGACTAAGCGAAAACATATTATTATTAGGAGAAGCTACTTAACAAATCTATTCAGCGCTGGTTGTACTTCTAGTTTTCTACACCAAACTTAGGTATGTATTTGTCCGATTTATATTGCGACATGTATATATCTACCCCATCTGATCTGGCTTCTTATTGACATGACGGGGTAGACTCATAAACTATGCTAATTTATAGTAAATTCACTTCTAACTTGCACAGTTGTGACGACCCCGGCTTAATCGTGCACTAATCATACACGCAAATGCGCACGATCAAGCCTAAGGACTCACTTGAAGATATCACAACACAACTCTAAAAAAATAAATAAAATCATACAAGCTTTATATTACAAGCCAGGGCCTCGAGGGCTCAAATACATAGCTCGATGGCATACAAGTGTCAGCGGAAGCATTAGATATCTGAGTACAGATATATTACATAGAGAGAGAGAGATAAGCCTTCACAGAGGCGGGGTAAAATAAAAACTACGATCGAAAGGCGTAGGCCTCCTGCCCTGGACCCTCCGATCCTACTCCTGGTCGTCGAACGGCTCCTCGTAGTAGTAGTACTCGCCAGGCGGATAGTAGTACTGGTCGTCGGCTGGGGCTTCTGGCTCAGGGGCTCCGTCGTCTGGTGGCATCAAATGGAAAATGGGGGAAAAAGAAAATAAAGCAAACGTGAGTACTCATCCGAAGTACTCAGCAAGCAAGGATCTATACTACATATGCATCATTGTCAAAGGAATGGCTGTATATGTGGACTGGGCTGCAGAAATGCCAGAGTAGAGGGGGAAAGCCTAGTCCTATCGAAGACTAGCATCTTCAACAATCTTCGACAGTCTTGCAGCATCAGGAGAGAGCAGATGAACATAATGTAAAGTAGTAGTAGTAATATCATCAACCTCGACCTGAGATCCTTTCTCGACTCCCTGCGAGAAAGCAATCCCAGAGCCGTACTATCCAGTTCTCACCACATGTTCTAGTTGTACCGATCGGGATACAACTTCGAGTGTCCGTTACCGTAGGACAGGCTATCGATAGAAGTTTCTTCCCTGCAGGGGTGCACCAACTTACCCACCACGCTCACTTAACTCTGGCCGGACACACTTTTCTGGGTCATGCCCGGCCTCGGCTAAGCAACACGCCGCAACCCGACCTAGGCTTATAAGAGAGGTCAGCACGCCGGACTAAACCTACGCCCCCAGGGGTCTTGGGCCATCGCCCCGGGAACTCCTGCACGTTACGGGGCCACCGAGAGCAGACCTAGCAACCCCTTATACAAGCGCGGTTGCGTTACCAGTCCAACTCGGCGTGCGCCGCTCCTTACTGACGTCAAACAAGCTTCGGCTGATGTGTACGACGCAGAAAGCCCATACTATGCCCACGTGATGGTTAGTGCTATCGGGCCAGAGGCCCCTCGGATCAAATATCCAAACCGTAGTGGATTAGGAGCGCGCGGAAACGAGCAGAGACTCACGATCGATGTGACCCCGTCGCCCCGTCTCGAGGACTTGCGGCAAGGGCTAAGAATGCCCGGCCACGCCTCGTAGTTATCTCGCGGGCACCATCCAGGTCAACCCGACTCCACATCACTTCGCGTTAAGCTCGCGCGGGTACCCCTCAGGGCCGACCCGTCTTTAGTATCATAGTTTAGTGCAAGTCATAATATCCAAGGTAACTGTGTGTCGGACACCGAAGGGAACCCTGAGGAATCACCCTCGATGGAATTCCCGCTCGATGTTATCATCAAGGTGAACGAAGGAGGAATCACCCTCGAGGTCCACACTTGAGAGGTTGCGCGACGATGTCGTTATCGGGGGTGGTGTAGGAGGAATCACCCTCGCTTACCACGACCGAGTAACTAACCTACAAGGTTAACATCAGAAGTGCTAACGAGGTATCACCCTCGGCACTCGACGGTAACCCAGCAGTGTCGGCAACAAAGGGGGGGGGGGGAAGTGATGTGCGGTGCCCTGGACTGATCTTCAATCCCGATGATCGGGTCTTCTGATATCCAGCAGGGCAGTCGGGATCAAGTGGGGGTCTCTGTCGTGTCTCTACCCATCCTATGCTAAACAGTTTAGGATAACAGGAATGTATCAAAAGTAGGTTACAAGTAAACAGGCTATGCAACAGAGTAGGATAGTAACAGCAGCAGTATCATCTAATGCAAGCATAAGAGGGGAGAGAATAGGCGATATCGGAATGCTCAAAATGGGGGTGCTTGCCTGTTTGCTCGGGGGCAAGGGCAAGGTCTTCAGTAGTATCGTCGGGGACGTAGTCGTACTCCTGTGCGGCGTCTGCCTCGGGAGCTACGTCAACGTCGGGGGCTACCGAGAGAGAAGAGGGGAAAGAAACAGGTAAACATAATGCAAACAAATGCAACACGGTGCGTGTGATGCTATGATGCAGTGTAGGGTTGCCTGAATATGCATCTAAGTCATTTTAGTTATTTTTAGAATTATTCTGGGATTTAATATCCGACGTGTGTGCACTATTCATCTACCGGATTCGGGTCCGGAGTTACGAGTTCTTCTACGTTGGAGGTTCCGATGGAGAAACAGACGGCACGATCAGACTCGTCTCGTCGTTCTGAGCAACTTTCATGTTTTAACTTTTTCGATCCGAGCTACGGTTTAAAAGTTATCAATTTTTAAAGATTATTTGAATTTCTGGAATTATTTTATTTAACAGAAAATGAATTATGACGTCAGCATGACGCGTTGCTGACGTCAGCAAGTCAACAGGACGGTTGACCAGTCAAACCTGACATGTGGGTCCAGTGGGACCCACATGTCAGCCTCTGTTTCTTTATCCAGTGAATTAGTTTAATTACCAGGATTAATTAGGGGGGTGGACCCCACATGTCAGTGAGACATTAGGTTAATTAGTTTATTTTTATTTCTAATTTGTTTTAAACTAATTAAACAGGAAGGTGGGGCCCGCCTGTCAGCGGCTGGGCCGGTCCAGTCAGCAAGGCTGACTGGTCAACTGGCCGGCCGGGCCCCTGGGACCCACGGGTCAGTGACCCAGGGGTGGGCCCCGCCTGTGCCACGTCAGCGGGGCCGGCGGCTGGTCGCCGGCGACCAAATCGCGCGGCGGCGCGTCGCCGGAGTTGGCCGGAATCGAGCTATAGGGCTCGGTTCAAGCCGGGCTTGGGTGCGTTCGAAAGCTGGCGTCCTCGCGCATCTAGCTGAGCCAACAGCCGGGCTCGGAGGTGGCCGGAACGTCGCCGGCGTTGAGCGAGGCGGACGTCCGAAGCTCGAGCTCGTCGGGTTCGACGTCCTAGCGCGCGGGCGACCTAACTAGCTAGCTGTGCGGGGCCTACGGCTCACAGGGAGCTCGCCGGAGGAGTCAAACGAGCTAGCAACAGCTCGGGAGCTTGGCTGCAGCGGCAATGGCGGCGGTGACTTTCGGGTCTCCGAGGTGCCGCGGCTACAGCGTGCAGACGGGCTACCAGAGAGGCCAGAGAGAGAGGGAGAGTGCTCACCGAGCGGCGCAAGGTGGCCCGTGTGAGGATTAGGAGCTGCAGGGGTCGAGGTCGCCGGAACCGCGCCGGAGATGCAGAAGAGGGGCGCGGCTCGATCCGCGCAACGTGGAGCTCCTCGGCCCCAATCAACGGCGCCCAAGGCCGTGGCAGTCCATGGCGATGGCGCAGGACATGGCAGAGCGGCAGGCAGGGCTCGGTGGCCGCGGGGACGAACGAGAACGGCGGCGGTGGCGCTCGGACGCCTCGGATCTGAGGAGGAAGGAGGCAGAGCGAGCGAGGGAGAGAGATGGGGAATGCCAGGGGAAGCCAGGGGGTCGAGTGGCTCCGGCCTTATCTCCTCCTCCTCCCTGTAGCGTCGGTGGCGCCGCGGTGTCGCCGGCCGACTGGCGCGCGCGCGCGGCCACGGCGGGGACGACACGGGGAGGAGGGAGACGAGGTGGGCCTGCTGGGCCGCGACTCGGGGCACTGTGCACTAAGGCCCAGTGCACAGTGTCCCGCTTTTGATTTTCTGTTTTAGCTTCTCCATTTTCTTTTATCCTTTTCTGTTTCAAAATGTTTAGGGCACTTGTGCACTTTCGAAAAATGTGGGAGTTGGCCCAAATATTGCAATGCAATATTAGCTCTCACCAAAAAGTGGTTTGGACAGTTTTGGAGTTCATTTGAATCTGCAATGATTTTAAATGAATTAATATTGCTGTTTTGGGTGCTGTTTCATCTTGTTTGACTCATCAATCATATTCCAAAAATGTTGGTTATGATTTTGCCATGACCACTGGATTATTTGCTAATTAAATAACATTTCTCCAGCAGAGTTTGATCAACCTTATATTTCACTTATGAATTTAAGTTGATTTTAAAAATGGAGTTGATTTACTTTGGTTAACCACTATGTTTAATCACTGCATATGATATGACTTGGCATTATTAACAGCTGATCATGGTGGCTATTACATAGGGGTGTTACAACAGTACTTCAAGAAAGAGTGTTGGTTCTTCAAACTCTTTGCTATAACATCCACGAATGGGCCAGCCGACCGTGGCTCCATCTGTACGTCGGAAGCCTATTTGACGCATGTAGGAAGGGGAGGCCCAATGTGGCCAGTACGGGAGACGAACGAAGGGTATAGAATCCATGGGCGAAAATTTTGATCGATAGATCTAATTTTAAATCTCAACCATCAACCTTCATGGTTAATATAAAGGGGTGACGGAAGAAGAACCAACAAAGGTTTCTCCCTTTATTGTACGGGAGAAGAACGAAGGGTATAGAATCCACAGGCGAAAATTTCAGTCAATAGATCAAATTTTAAATCTCAGCCACCAATTTTCATGGCTAACATAAAAGAGGTGACGGAACGAGAACCAAGAAAAGTTCCTCCCTTTATTATTAGGTATATAGAGATGGATATAGTAGTGCCTGCAAATTAATTAGAAATTTTAGGTGCTTGATTTTTTAAAATTAAAAGGCACCTAAGACTAAGCGAAAACATATTATTATTAGGAGAAGATACTTAACAAATCGGTTCAGCGCTGGTTGTACTTCTAGTGTTCTACACCAAACTTAGTTATGTATTTGTCCGATTTATATTGTGACATGCATATATCTACCCCATCTTGTTATGGGTAGAAAGTTCATCTCGTTTCTCATTGACATGACTGGGGCAGAGTCATAAACTATACCAATATATAGTAAATTCACTTTTAACTTGCACAGTACTTCAAGAAAGAGTGTTGGTGCTTCCAACTCGTATATATTTTAACATATGAAACAGGCAAGTTCGTACATGAAGCTCCAAAGGCAAGGCAATGAATGAAAGCATTCAACCGCAGTTTACGAGTCCACCAGATATCTCTGCATGAATAAGGATGCCTGACAACTATCTGCCAAATGCATGTGCAACTAAGAAGACACAAGGAGAATATAAAGCATGTGCATGTCCATAGTTGAGAGACGTGGGTGACTTATGGTCAGTAGGCTGCACTATCTTGATGCTGCAGCGAGAGAGCAATGAAGGATTTTCCAACTCATTCTAGTTAATAGAGAGACCGATGATTTCATGATCCCGAGCCGAGGAACCCATGACACAATTAGCCCGTCGGTGAGCCCATGGGATTTGGAAGGATCCGGAAATTAACTTAGGAGGTCTAAATTCAAACATTCGCCAAGTGTCTTTTTCATAGATGAATTAAAGATGCTGGCACATAGAAAGATTTTGCACAATTGACCATGAGGAGGTCGAAAGTTACATGAATGATTTGATCTTCTGTAAGAATGGTACCATTCGGCTAGTGCTTCTCATGGGCTCATGCCACGACAAGTGGCACCCGAAGGCATATACAGTCACGCATTGCCTCACATCCATTTTTAGATGAAATGATGTCTTTGTTTCTTTAGATCAAACATATGCCTTTGACATGCTCGGACCGCCTGGGAACTCAGGATCATGTGAGTTCAGTACTGGCGGAAGCAACCTGGTGGCCACATGCAGGTGCTATAGGCCGGCTAGGACACTGCAATTTATCGCCTCCAAGAAGGTAAACGGATGACGATTCATCTCCATCATATGATCGCAGGAAAAGACAAGCCGGTCGTCTAAAATGATATAACACTTGGTCCCTTGCACCCCCTTCCGAAGCCCTCCTGCACTGCTCCTCGCACGGTCTCACAAATGTTTTATTGACCCACTGCAAAAACACAACGACATGCTGCAGTGACTCTTATGTGTCTATTTGTTTTAACTGCTAGGCGTCTGTTGCAAATGTTGTGTTGATGCTACAAGTGTGTTCGTAGTGCTACAAGCATTGCTTCCATGAAACGATTGGACGGCTTGTGGCATCTCTAGCCGAATCCTCAAATTCCTTTAACTCCTCAAATTGTCATCTCTTTGAGGAGTTAAATTACGCCTAGTAGAACTCTTGAACGAATAACTTCTCTAACATTGAGGGGTTAAATCTGAAAAGTTTTTTTTGGCTTAAAAATGAGAGAGTCTCACCACTTCTCCCCAAACCCATGCCAGGAAAACAGTAGAACCGTCTACGCAGTGACCGATTGATCTTCTGCCGCTATAAAATCGTACCAGCACCTCACCCAATGCCTATCTCTTCGTCGCCGCCGTACAGTCCTAGCTAGGAACGGTCATTCCCACACCAAAAGTTTTGCAAGATTCAACTCCTATCTAGGAACGGTCCTTCCCGCCGTTTGGACCGCATTTTGAAACGGGTATGAAAAATTCAAAAAAAAAATCAAAAAAAATTGAAAACCTTCACATTGCGTCATTATATGTGACCAAGTTACTAGGAAAAATAATAAACTTGTAATACGGCAATTATTTTAAAAAAATGTTATCAGAAATGAGCTATCATGTGTGAAGATTCATAGCTTTCAAGCCAAATGATCAATCTTATGGCCACATTCATGGCATAGTTTGTTCAAATGATCTAATATTGTGCACAAGGATGAATCTTGGAATGTCAAACATTGTTTCCTAAGGAAGTTTTCATTTTTTTGGACGAAGAATTCATTTTCCATTTATTGACTGCCCAAAATGAGTTTTTTTGTGAAGGACCTACCAAATATTTGTTGCAAAATTGGACCAAATCATTTTTCTAAAATAATAGGCCATATTTAATGTACAATTGACCAAATGGTTTGGTGTGAATTTTTTTTGATCCACCTCTCGTGAAAAATACAAATTTTCGCCGATTCAGTAGGAAGCGGGTCAAATTTGAACTGCAGCTGCCTCATAGTTTGCTCATGATTTTTCCTAAAAAATATTTTTTAGGTACAAAAGTATCTATTTAAAAAGAGAAACACCAAAAGTTTTGCAAGATTCAAATCCTAGCTAGGAACGGTCATTCCCGCCGTTTTGACCGCATTTTGAAACGGACATGAAAAATTCAAAAAAAAATCAAAAATTTGAAAAACTTCGCTTTACGTCATTATATGTGATGAAGTTATCAGGAAAAATAATAAACTTGTAATACGGCAATTATTTTAAAAAGGTGTTACCAGAAATGAGCTATCATGTGTGAAGATTCATGGCTTTCAAGCCAAATGATCAATCTTATGGCCATATTCATGGCATAGTTTGTTAAAATGATCTAATATTGTGCACAAGGGTGCATCCTGGAATGACAAACAATGTTGCCTAAGGAAGTTTTCATTTTCTTTGGATGAGAAATTCATTTTTCATTTTTTGAGTGCCCAAAATGAGTTTTTTTGGGAAGGACCTACCATATATTTATTGCAAAATTGGACCAAATCAATTTCATAAAATATTAGGCCATGTTTTATGCATAATTGACCAAATGGTTGGGTGTCAAAAGGTTTGATCCAACTCTAGTGAAAAAGACAAATTTTCGCCGATTCAGTAGGAAGCATGTCAAATTTGAACTGCAGCTGCCTTATAGTTTGCTCTTTATTTTTTTCAAAAATCATCTCTAGATACATAGGTATCTGTTTAATCAGAGATACATGGTTTGGTGGCCATACGTCAAGGTTTGGACGGCGGCCGATGGCCCTAACTCCAAAGCGCGTAAACTGGCATGCCCGACGCGTGGTCGCTGCATGATCGTGACGTTGCCACGCGTTCTGGGCGGCCTAGGCATGTCTGGTGGGTTGGGAACTCCCCGGTAGGTGTTAGGAAGAAGAAGGCAATAGAAGAATCTCACGATGAGACTGAACTAAGCTGAAACATGAATTAGCAGCCAAGTGTTAGATGAGTGGTGGGGAAAATGCACATGGCCAATGGGCCTGAGTTTTGGCTGAGGATTATCATCTACTAAGGAGACTGTCTCGACAAATTTGCAGCTCAAATGGAGGAGCCTAGGTGTCGCTTGCTTTGCAAAATACCCCACTGGACAGAAATATGAATGTTGAAGTTGGACTCAAATGAATGAATGGATTGATCTGAAATTTGGAGGAGGATGATAATTTGGGCATATGAAGGCATTGTAAAAATTTCATACTATTTGGATAAATAAAAATGGTATTTCCTTCACAGTGCTCTCCACTGAATAGAAAATTGGAAAAATTATTGAGGAAAATTGGCTACAGTAAATGAGCTAAAATTTGGTGGAGGGAGGTTCTATGGGCAGGGTCATATCCTAGTAAATTTTCAGCAATTATAAATAAATATAAAATATAATTGCTTCGCAAACTGAAAATATTACCAGAAACAAAGATTGAATGGTGAGCTCACATGGATTGTTAGATGGGGCTCAAATTTTGTGGAGAGATATTATTTGGGCATATAAAAGATGTGGCAAAAATTCAACACATTAGGATATGCCTAGCAAGTACTTTCTTCACAGTGGTTCTAGCTGAACAGAAACTTTGAAAATTTGCTGAGAAAGATTTACTAGGCAAATTGAGCTGAATTTTGTCATGAGGAAATGATTTTGATAGTAAGAGTGCCCAAATTTTTTGGGAATTTTGGGAATGATAGAAATATAGGCTGCTTCACAATCTAGGGCAAAAATTGACACATGGACATGAAACATAGGCAAAACTGACGAGGTGGCGCGTAGTCATAGTAATGAACCATAATTTACAAGTCTATGACCATCTATATTGGCCGTGATCAGCTAAAAATAAGGCATCGGACCAGTGCTGTCTGCTTTACGACCATTTCGTGTAAGGAAATTACGACATTTCTGACCAAAATGGTCGTTATGGTTTAGGGTTTGGAGCCCCCCGAACAGCTTACGACCAATTGGTCTCAAATGGTCATAGATTTACGACCATTTCTTCCAGGGTCACTGGCAGAAGGTCACAAGTTGACATATTTCTTGAAGTGTGTCCATTTTCCTGAAAAGACACTAGATTATGGCCTGAAGCCACCGCCTCCGCCCAAAAGTGTTGCCCCCCGGTATCTTCAGTACCGTCTTTGTCTGACTCGCCTCCACCGCTCGATCCGTCACTGTCGTCACCATGGTGAGGCTACTCCGCACCCACCACTACGCCTACTCATGCCAACACCTCTCGCTGGTCATTGTGCGGGGAGCTGTCAACAAGAGTAAGGAAGTGGAGGAGGAGCAACCGCATGTGGGAACTGAATCATCGGAATGGAGGGAGAGGAGGGAGATGAGGCGGGAGAGGGGGAACAGTCCCACACCGGCGTGACGGTGCACGATAGCGGTGTAGTGGTGCCTTCCAACAATGGGGGGAGGAGGAGCACCAAGCTGTCGAGGCACAGCTCGTTGCCGGACAAGTCGGTTGTGCGGTCGCCCCCGCCCTCCCTGCCTACCTGCGGGGGGTGAGGGAGCATCGTGCTACTGAGGCTCGGCTCACTACCAAACATCGGGCATCACCACCGACGCCAGTTGTCGCGAACCTCGACACCGCCCCTGCCACCACCGTTCACGAGCGGCTGCCAAAGATGCCTAACAGTTCTATGAACTACTATGTATAATTATGCAATACGTGGTTTTAATCTAGTTTTAAATTTGAGTTTCAAATGAGATATTTATGTATAATTTGGACTTAAGAGGTTTATTTGAGAGTTCAGAGTTCAGCTTAGCTTCTTCCTACATCTTTTAAATCCTCGTTCGGATTTGAGGAGTTAAGATTTGATGAGCAATTTGACAGAGTGCTCTTCTCCGAATGGGTTCCGTTAGAGATGGCCTAGAAGTTAGAGCACCTGACGGCCACGATCCTAACTCCCAAGCAGTATCTGACGGCCGCCCTGATCTCACCGAGCCGATTGACGTTGACGCCTAGCCGTAGCGCGAGCACCGGCCACTTCCCAGGCGCCAGAGGACGGCGACAACGACCTCCTCCTCGACGAGTTCGGCAAAAAGAGCAGACAGTAGCCCTAGGCCATCACGCTGTTGCCCCCTATTCTCGTCCCGAGGCTTCGTTTTGTACTGGACCGGGGCGCGGTCCGTCGCGTGTTGCCCCAACTCTTCGAGGCAGAGGTGCAGCACCGCCGTCCGCCACCAGCGCCCGGCAGGCGCTGCAGGTGGTGGACTCGTTCGCCATCGCACGATTCCAGTGCGACCCAATCAAGGGTAGTGTTCTACGAGCATGTAGACGCTGCTGCTTCCTTTTGACATATACTAATAAACTATACTAATTTATAGTAAATTCACTTCTAACTTGTAGAATACTTCATGAAAGAGTATTGGTGCATCAAACTCATATATTTTTTAACATATGAAACAGGAAAATTTGTACATGAAGCTCCAAAGGCAAGGCAATGAATGAAAGCATTCAAGTGAAGTTTACGTGTCCACCGGACATCTCTGCATAAATACGGATGCCTACCAACTATCTGTCAAATGCATGTGCAACTAAGAAGACACGGGGAGAATATAAAGCATGTGCATGTCCACATTGGGCAACCTGAGTTAATAAATTTCTTAGCCCATCCTAGTTGCGAGGCATGGGTGACCTTATGGTCAGTAGGCTGCACTATCATGATGCTGCCACAAGAGAGCAATGAAGGATTTCCCCCCTCATTCAAGTTACTAGAGAGACCGATGAGTTCATGACCCCGAGGCGAGGAACGCATGACACAATTAGCCCGTCGGTGAGCCCATGGGATTAGGAAGGATCGGGAAATTAACTTGGGAGGTCTAAATTCAAACATTTGCCGACCACCTTGTTCATAGATGAATTAAAGATGCTGGCATGTAGAAAGATGTTGCATAATCGACCGTAACATGGTCGAGAGCTACATCAATGATATAATCTTCTGTAGGAATGGTAGCATTCGGCTAGTGCTGCACACGGGCTCATCCCACGGAAAGTGGAACCACAAGGCAAATATAGTCTGTTGTGCCTCACATCCATTCTAGATGAAATCATGCCTTTGTTTTTTTAGATCAAACAATGCCTTTGGCTAGCTCGGACCGCCTGGGAACTCAAGATCATGTCTGTACTGGCGGAAGCAACCAAGTGGCCATAGGCAGGAGATGTGGGCCCGCCAGGACACTGCAATTTATCGCCTCAAAAAAGGTAAACGGATAACGATTCATTTCCACCATATGATCGGAGGAAAAAACCAGATGATCGTCTAAAAAGATATCGCACTTGGTCCTTTGCACCCCCTTCCCAAACCCTCCTGCAGTGCTCCTCGCATGGTCGCACAAATGTTAATTTTACCCACTGCAAACACACAACGACATGCTGCAATGACTCTATGATGTGTCTATTTTTTTAACTGCTAGGCGTCTGTTGCAAATGTTGCGTTGATGCTACAAGCATTGGATTCCACGCAATGATTGGACGGCTTAGTGTGTCTCTAGCCGAACACCTAGCCGGACTCTCAAACCAATAATTAACTTTCCTAACACTGAGGGGTTAAATCTCAAAAGATTCCTTTTTGTCTTAAAAATGAGAGAGCCACACCACTCCTCCCCAAACCCATGCTGGAAAAAATAGAAGAACCGTGTGCGGTGGCCGATTGATCTTCCGCCTCTATAAAATCTTTCCAGTACCTCACCCAATCCATATCGCTCCGTCGTCGCTGCCCATTTTTCTGAAAAGTCACTAGAATCCACCCTGAAATCACCGCCGAACCCGATTTGCCACCACCTCTGCCCAAAAGTATTGTCCCCGCTCGATTCCCCACCGTTGTTGTCCGACTTGCCTCCTCCATTCGATCCGTCACTTTCGTCGCCACAGTGAGGCTGCTACACACACACCGTTATGCCTACTCATGCCAACATCTCACGCCGGCCGTTGTGCGCGGAGCTGTCGACGAGATGAAAGAGGTGGAGGAGGAGCAACCCCATGCAGGCACTAAATCGTTGGAAGGGGGAGGGGGCGAGGAGGGAGATGAAGTGGGAGAGGCGGAGTAGTGCCACGCTGGCGCGACGTTGCACGACAGCGGTGTAATGGTGCCTTCCAACCATGGGGGAGGAGGACCACCGTGTTGTCAAGGTGCAGCTCGTCGCTAGACAAGTCAGTGGTGCGGTTGCCGCCACCCTCCTCGCCGACCCACGAGGGCGACGGAGCATCGTGCTGCCAAGGCGCAGGCGCACAGCTCACTGCCAAGCGTCGGGCAACACTGTCGCCGCCGGTTGTCGCGAATCTCGACACCGCCTCCACCACCGCGGTTGACGAGCGGCTCACAAAGATGCCTAGCCGTGCTATGAACTATGTATATTATGCACTACGTGGTTATAATCTAGCTTTAAATTTGAGTTTCAAATGAGATATTTATGTATAATTTGGATTTAAGATTGGACTAGCAATTCGAGAGAAGTTGAGGATTGATTAATAGTATGAAGGAACCTGGACAATAAAGCAGCAATTGAAAGTGGGAGTTTAATGTCTTCAATTCATCTTGCATCGTTACGAGATAACTGAGGGACGACAGCATGTCTGCACAAGTTTGCGTACCAGTTCGTTCTCCACTGATACAAGGGTCGCTCCAAAAGTGGACAATACGACCGTGCTTGATGTTGTTTCTACCTTGATGAACTGAAGTGGACGATACCACTATGATTTGCTTCTGTTCGTGTGATGAAGCCATTGCCATCCAACCTTAAGATCCCCAAGCCTATCGTCTCCTATGTCATGGGTAATCATTCTTGTACGTGTATCATGTTCAAATCATTTGTACAAGTAGCATTTTGTTGTGACATGCATTTCTTCTGTGAAAATCCAAATGTATGGGTTTTAGAGAAGTCTTACGCATATCATTTCAATGAAGCATCTTTGTTATTGGGCAAGGCTTGTGCTAACATCAACAAGGTGCCGAACTGTTGCAGCTGATTCAGTCGAGGGATGTTGATAGATCACGGTACGCGTACCGAGTTAGTGAGATCAGAATGATTCTGGCTCATGAGAGGAACATTAATCTAGCTAAGATTAGTCGGCATGCTAATGCTGCTAGCCACACCCTTGCTTGTATGGGACGGGTGCAACAGCGAATAGCTTGTTGGCTTCGAAACTTCCCTGATGAGATAGCTAGCATAGTCAAGTCTGAATGTAAGCATCTCTCTTGATTAATGAAAGTTCCTTCTCCCGCCAAAAAAAAAAGGTGCTAGCACACTCTTCGTGTGACCCATTGAACATATAAAGGCTGAAGAAGTGCTAGGCACAACCGCAGCGTCCACGTCGGCTATGAGCAGTGCAGCGACCGGGCAGCGAGCGAGAGCGAGAGAAAGCGGGCAGCCAGAGGAAAGGGACCACGTCCGCTGCGAGAGAAAGCGGGCAGCGAGCGAGAGCCTGCGAGATAAATATCTCCTCTCTCTCCCTTCTTCATGCCGCCGCCTCCTCCTCTTCTCCATGCCGCCGCCGCCTCCTCCTCCCCCGCGACCCCTCCTGCCGCCGCCGCCTCCTCCTCTCCTTTCCTCGATGTCGATGGCGGCGCGGCGGAGCTCGTGGTCGGCCGGAGTCCTCTCCCGCGTCCGTCCCGGCGGGGCGGCGACCTGCAGCCAAAGGGTGACGGCGGCTAGGAGAGAGAGAAGATGAGAGGGAGAGAGAAGAGGAAGGGGGCGAGGGAGAAAGAGAGAGGTTGCCGCGCACGGTGGTTTCAGATCGGGTGCAGCCGAGGCCGCGACGAGGGCTCCTGCTCCTGCGCCGCGCTGCCTCCTTTCCCTCCTCCCCAATCCGCCGCCTCCTCCCCAATCCGGCATCGACGTGCTCAGGAGGAGCCCTCGATCTGGGGTGGTCGCACACGGAGCGGAGGTTGCTGCTCCCGCAGCTGCTCGTACCTCTATTCCTCGGAGTCGAGCGGCTCATGGCGGTGCCGGATCCGGTGTCGGGGCCAAGGGGCGCGCAGGATTCGGGTGCGGCGGCTCGTTGGTCGGGCGGCGGCCATGGATGAGCTCGAGGCCGGCGGCTGGCACTGTCTCTTCAGCGAAGGAGCAATGGATGCGGGACCGAGGCCTCCTCCTACACTCCCCTCGCGCCGCCGGCCGTCGGCTTGCTCCCTCGATGGAGGGGTGCTTCCTCCGTGTGATCCCTACTCCGTGCATCCTCTCCTCCCTGTGCCTCTGCTCACTCGGGACCTTCTTCAGTGAGCTCTACAAGGTCCATCTTCTACTCCCAGTCTCTCTCTCACTAATCCACATCGCTCACATCTGGTCTGCTCTTCTCTTGTGGATGTACAGGGTGTGCAGGGAAAAGGCCACACGGGACTCCCCATGGGTTGATGCATGCTCCAGTACGCGCCACTCCACCTCGTCGGGTACCAAGGCATTGCGGTGAGCTCTCAGACATTTTGGTGGCTGATTTCAGAGGAATTCTGTACTTGTGATATGCCAAACTTTGTATGTGTGCTATGTTAAAAGTCTGAACTCTGAAGCTGTTTCATATCGCACGACCAACATACAGTTTGACTAACTTTTGATGAATTTTTTTCATAGAAGGTTTCAGATCACAGATTTATTCACTTCGATGTGTTTGGTTAAGCGGTAACCATCTGTAAAATGATAGTCAAATCAATGAACACACATTCAAATCACTTAAAAAATTGTGTTTCTTCTTTAGCTTAAGTCCACTTTTGCATTGAATTGGTCACCTCTCATTTACATGAAGCACCTTTAATTATATTCACCTACTCATTTCGTTAAAAATACGAGTTATGTTAGAGGCTAATACATGCCTTTGCGTGCTAATTAGAGTCAGCGAAGTGTCCTCTAGGATTCATATGACAAGAGAGAGGGCCTCGGACTCGGATTGAGATGATTATATGGACAAGGCACATCAAAAGAGGTACATGTTTTATTTCTTCTCTCTTCTGCCTAATTGCACAGTTATGATAATTTCGGTGCATTATTTATTGTATGATTCAGAGATCTTAACATGGGCAAATGATGAATCGAAATGGATTGAGAGTACGAAGTGTTGACTGATTTTGTGAAAGAAGTTGATAATCCTATATCTTTCTCCTGATTTTTACTGGATATCTGCTTAGATGGGAGAATTCTTTACCCATCTTTTGTTTCTTGCAATTGTTTGCCACCCCTTGGCGTGTTCAATAGAAACCGTCACCCGTCGCTGTTATATATTGGCTTCATTGAGAGGGAGTGATGATGCAAAAAATAGCTGAAGGTGCATGTCTATTCTACTTCCAGTCTGATACTATCTCTATGGGGATGTGTCTGAAGCTTCAGTATGTTTTCCCCCTAACAGTATCTAATCTAACCAGTGGTGCATCAGGTACTTGATTGTGGTGAGAAAATCGAACTACTCGTTGATAAAGACAGCATGTTCGCTCACAGGTATTGTGGCTTCGCACTCATAAATCAATACTTGGGCATTGGCTTTGTTTTATATATATAAGAATGTTATCATCGAAAACTGTAATATCTCTACTAATAAAGTTTATGGAAGTGCACTACCAACTGAATGAGGAGAGAGCTATCCAAGCTGATGTGGATATTTTTAGTTGACTGTATATCTCGGCAAATATTTTTGACCTCTATGTTTCCTATCGTGCCCAATAATTCCAGATTTTTTTTATTAAATCCTTCTCCTAATTGTAAGACCATAAAAGAACTTGGTAAGTTCTGTTTCGGTGTAGTGTCCAGACTTTTTTTTTCATTGTATGCGTGCAACTTTTAGAATTTGCAAACCACATATTCATGGTTAAATTGAAAATGGATATTTTTATTTTAGGCTTGATAAGCCGCTATGAAATTTAGAGGAAAAATAGTGTGAATGTTATGACTAGAGTGCTTGGAGTCTTGGACTAACTTCAGTGTCACATATTATTAAATATTTGGGCATTGTCTTCTACTATTGATTTTTATCGTACAATTTTTTAATTAGTTCTTAATTCAAGAAAATGGAACCTCCTTCAGGAAGCATCATGTTTTTATTTCAATCGTGCTTCTCAGTTAACCCGCTACAATATATAGAAGAGTGTGATGTGCTCTGCTTCCTCCATTTTTTTTAATTAATGGATCTCTCACTGAACAGAGCATGTTCGTTAGGTTGGCAGCATAAATGATATAGCTAAACCTATTGCTTACCTCGGTATTCCATAGATTACCTGTCATGTATGCCTATTGCTTTCCTAGCTTGGTAAGTTCCTCAAATTTTGGTATGTGCATTTGGGCTTTTCTAGCCTTCTTGTTCAACAAAACAGGATCCTGCCGCCTGTAATAATGTTGGACAAAGGGCGATTTCTCATGATTGGGAGAGCCTTGCTGATTCGATTCGACCACAGTACCAGAACACAGGTTGGTGCAACACCACGCTGTAGTTTTCTTACTTAGTAGAAAGTCACTTGCTTATTTAGATGATGAGAAATCAATCACTTAGTCAATGCAGATGTTAACTTCTGATAGGAAAATACTTGTTGTTAGATGATGCTAGAAATAGGAACTACAGCATGACTAGCATTCTAGCTGACAATACAGCATGATGCCTGCTGAACTTTCCCTGACATGCCTTTGGTTCCTGCACGCTGTTGCATTTGTCTGACAATGTCATGTCTCTGTGGACACAGGTGAATGCAGTTGACACTTGAAGATCCAAGGCAACAAAGACATATGCCGAGGCCGTCCATCGACAACCTACCTAAGGTCCGGATTCACCGAAGAGTACAACCGCAGACGCTATCGGCTGCCATGCTCAGTTGGGCTACAGCTAATTTATCATCGTTTCATCTTATTCTATAATGCAAACATCCTGTTTTTTCATCAAGAGAAAGAATCTTAGGAAATTTTCCTCATTCTGTTGTAGCAATAGCGACTGTATGAACAGCAGGACTGTGTTTGGCCATTTGTTCTTGTGCCTTCTGGCCATGTGCACTTTACTGCTTTGTTTCAAAAAAGCCTGCAATGTTTGTTCTGCTGGTACAACTACTCTTTGGCTAGGAAATTTTGGCTTCGAATAACATAAATGACCCTAAAATTTCTTAATATTTTATATCACTTTTTGTATTGATGTCCTTGTGCACACCATCTGGATGCTTTGAAATATTTTGCCCTGCTTTCTTTTGATTTGAGTTGTCTTTATGTCAAAGTCAAACAATGTAAAGTTTGACCAAGTTAATCCAACAAACTTGTACGTCTTCTTTCCTAGCATGGAGGGAGTACTTAGTTTGATTACTGCATCTACAGTTTATTTTTGCTTCTACTTCTACTTCTACTTCTACTGTATTTCTGTACTTAAATTTAAATTATTTCTGCACCTACTTTATTTCTACTTCTACTTTTTTGCTGCACCTATAGTTGCAGTGCTTAATTTATCTGCTCATGGAGCTATGACTCTGTTGCAGTCGGCCCTCTTTCCTCAAGCTCAAGACGCGCGAGGTGATGGTTTGGTTGGGATGGTGTTGCTGCTCCGCAGGTACGAGCTTCTGCACTGTCTCTTGCTCTCTCAACTTGCCTCCCCTTGAATGAATGGACGCAGAATAATGTGTTGACAAGCTACATGAGGTTGGGCTTTGTGATTGCACCCTGTTTGTGTGCTGGCAGGAAGGAAGAACTAAGAAAAAGTGTGCTATTTCGCTGGATTCTTCTTCCTTTGATTTCAGCAAACTTTGTGGCAGTGGTTGGCTTCTCGACTCCGACACTCTGTATGGACTAGCCCGGTCTTTGCCCGGAAGTTCTAGAAGGTATCCTTCCACCAAATGACCCGCATCTGAATAATGCGCGTGGCCTGAATGTTTACAACTTTGTTATCTTGATTCTTAGGTACACTGCTGAAAATTCAGTAGAACATGGTGCTCCTAGAAATACTGATAATCCGGAACCTGGCAACCATTGGCTTTTGAAGTTTGGCTTATAGCACAGCATGGCGGTAGTGTAGAAAAGATCTAAACAGATTCTGAATTAACCCAACTAGACATGGAAACCAAGAACGACCTATCGGCTGGGTCCAGTTCCTCATCTTTGTCTCCGAGCAAAATGATCATCTGGTGACGAACACCTCCTCCTTCTCTTTTCTGTATGTGCTCCTCCCTAAAGGAGATCCGGATTCTGTTTCTATTAGCAGCAGATATGTTGATTTGCTGCTACCTGAAACATTTGTCAATGACACAATAATGTTGAATCTTTCTTTGCTATCTGCACAATCATCTTTTATTTTATAGCCTTAGTTGTTAAATGGTGATGTCCAATTACACTTTTTTTGCTGCCACAATTGCTATTGTAATATTTGTAGATTTTATTACCTGCTTTGTTATATGCAGATGCATATGCAGTTCCGTATTTATTTTTCTTAAGTTGTATATGCATGGCCTATAAATGATATAGTTGTATATACATGGTTGTATATACAGTACAAGGAGCACTTTGAATCATGGTTGTATATACAATACAGGGTGCAACTTTAATCATGATGCATATGGCCTCATTTTAATTAAATTATAAAGAAGTTTTTCTCTATTTTGTGTATTGTAATCAGGGGTTTAGCTATGTGGTATACAATCAATGAGAATTTCTTTTTCCCTTTAATATTGAAAGCTAGAGAACTAGAGGTAGAGTAATAAAAGCTGCTTCCTTGCAGAGTTTTTTGTGCAGAGCCGTGCATGCGTAATATTATCCTCATTATGTTCTCTTTGCATGTTCTACTGTAGGAAGCGGATGCTATCAAGATCATGCCAAAGGCGATGCTCATTCCCGTTCTTAGTGAGATGGGTTTACTCGATGCAAACTATGAGCATTGCAGACTCTGGCGAGCTGCTGAAGGTCGACGAGGAGGGCGCCGCCACCACCATCATCAGGCTGGTCCACATCCACGCGCTGCTCGGCGTCACCAGGTCACCGGCACAACTCCTCACGCCCAGGTCGTTCAACATTTTCTTTCGCTTTTGGTGCATCACATTTAGAGTCTTTCTTTCCCATTTTACCGTGTTTGCATGGTAGATGTTTGGTTGGATTTGAAGGTTCGTAGCCTTGGCTCCAAAGCTTCAAGCTCTTATAGAAATTAGAACTGAGAGCCTTTTAAAATGAGTCCTGCATAATAGTGTTGTTCAGTGGGATGCAGAATTTTTGTTTGTCTGATCGGCTATCCTTGGTGCTGATTTACGTACTGATTTCATTATCATATGACTACAATAAAGAAGCTGTGTGTATAAATATTACTAACTGCTGATACTTTGCATCAGTGATTTCAATTCTGTTGGCCCTCCTTAAGATTGCTTGGGAATGTGAGGCTTAAAAGTTACAACCCTGTGCAATGTGCTTCTCGGGTGTGGATTTGTGTCCGACTAATTAACGGTTCTGTTAATGCTGATATGTCCTTGAACATTATATGGGTATTGCATCGCTTGTACTTATAGTAAGTGAAAAAATTTCTCATATGTTTCAATATGTGCCCGAATAATATTAACGTACACTCTTTCAATACATGGCTTCCTCTTGGCCTTTGCGCCATTGGCACAATTGGTCATCTAGTTGTAAAAAAGACGTACCTCTTTATCATAGGAAATACGCGCATGAGAATAATACGAACTAATAGATGATCAGAAGGTTGTCTGCGCATGTGCGCGGTCCATTCTGCATGTGAATAATTCAGCAACCAATGGAATATAAATATGCGTCCCTCTAGTGCCTCTAAGTCCCAGTTCCACTACCGATGATCAATAGACATCCCTTCCTAGCCCGTTTAGTTCCAGAACTCTATTGATGACAAATAGACATGATACATAAGTTCAGAGACAAGAGATATGACGTTTGTATATGGATGGTTCGTGTAGGCTTGAAAGGCACTGGGAATTATTTTACAGCAAATTGTCTCTGCACGACTTATTTCAAGAGTACAAGAAGGGCACTGTGCGCATACTTGCCATGTTCACAATCTCCACTGAAGAAGACTAAGATTGTGGTAATCACATGGTCCCATCAACATGCACTGAAAGAACTTGTTGAATATTTTCTTCTTCTTAGTACACTAGTAGAAAACAGGGCTTTCGTCACAGCCGGATCGGAGCATTGATCCCGGTTGCATTACGAACCGGGACTAATGTGAGCATTAGTCCCGGTTCGAGCGGCGCAGGCATCAGTCCCGGTTCGAACGGGACCTTTAGTCCCGGTTGGAGACACCAACCGGGACTAAAGGGTTTGTGAACGGTGCCAGCCCCTTTAGTCCCGGTTTGTATCTCCAACTGGGACTAACGATCTATCTTTAGTCCCGGTTGGAGGTACCAACCGGGACTGAAAAAATTTCAAATTTTTTTTCAATTTTTTTTCTCCCAGCCCTTTAGTCCCGGTTGGTGTCTTTAACCGGGACTAAAGGTCTATCTTTAGTCCCGGTTGGAGACACCAACCGGGACTAAAGCCTTTTACCACATTAAACTTGGAAAAAACAAAAGGGGTTCAAACTCTACCACCCTCCCCCCCCCCCCCCCCCCCCCCGGTCCCCCGTGTATCGCCATTTCAGTTTTGGAAAAAATAAAAGAAAATGATAAAAACTTCAAAAATTAAAATCATTCGAGATGTAGTTATGCTACTACATCTACTAGTTAGGAAAATTTAAAAACTTAAATTTGGACATGTTTTGCAAAAAAGTGTTATGAAAAAGTAAAACGGCTATAACTTTTGCATACGATGTCGAAAAAAAACGTATAATATATCAAAATGTTCAGCACGAAAATCCGGTTCCGATTTCGACGCCGTAGGCCGTTTTGCAAACTTGTAGAATCCTCAAATTCTAAAAGGAAAAAAAGTTATGCTCAAATTTTAATTTTTTTTAATTTTTTGTCAAACTCTGGTCAAACTATGGTCAAACTGTGGTCAAACTATGGTCAAACTACTTATTCAAGAAATATTAGTGTTACTAATTAATTATTGTTTTTTAGAATAATAGTTTCAAAATCAAACGGTGCTTCATGCTCAAGTTCAACTCCTAAGGGTTAATAGGATTGACAGCTTACTATTGTCAGGAAAACAACAAGTGCAGACTTAGAAACGAGGGGGAATAGAACTCAAAAGTTAAGCGTACTCAGGCTGGATTAGTGAGAGGATGGGTGACCGGCCTGTAAATTAGACAATTTGGAATGAGTGCTGATTGGAGATTAGAGATTAAATTCTGAAGCAGTGAGGAGGGATGATTAGAGATTAAATTGTCAAATAATTCAAAGACTTGAAAATAAAAAAAAAATCAAAAAAAAATTTCAAATTTTTTTAAAAAAAAATTCCTTTAGTCCCGGTTGGTGTTACAAACCGGGACTAAAGGCTCCAGCTTTAGTCCCGGTTGGTAACACCAACCGGGAGTAAAGGTCCACCAGCCCCGCTCCAGCCGGCGGCCACGTGGAGCCCCTTTAGTCCCGGTTCGTAAGCGAACCGGGACTAAAGGTTAGAGGCTTTAGTCCCGATCCTTTTGTCCAGGTTCCAGAACCGGGACTAAAGGCCCTCTGGAACCGGGACAAATGGCCTGTTTTCTACTAGTGGTAGGCTGTAACGAGGGTTTGTGCCTTACTTTAGGCAATAGAAACTGCCGGAATGACTGTCTTTTTAACAGTTGGGAATGACTGCCCAACTTATTTTCTCATGCCAGCACGTGCTCGAGACGGCCTTTGATTTTCCGAGCAAGTCGCATCTGGTTTATCTACATAGGTAACTATTCACATAACAATTATCGAGCATGATTCAGAAGCAGGGAATACGGGCGATCAAATTATTTTCATATGTAGGAAAATAATAAGACCTTAGCAGACTGGCTGTATCTCTGTTCATTCTTTTCCTGTTATTTTTTCTTAGTAATTTTCTATTTTCATGGGTATTTTCTTAGTGTTGTCTTCCTTTAGTTTTGTAATAACAATTGCCACTCCCATGTACTTATTTGAAATAATGGAATAAATAAAATCTTAGTGTGAGGTATTATTTTCAGGTGTGAGGAATTATCGTCGGAGCGAATTGGATGACCTGGCCGAGGGCTGCCCATCTTCACCTCGCTCTCCTTTCCTTAGTATTCACCGTTGAGTCGTCAAAGCCGTCAACTAATTCAGAGAGGCTCGGCTGGCCCGTTCGCCCTATGCTACTGATGCTAAAGGCGAAGCTCCCGTCTTTGGCAACCAGCAAACGTTTTCAGGAGGCTGTGCTGCTTCTGAAAATGTCCACCTGGCGTTGTCGGCGCTTGTGTCCGCAGTTGATGCAGGAATCCCACAGTGTGCTCATGAACCCGTTGTTGCTTTTTCACTCCTTCACGACACATGATACATGTTCGATCATGTCTATATGAATGTCATCATGTTGGGCGCTACTCAAGTAACCAGATGCACAACCACCACGCTTCCCAAGCTCTCAAGAAGAATAGGAAGGTAGTTCTAAAGATTGTATTTTTAATTGCAATTCGTAAATTCTGAAGAAACTCATCTCGAATAACTGAACATTAAAGTTTAGGGATTTACATACACTTTTCACTATTCTTTGCACTTTACCAGGTTAGGTGCATGGTTAAGTCAATCGAATGCAACATAGTGCAGCAGTAGCTCTTGCTATGGGGCTCCAACTTTTCTTAAACTCCTATAGCACATGTCTCGTGAATCCAAATTCATTTTGCTGTGTTTTTGGACTGTACTAATATATATTATTTATCAAGGAAAACAGATGAAGAAGAAAATTAAGACAAGGGTCGAAAGCTAAACTATAGAAAGAAGCTCGTCACATGAATATGTTTGATCCACACATGTTTCAAATTTGTTAATGTGAGGCCACCATACAGGATGGTGTCCCTCCGACCTATCTACTATAAGTAAGTATTATGTTTACGAACCAACTTGTGGTTGGATAGTTAGGATGATAGTGCTATTCCCAGCTCACTAGAGTTCATGTCCTAGAGTTCATACTAGTGCTCACATTTTCTTTGATTTATTTTAGGCCTTCCGACGATGTGCGTTCAGTGGGAGGAGATGTTCCCGTCGACTACAAATGCGTCTGTGGCGACTTCGTCAGTCTAAAGATGAGCGTTGCGTTTGTACCGTGTTAAGAAAAATAAGTATTATGGTTATGGCCTTCATTTCACACAAACAAAAAAAGGAAGTCAAAAGGGTTATTACCTCCGACAAACTCATATGGCCCATATATATCAGCCAACACAAGCATGTAACTCATCTTATTTTCCGTTGTATATGTTGATCTTGACGCGGTCCTGAGAATAGAAGGTGCATGGGTATGGATGTCAGCCCTGGAACTATTCCTCTCTTTTTTGCACACCACATGCTATCAGCAAAGCATGCATCACTGAGAGAACCAACCTGTGTTTGGATGGTTAGGAGGACAGTGCTATTTCCAACGCATCAGGGTTCAAGTCTTGGTGCTTGCATTTATCCCAGATTTATTTCAGAATTTTGCGATTCGCGTTCAGTGGGAGGAGATGTTTCCGTCGACTACGAGGCCGCGACAGTGACTTTGTAAAATCTCAAGATGATATGCCGGCTATGTTTCTCGGAGGTGTTCATAGAGGTAGGGTGTGCATGTGTGCGTTTATAGAGGTGAGTGTATGCGCGTGTATATGAGCACTTGCGTCTGTACCATGTTAAAAAAAGCATGCATCACTGATAAAGCTAACAAGTCTACACAGGATCTTCTACCAAGAGCTTTCTACTAATGCATCATTGGAGTTTATTCTTTCGGAGATGCTGACTTTAGATGGGCAAGTAGTAACCTATAAAATTGCTTCCGCAGGAGTACTAATGAGGCCTGGCGAGGCAGCTCATGGTGCTTCTCTGGCGAGTGCTCGAGGTGCAGACCCGGGGGATGCTGATGCGAAGAATGTGTCCATGTTCTGGTCTGGTCGTGGAATGAGTGGAACTTTTACGCAGACGCCGGTAGTCAGAGGAGACTTCCTGCCTGCGGAAAGGCAGTCGTCAACGGGGCTTGGTCTCCCACACACACCTGTCACGCGAGGCGGAATCGGCAAAGCTTGACGCAGTCCTGGAGATGGAACACTTGTTTCAAACGTGTGGTTCGGAACGATTGGTGCATGTCCTTCTCGATCTTCGATGGCAATGATGTCTGGACATGGACTGATTCCTCTCTAATGTTTATTCTGTATGGGGGTGGAAGAAGTTGAACCGTGTGCGGAAGCACTGAAGAGAAAAGTACTGGACAAGGGTGGCTCTATGTTTTCCAATTTGTGCGCGGATCTACTAATAACACCCTATAGATATTGGAGTGACTATAGCACGTGATGTCTTGTTTTCACATTTATGTGGGGTTAAATTGGGCCTTTGGTGAAGAATAGATGCTTACCAACAAGCATGTTAATGTTCTCCTCTAATGAATACTCTGACTCTCTCCTTATATATACACCGGTCCATGTTCACGGAAGTAGACATCAAGCCACATTGTTTGTTCATATAGGAGACACCACATAAACAGAGGAGATGATGCGAAGGAACACGACATGACATGTAAGCAAAGGTGTATGGGAGTCGGAGACATCAGAATGTTAGCAAATTTTGTTTACATCTGCTGAGGTAGCTGGTCGTTCGGTCTATTTCGCTTTTTATAGGCCACACGAGACATGCCTCCTAGTGCTACACTTTCCAGGTTGATTCGTCTAGATATGGCATCAGTTAGTTGCATTGTTGGAATCCATGGAGGGTGTAACAACTTTTTGACAACACACACAATAGTGACCTACTTGTCCCGTGCATCACCACCAATGTCTTGGTGGCCCAGGCCCCACTGTTTTCGAAAAGGACGATAACCCCCAGCCTCTGCATCAAGCGATGCACATAGCCTTATGGCCCCGGCCCCATGGTGTCGGTTTTGAATGACTTCTCAATTTGCGAGTGCTGAACCACATTCACACGCTACATCCGATCATGTGGGTTTCTTTGATTTTGAAGTTCAATACATTCAAAGAAAATTTAGGACGACGATATGAAGCCATTTTCAATATATGTATGATCCTCAGATAAACACCTGATTAATGTTTGCCACCAAACAACACACCGGTCGAACAAAATCACCCATGATAGCCGACCTCAAAATAGAACAACATTGTAAAAAGTACTCCATCCGTTTTTATTTACTCCGCGTATTAGCTTTGGTCAAAGTCAAGATTTGTAAACTTTGACAAAGTTTATGCACAAAAATATTAACATATACGTTAACAAATCAATACCATTACTTCAACATCATATAGATTTTTTATGGTAAATATTTATATTATTTTCAATAAACTTGGTCAAACTTTAGAATGTTTGACTTCAATCAACTCAAATATGCGGAGTAAATAAAAATGGATAGAGTAGTATTGAAGAGTGCAAATCTACTTATAGAGACAACATACACAACTTGACCAAGTTGGAGATTTTTTTTCGTAGTGTTGTTTCTCAGAGAAATCATTTGTATACATGTTGAGATCCATCGTGCGGCAACTAATAATGCATGCTTCGTTTTGGGGGTTTGTAGGGACCGAGATTTAATCTTTTACTCCCTCCGTCCCAAAATAAGTGTCTCAAGTTTAGTTCAATTTTGTATTAAAGCTAGTACAAAGTTGAGTCACTTATTTTGGGACGGAGGAAATACAAAGGATCAATACGCAGGGATCCATCGACCACTACCATGTTCTCGAGTGACCATGTCTTCATCAGTTGTTAGTTACTAGATCTTCCAATATTCCTGCACACCAACTAGTTTAGATGGAAGATCTTACCGGCTTTTGTTTTACTTCGGTGTAAAGAAACAAAGTGCATGCATGTCTTCAGTGTAATCCGAAAGAAACAGTGATGCTGCCTGACAGTACATGCAGTTCTCATGTTGTTGGAATGCATATATTAGGTGTGAATTTATAAGGGAATTTTGTAGCGGCAGTGCAACTGCACAAGCGTAATCACATTCTAATATTGAATAGCATGGGTCCACAGGGCAAAGAGGCAAGCAAAGCCACTTGACACTTGATCAGTATAACATTTAAACTTAATTAAAATAACTTGAATTCTTCGATTAATTTATGTCAAATATTAGTTTATTAATTTCACAAATGCTATGCAACGTACAAAACACACATGTGTATGTAGTGAGGGGGCCAGGAATCTAGCGCAAGGGGGGCCAAAAGAAGAGCTAAACACTTGGAGGGAGCCAAACATACAAATATAAATCATTTTGAGATAACAATATAGGGAGTTTTCCAGAAGAAGAAAAATTTAGCATTGGGGGTGCCATGGCCACAGCTCGCCCACCCTTCACAAGGGGTGAAGCCAAGATTTGAGCGCCGGGGGGGGGGGGGGGGGGGGGGGGGGGACATTCAATAATGCTACTTGTTTGTAGTTTGACAATGGCTGAGTTAAATTTGGCTCTACGGTACCTACAAGATACATCAGAGTTAATAATAAAATCGGAACTGAATCCGAATTCCTGCGTCAGGGGTAAAGGATCGAAGCAATTGTTTAGAAAGATGTTTCCTTTCTCCGTTCTCTTCATTATTTCAATAGAAACTATAGGTAACGCGATCGTTTTTATCACGTGCTGCCATAAAAAACTCTTCCAATGCATAGAGTAAATTGCTCAAAACCACCACATTTGTGGCTAGGGTACTTCAAAACTACCGCTTTTGCCGAAAATTACAAAAAACCACCAACAATGCGGCAAGTGAGTAACAAATCGCACTGATTTAATATTAAGCCGTGTCTAACAGCAAAACTGACAGGTGGGACCCGTCTGTCTGGACTGATGTGGCGAAGACTAGTCCTAGTCAAAGTTTGACTGCTGAGGTGGACTGGGGGTCCCACTTGTCTGCCTCACGCCTCCTTCTTCCTCAAATTTCTCACTCCCTCCCCTTCTAATCAGCTCCACCGGCAGCTGAGGCCGAGCTGAAGGAGGAGCGCTCTCCGGCAAGCGCCGCCGTCTCGCGCTCGCCTCTCCGGCAAGCCCTGTCCTGCGCCCGCCTCATCCCGTGACTGAGTGCCCGGATCTCGACGCGAGGATCAAGCCCACCCCGCGCCCGCTGGCCTTCCCCGCGCTTGCAATGTCGCCTCCCCTGCGCTCGACCTTCCTCCGGCGTCGCCCTACGAGCTACCACCGGCACCAGCTACCGGATCCACCCCGCAAAGCGTTGTGGCGCGCTGGCTCCTCCCCAGCGAGCCTACCACATCGAATTCGGAGGCGCGGCACGGGTCAGTGTTGAGCTGCAGCACCACCGCGGTGACTTACCACCCGGCACACCTGTCAGGGAGGGCGAGCGGGTTGTGCCTCGACCTTGACGAAGCGGGAGCGCGGGGGCTCGGCCTCGCCGGAGCTGGCTGGGGTGCGGGTGTGCGGGGGCTCGGCCTCGCCCCAGCGAGGCAGGGGCACGGGCACGCGGGGGCTTGGCCTCGCCGTAGCGGGCAGGGGCGGAGGCACGCGAGGGTTCAGCATCGCCGGAGCGGGCATGGGCGGAGGGGGGGGGGGGGGGGGGGGGGGCTCGGCCACGCCGGAGCATGCTGGGGCGCGGGGGTTCGGCCTCGCCGGAGCTAGCAGGGTCAGCCGCTGCTGCTATTCCTCCACCGCTCCTGTTGGAAGGAAGGAGGAGAGGAGATAGAGAAGGAGAGGAGAGCTGACAGGTGGGACTCCCGTCCACCTCAGCTGGTCAAACATCGACTTGGATTAGTCTTCACCACATTAGCGGCCCCACCCGTCAGGTTTGCTATTAGACGCGCTCAATTTCGAATTAGTGCGATTTGTTATCCACTTGGCGAAGAAGTGGTGGTCTTTTGTAATTTTTTATGAAAGCGGTAGTTTTGGAGTACCCTAGCCACAAATGTGGTGGTTTTGAGCAATTTACTCTTATGCATACAATTGTACTAGAAACTAAGGACTGGCTGAGAGCTGGTAGACTTTGTGGTAACTTGGATGCTTTCCTTGGAGCGATGTCGAGGTGGGAGTTAGTGAGTTGTTAGATAATTTGTATATTAGCTAACAGGTGGAGTGAGTTTTGTGAAACTTTGTCACAACTCACGGTGGACGGGTTTCTCACCCCTTCTCCTTTAATGTTAGAATACACACACTCATGAGAAAGAAAAATTCTGACTACCACCTCTTTTCACATGGGAGGTAAAAAAAAATAAGTTACTCAGACCCACTAATAAATAAAATCAATGGTTCAGATCTATTATATACTTTCACCTCTCATATGAAAAGAGGAGGTAGGAGGAACCATGTTAAAACTGGTTGTGTGTTGAAGGCATGGATGAGTTTGGAAAAATAATAATCTCAGTCGCTTCAAGGGGTTCATCTTATTGTGGAGTATTGGATGAAGCTGAACCCTCTAGACGACCAAACTGGACTGGCTTTGTGGCAATCACGTGTTTCTTGATGCTCCATCATTCAATTACAAATTCCCTTTATCCACCTGATAACTCATCGTACAAGGATCAACAAGTGTCTGACGTCAAGTAGTTCTTCCAACTAAATAAAGTGAAGTAACCAGATGCCGGAGTGGAGGCTCGGCCGCTTGTCTAAGGATTGGAATAGGTGACATGGCATTGCCACGGCGCCAATCCGCCATGTCTGTCGGTTGCTTACTTTGAGCACACGAGGGTCATCAAGCCAGAGTAAATCCAACCGAGGCACTGGCACACCTGACATGGACAAATTACATGCTGATTTTGAGTGAAAACCCATGCGCTACCCACGGCAGCTCCATCTATAGACGAAATTGGTTATGGGAAAGGCTACGCGTGCCGTTTTAGACAAATCATAGGGTGTTTGTTTAGATTCAAGAGAAGATTGATTTGGATATTGAAGACAAATCACAACGGATCACCGAAGAAAAACCGCGAGGGAGTAGAGTCGTGTTTTTTGATCAACGGAACATATTCGCCGCTTATCTTATGAAAAAAATGGTCCACATATCTGAAGATAGTCCAGTATGTAACATAAGTTGGGCACTAGATTTTGCCCTACTGATGTCAAATTTGTCATTTTTGTATCTTGAGCAATGTTTTTGTGTGATGTGCTTAATATTTTCACGTTTTTGGAACATTTTAAAATGTGCTACATAGGTCCGATGCACCAGATATTCCCCCCAGTGGGCTAATGGCGCATCAAGGGAGCTGCATCCTGAATGAACTACATTCGTGTGTAGAACCACAAGCACCGGTGCATCAGATATTTCCACTAGTGGGCTAACGGCATTGTAAGGGGAGTTGCGTCCTGAATGAACTGCATTCATGTGAAGTACAATATATCTGTCTACCAGATATCTTTGCATGAATAATATCGATGACCAACCATCTGTTTAAATAGCCGGCTATAACCCCCTACAGCCTCGCTATAGCCTTTTCAGTAGGGTGCCGCTAAACGGTCTCATGTACAAATAGCCAGCTATAGCTGATTGGAGGTCCGCCGCTATTTAGCATAGCCCGCTATTTAAAACACTAATGCATATGCAAGTAAGGAGACACATGGACGAGATGAAGCATGCGCATGCCCGCACTAGCTAGCAGAAGTAGATAAATTTGTTAGCCCACCCAAGTTGAGAGGCATGGAAGACCTTGTAGCATTAATATTGCAACGATGCCTTCTCATTCCATTCCCTCTAGCAACCGAAGAGTTCATGATCCTCAGGCGAAGAACTCATGACACACTAGTGAAAAAAGTGCTAGCCACAACTTTCGTTGGTGACGCGCCATTTACAACCAACACCACCACTATTTTTTTTCAAATAGTGGTGGCGTTGGCTTATTTGGTACGCCATTAGTAGGGGCATAGTGGTGGCGTTGGAAAACAGGGTAGCGTCAGATATATATGGGATCAACAATTTGTACCAGGCGTAATATAGTGCTATCGTGGAATAGCATGAAACACCAGTACTATTATATTTAGTTGTGGTATGCTGTTGGTTCCGACGCCAGTATTGTTATTTTGTCAATGCCAACATTCTTATATTTTTTTTTTGATATATTCTTTTTTATAGTATATTATACTTTCCTTTTATTAAATTTTTATTATTTTAAACTAAATTATGACATTTTTTAAAATATGTACTTTGAGTTTTTTTTTTTTTTTTAGTTTGACTTTGAACTTTAAATTACTTTTTTCCTTTTTAGTTTAAACTTGAATATTAGTTTGAGCCTCAAATATGTAGTTTGCACTTCTAAATTTTTTTTCTTTTTAGTTTTTTATGTGGTGATCTTTTTTATAGTATATTATAGTTTATTTTTATTAAATTTCTATTATTTTAAAATGGTAATAATGACATTTTAATAATATGTACTTTGAGACTTTAAATTTACTTTTTTTCCTTTTTGGTTTAAGACTTGAAGTATATAGTTTGAGCCTTCAAATATATAGTTTGACACTTCCAATTTTTTTAATTTTTTGTTTTTTATGTGGTGATCTTTTTTATAGTATATTATAGTTTACTTTTGTTAAATTTTTATTATTTTAAGTATAAATAATGACATTTCATAAATAATGACCTTTTTTTCTTATTGGGCTAGCCCAAATAGGATTAGTATGCCGTGAGGGTCAAAACCAACGGGGGCAACGGCCCCCTCGACCCACGTACTTCCTCTCTCCGCCCTGCTCTGTTTGTCCCGTTCCCCTTTCTCTCCCTGTCTCTCGCCGCTCTTCGTTGCCGCTTCGATTCCAGCCGATTCCGGCGATTGCCGTCGTTCTCCGGTCCTGAGGTACACATCTGAGCCTCCCACTCTCATCTGGTCCATTTGAATTTTTTTTTTAATTAGAGGTGTGTTTCGCATTCCTTATGCTAGGGTTTCGGCGACGGCAGCAGGCAATGGCAACGACGACGGAGTAGACTATAGGCGACCCTCGGCTCCAACGTAGGTGAGCATATCATCCCTCCCTCTTTTGCTGTAGGTCGCTGCCACTGTCAATCAAATTAAGGTGTTTGATTTGCTAGCTATAGAAATTGGAAGTGCAATCTGTCAATCAAATTAAGGTGTTTGAGTTGCTGTTGCTGTTGTCAATTGGGAATTGGAAATTGAAAGTGCAATCTGTCAATTTTTAAGTCATCATCTTTGGAAGCATCTAAAACAAAGTGTTTAAGTTGCTGTTGTAATCCATAACAAAGTGTTTGATTTGCTGCTGTGTACTACTTTTGCACCATCTCACATATGTCACTAGCTTCTCATTGAATCTTCGGTTTAATTCAAATAGTTGATTGTTCAATGTCGCAATATGTGGCAAATATAGTGTTCAAAGAAAATTTCCACTTAATGCTCCAAGTTAGGTGTGGCAAAAATGTTGAGTGTCCAAAGAAAATTTCCACTCTAAAGTAATGCTTCAAGTTAGGTGTGGCAAATATAGTCACAATCAAAACAAGGCCTTAGGGGTTGTTTGGTTCCAAGCCACAACTTGCCACACTTTGTCACAGCTCAACTTAGGCAAGTTTGACCAAGTTAGGTGTGTGTTTGGTTCTTGCCCACATGTTATAGATACAAACTGACATATATATACTACACTTCATCCATATAATTGTGTGAAGATATCGATAGTGCCATATTGTTGTTGTCCAAAGCTAGTTATGCACATGCTATGATATATTGTTGTTGTTTTACCCTTGATGAAATCTGCCAATTCTGAAACTGACAGAATTAAAACTTGCCATGTAGCATACATCATCCACATGCTATGATATATTGTTGATGTTTTACTCTTGATGAATATAACAGTGTCTTTGCTAATATAGCATACTCCATGATGTTATGGACAGATTTGCATTGTATAATTTGACATGTGTGTTTGGTTCTTGTCATAATAATTAACATATATACTTGTTACTATTTTGAAGTTCCAGCCATGACTAGCTGAAACAGCCACTACCAGTCCTCGTGCAACTTCACGGCCTATGAAGTTGACAAAGGCGAAACGAGCACCAACCAGGTAAGATTACAAAAACATCCATGAGCATTGCAAACACATGCATATATACATATATCATGTAACCATTCTTTATTGATGATTTCAAATATTTGACTTGCCAGGCGTATATACGAGACCAATCTCCAGAACCGGTCCAGCAGCAGCTACCGGTACGTGACTTGGACATGCTCAGCCGTGAGCTTATCGCGTCAAAGGAGAGTACAATGAAGTCACTTAAGGAGTTGAATGACTCCCTGAACAAAGAGAAGGACGAGATGATCGACGATAACTCCGATCTCTGCGATAAGAAATTGAAGCTCATCGACCAGAAGCAGTTACTGGTCTCCGAGATCGAGTCTATGAAGAAGGAGATACGGCTCCTGAAGGCCGAGAGGGAGGAGCTGAAGACCCGCAAAGTCTATTTCAGAAAGGAGGGACAGAGCAACAGGAACAAGTTGCGTGAGATGAGGATCTTTCTTCATCGTAGCTAGTTAGCGGATAACAAGTTGCGTGAGATCGATGACGATACTTTTGCTTGTAGAGCTAGCTACCGGATAACTTTTGCTTGTAGGTAGTAGCAAGCTAGTTATTGAAAACTGTACTAATAGCTGGGTATATTTTGTGGATTTGAGACTTACCACTAGAAGTTTAAATGGCTGCACATATACTAATCGTTGGGTATATTTTTTTATTGCTGAAAAATACAAATTGCTGGCGTTGCCTCACAATAAACGCCATAGATAACATAATGTATTGCTGGCGTTAGCCAGGTGGCACGCCATCAGTACTAAAATACTGCTGACGTGTCTGCCAACGCCACCACTAAACTGTTTTCACTGGCGCCATATTGGTGGCGTTGGGTGTCTACGCCAGCAAGGCACTTTTTGCCACGCCAAAGCTAGGGTTTTTTTCACTAGTGACAATTAATCAACCATGAGCCAATGGTACTAGAAAGTATCGTGAAATAACAGGTCTAAATTCAAACATTCATAAAAAAATTCATTGCCGGAGTAACTAAAGATGCTAGTACGCCGGAATATTTTGTACAGTGGACCATCATGAGGTGATCCCTAAGACATTAGGAGGTGGAGAGCTGCATTACTTGTACCTAGGGATGCAGAGCGGCGCCCGATCTGCCTCGCTTTTAAGTAAAAATATGTCAAGCTAGTTATGATTTTTCCGTCCAGATTTAGCTTTAGTTTTAACTAATCTCATGTTTATGCGGGATGCCCGCTTGCATCCCTGCTTGTACCTTGGTCTTCAGTGGAAGTGGAAACAATAGCGCCCAGCTTGGCTTTCGCAAGGGCTTATCACACTACAAGCCGCACCACACGACATATAGTGTGAGATCAATCACGCCTTTCATTGGCTTCGACTGCTTGTGAACCCTCTGGTGGGTAGCGTGGTCTGTGATATCTCCCCTCGAGAAAGGAAAATAGTTGCTTTTCATCATCTGATAGTGCAAAATATTGGTTGCTTGTATAAAAAAAAAAATGGTCCGTCGCTGCTCCTACACCTCGGCCTTCCCTTTGACCACCGACACTGTTTCTCCTCCTACTTTATGATGCAAGCATTTTCATGATTTTCCGTCAACAATTTGCTCTGGCCGGTGAGGATTTGTTGGATATACACATACTCTTTCTAAATATATCCATTTCAGCGACGAGTAATTCGGAACGGAGGGAGTATAACCAAACAACACGGGCGTACACAGCGGCCAGCCGGCCAGAACAACAAAACGCACGCACGTGAAGCTGATGTATTGCCGCAGGAACGTCTCGTTCCTGTTTGCTTTATTACTTTTCGATGATCTGTTTACAGGGGATACACGAGTATATATATATATATATATATATATATATATATATATATATATATATATATATATACTAGCTAAAGCTAATCAGTACTATTCCTACTCGGTGACTACTATTAGAAACTTACACGGACACGTACATGCACATATACTAAACCGGACAGTAAACCGGATACGGCCACGTACACGTCGTGGTTATTCCTAACAATCACCCCCCTAAACACGACGTCGTCACATCACTGCATCGACGCCGATCCTTCTTTGAATCTTAAAAAACTTCTCTCGATCCAAAGCCTTGGTCTGGATGTCCGCCAGCTGATCATCGGTGCGACTATAGTTGTTCTCCGTCTTACCTTATTGCACGCAGTCCTTTATGTAGTGATACATCGTATCAATGTGCTTGCTCCTTTCATGCCGCACTGGATCCTCACGTAGAAAAGTTGTAGACTCACTGTCAACATTGAGCACCACTGGTTCCGGATCTCGATCCATGAGATCACCGTGTAGCCTCCCTAGCCACACACCTTGACACTCTGCTTCACTTGAAGTCGATGTCACCACTTTATGCTTTTGTGATAGCCAGCTTACTATGTTTCCACCAAGGAAATATGCCACGCCCGAGATACCCTTACGGCCGTCAACAACTTCTTCCTTGTCACTACCACTGTAGCAGAGTAGTTTCACCATCTCCTTCTTGCTCAGCCCAAGACGAGGTTCCATTGAAGCGACAATGTGATTGCAATCTTTCATGCCACGGCTTTCAAGTACCTTCTTTGCATATGCCTCCTGGCATACTATGATCCCCTTTGGCCTTTGATGTACCCCGATCCCGAGGTAGTAATTCATTGGCCCTAGATCATCCATCTTGAAAAACTCCTTCATTTGTAGCTTGAACTTTGCAATCACCTCTTCATCTGCTCCAGTTATCAATAGATCATCGACATAGATGCCAACTAGTAGACGATCTCTTCCTTCACCTCTCTTGTACATTGCATGCTCTAGTGGGGCTTTCTCAAATCCAAGAGAAACCAAGGTCTGATCAAGTTTGATGTTGCTCTCCTGGGGGTCTTGCCGTAGCCCGTACAAGACTTTGTGTAGCTTCAGTACCTTGTGCTCTTCTCCCTCTTTGATGAATCCTGGTGGTTGATTCACATAAACATCTCCTTGTAACTCTCCATTCAAAAATGCGGATTTTACATCCATGCGATGTATGCTCCATGATTCTTGAACTGCAAGAGCTATGAGTAATCTCACCGATTCCATCCTTGCAACGGGAACGAACACTTCTTTGAAGTCCACACCTTTCTCTTGCACGTACTCTCTTTGGCTACTAGCCTTTCTTTGTGCTTCACGGACCCTTCGGCATCTTTCTTGATCGTAAATTCCCACTTGAGATCCAATGACTTTTTCATTGTTGGGAAGATTCAGAAGCTCCCATGCATTGTTGTTGTGGATCGACTCCAACTCTTCTTCCATAGCGCGACGCCAACACTCCTTCGTATTTGCGTCTTCGAATTCCGCCTGTTCCTCGGTGCTTGCTAGGCACCGTTGCCCACTCATTTTCACCTTTACCGAGTCGGTTCGTCCGAAGAGTTTTCTCCGGATATGGGTGTAACACCGGCTGTAGTAACACAGATGTGGGTGGTGGTGTCTTTTCCTCCATTACTCTTGAAGACGATGCAGGTGCCAACATGACATCCTTTCCTGCGTACAAGCATGCAGATGAGGGGGCTCCTAATGCATGCTCATCCTTAGCACGTGGGCATGCATGCCCTTTGGTGGGTCTCGTAGCCTGCTTAGGCTGCTGCTGCCCAGATTGCCAACGCCTACAACCAATGAGCCAAGCCCATCACCTCCATGGCCTTCAGGCACGCCACCGCATGAGAGTCCTTCTGTGCTGCTGCTTTCTGTTTCTGGGTTGCATCCCATCCCGCTTGCTAGGTTGCAGCAACTGCCGCCTTTGGACTTCCCTGGTTGTCCGTTCGGTGAGCCATGGAGTGCCACGCCTTGGCCACCAACTCCATGTGTTTGTACCATAGCTGCACTTGTACTTGATGCACTAGCCCCAACAGTCATGACACTCATGTCTGCGTTTTCTCTTGCAACACGTGTCTCTATCTTTGCACCAGTACTAGCACCAGCTTTTGTTTCTTCGTGGACTTCCGGCGCCATGTACGCCTTTATTTTTTCTGGACGCGTCGTACGAAGACTGCTTCTCCATGGCCGAGCATACGCGCCAATTGCTGCGTCTGCTCCAGCGAAGTTAGCACTTATGCCTGTAACATCGACGTAAGCTTCGGAATCACCCCCCATGTCCGTAGCGTCGACATGAGTTTCCGAACCATGATCTTGACAGTGAACTTTTTCTTCACGGAGCACGACAATTTCTTTAGCCGACACTTGAAGAACTGGATCCTCCTTGTCCACGAGTTCGCACATCAAAATATTGTCACCTTCATCTCCTAGTTGGGTCATGAGTGCCTTATCCTTCGGGGAATTCTTGCACTCTGACTTGAAGTGCCCGAGCATATTACAATTATGGCAGCGGATCTTCCTCTTGTCAAACTTTTTCTTTCTTGGCTTCTCCGACTGTTCGTCGGT
This sequence comes from Thinopyrum elongatum, assembly GCA_011799875.1. Lineage (NCBI taxonomy): Eukaryota > Viridiplantae > Streptophyta > Magnoliopsida > Poales > Poaceae > Thinopyrum > Thinopyrum elongatum. The sequence continues at coordinate 75,192,395 of CM022303.1, forward strand.
GTCCTTTGCGGGACGGTACTTTCCGCCGCTACCGGACGCCTTGTTGAAATTGTTCTCCTTGGAAACCAATGCCTGCCAATGAGCACGCGTAAGCATCAGGTACTCATCCTGTTTCGCGTCGCCGTAACTCAATTTCAACCTATCGTCATGGGCCTTGAAACGACCAACCAGATCATCCAAAGTGAGAGTCTTGAGATCAACACATTGCTCGATCGCTGACACAATCGGCATGTAGCGCGGTGGAGCGGCACGTAGAAAACGCCGAACCACGGATATGTCCTCCAACTTCTCCCCGAGGCCGCGAATCCCGTTTACCATCGTTGCGACCCTTGCTGCGAAGGCGTCCACTGTCTCATCTTCTCCCATCTTCAGATTCTCGTAACTTTTCAGCAAAGTTTGCAAGTTCGCCTCACGCACACGCGAGTGCCCTAGATGCAATGTCTTGAGCGTGTCCCATGCATCCTTTGCTGATGTCTTCGAGATTAGATGCTGCTGCACGTCCACCGGCATCACCGAGCAGATGGCCGTGATAGCCTGGCGATCCTTCCGATATAAGGCACCACCCTTCACGTACTCGTCACCGTCTGGGTCGACGGCTTCCGAGAGCTGATTGGCCTCGAGCGCCCACTCCATCATGGCCGCCCACACCACGAAGTTCCCACGGTCGAATCGTGGATACTCCGATCTCACCGGAGCAGCAATTACTTTAGCCGCACCAGAGTATTCCGCCAGCTGCTTGGTCTTGTCCTTCTCGTCGTCCGACATGATCTCCCATTACTAGAAGATCAACCTTGCTCTAGATACCTATTGTTGACCCAGTCCAGATGACGAGTACTTCCGGCGACGGCGATACGACCGACGACAAACGACGATGACGAACGAAGCTCGCTGACGGTCTCGGATTGCTGCCCCAAGCAAGCTAGATATGCACGTACGCCACAGCCAATTGCTTGAGGCTGGAGACACGCACGTGTATAACTTGATCGATCTGACCACCAAACAACACGGGCGTACACAGCGGCCAGCCGGCCGGAAGAACAAAACGCACGCACGTGAAGGTGATGTATTGCTGCTGGAACGTCTCGTTCCTGTTTGCTTTATTACTTTTCGATGATCTGTTTACAGGGGATACACGAGTATGTATGTATATAGATAAATATATATATATATATATATGCTGAAATTTGGAGTGGGCTTTAGGCCCATCTAGCAATTTCTGAAAATCTCTAAGGGCCCATGTGGGTTTATTGGCACTAGGTGGAGGTGGGAAGTTTAGTCCCACCCCGGAAGTGGAAGAGGAGTTGGACCTTTTTATAAGGGATGTTCTTTCACATGCTATTGGAGCTTGAGAATAAAAGAGGCCCTCGCGCACTCCTCCGCCGCCCGCCTCGCCGCGCCGCGGGATTGAGCCGAGCCGAGCTCATACCTACGCGCTTATTGGCTGCGTCTATATAAGCGTGCGGTGCCTCCTAACCTACACGGTCGACGGGAGAGCAGGTCTCCGAAACCACGTCCTTCTGGTTCCTGTACGGGTGAGGGGCGAATAGGTTTTTGGGCAGCGACTACGCGACTGCTCGCTTCCGATCCGCTACTTCCTCTACGTCTGCGTCGCCCTCATCATCATCATCATGTCCACCGACGCCGAACGTGCCGCCGCCGAGAAAGCTGAAGCCGACAATAAGGCCGCCGAGGACGCTGCTGCCGCCACCACCGCCGCAGCGTCTGCATGGCCTACTGGAGGGTATAACGCGTTTATCCCGCTCCTGTTTATTTTCATATTAGCAGTACTAGCAGTATGTGTAGATTTGTCTACTGTTTGCTTAGTACGTGCATGTTTAGATCTGAGTCAGTACGTCATCAATTCAGTCAATGCCATGCTAGTGATTTATCTATGAATTAAATTAATCAAAAAATTGCCTATTTACTTAGCAATATATATATATATATATATATATATATATATATATATATATATTCCTACTCGGTGACTACTATTAGAAACCTACACGGACACATACACGCACATATACTAAACCGGACACTAAACCGGATACGGCCATGTACACATCGTGGTTATTCCTAACACCTCGGCCTTCCCTTTCACCACCGACACTGTTTCTCCTCCTACTTTATGATGCAAGCATTTTCATGATTTTCCGTCAATGATTTGCTCTGGCCGGTGAGAGATATGCAAAGCACTTCTAGACAGAAATCTGAGGAGACTCCTGAGCCTGCCATTCCTATGGATTATTATGAACAAACACATGATGAAAATTCTGAGGAGGATGACGAGGAAACCCTTGGTAGGGGCAAGAGACAAAGGACTGCAAAGACCTTTGGTGATGATTTCTTCGTGTACCTCGTGGATGATACTCCCACTTCTATTTCAGAAGCGTATGCCTCTCCAAAAGCTGACTACTGGAAGGATGCGGTCCGTAGCGAGATGGATTCCATCATGGCTAACGGGACATGGGAGATCACTGACCGTCCCTATGGTTGCAAACCATTGGGATGTAAGTGGGTGTTCAAGAAAAAGCTTAGGCCCGATGGTACGATTGAAAAGTACAAGGCTAGGCTTGTGGCCAAGGGCTATGACCAGAAAGAAGAGGAAGTTTTCTTCGATACTTATTCACCTGTGGCTAGACTGACCACCATTCGAGTATTACTCTCGTTGGCAGCCTCGCATGGTCTTCTCTCGTCCACCAGATGGATGTTAAGACGGCTTTTCTGAATGGAGAGCTAAACGAGGAAATCTACATGCAACAGCCAGATGGCTTTGTGATAGATGGTCAGGAAAGAAAGGTGTGTAGGTTGCTGAAATCTTTATATGGCCTGAAGCAAGCACCTAAGCAATGGCATTATAAGTTTAATACAACTTTGACATCTGTTGGCTTCGTTTTTAATGAAGCTGACAAATGTGTATACTATCGCCATGGTGGGGGCGAAGGAGTTATATTGTGCTTGTATGTTGATGACATACTGATATTCGGAACAAACCTCAAAGTCATTGAGGAGGTCAAGTCGTTTCTATCTCAGAACTTTGAAATGAAGGACCTTAGTGTGGCTGATGTTATATTGAACATCAAGCTACTGAGAGATAATGAGGGTGGGATTACACTTCTGCAATCCCACTATGTTGAGAAGGTGTTGAGTCGTTTCGGATATTCGGACTGCACACCATCTCAAACACCATATGATCCTAGCGTGTTGATTCGAAAGTCTCAAGGCATGGCTAATCAATTGAGATACTCTCAAATCATTGGTTCACTGATGTACCTAGCGAGCGCAACGAGGCCTGACATCGCGTTTGCTGTGAGCAAACTGAGCCAGTTTGTTTCCAAACCGGGTGATGTACATTGGCATGCTGTTGAGAGAATTATGCGCTATCTGAAAGGTACTATGAACTATGGACTTCACTATACCGGATACCCGTCGGTACTCGAAGGGTATAGTGATGCGAATTGGATCTCTGATGCTGATGAGATGAAGGCCACAACTGGGTATATGTTTACTCTTGGAGGTGGCGCTGTTTCCTGGAAGTCTTGCAAGCAAACGATCTTAACGAGATCGACAATGGAAGCAGAATTAACAGCATTAGACACATCTGGTGTTGAAGCAGGATGGCTTCGAGATCTTTTGATGGACTTGCCATTGGTTGATAAACCGGTTCCGGCTATCCTTATGACTGTGACAATCAGACTGTCATCACCAAGGTGAAGAGTTCAAAGGACAACATGAAGTCCAACAAACACATAAGAATGAGACTAAAAGCTGTCAGAAAATTAAGAAACTCCGGAGTGATAGCGTTGGAGTATGTCCATACGGCTAAGAACCTGGCAGATCCCTTTACAAAAGGGCTATCACGTGTTGTGATAGATAATGCATCGAGGGAGATGGGTATGAGACCCACATGAGTTGCCATGGTGGTAACCCAACCTATGTGATCGGAGATCCCGTGAAGTAGGACCTGGGAAAACAAGCCAGTGGTGAACTGAGGAGAGTAACTATATTAACCCACTCCGTTGGAGATGCAATACTCTCAATACTGCATGGTAGGGTGACTATTGTCTTAATGTGTTCCAAAGCTTATATAAGCAAGATGCTATCCTACAGAGCGATCTTTGAAGGAACACACCTATATGAGTCCGACTGCTGGTCACAGTCTATGAGATTGGGGTAATCTCTAGTAAGCTCATGAACAGGCCAGGAGTGTGACTTATATGCTCCACCCGAGGGGTCAGCCTTCGGCAGCCTAGTACTAGTAAGACATGTGGTGAAACTTCTTTACGCCAAACTGACAATTCAAGGCATAGTCCATTGTTCAGTTGTGAATGAGTGTAGCTGCTTGCTCTAGGTGAAGTTCAACCTTAACAGGTCTTCACTGAAACACTGGTATATCGAAACAGCAATTGGAACAGAGGACACAATGGGCCCTCGAGATCTGGTGGGGGATTGCTGAAATTTGGAGTGGGCTTTAGCCCCATCTAGCAATTTCTGAAAATCTCTAAGGGCCCATGTGGGTTTATTGGCACTAGGTGGAGGTGGGAAGTTTAGTCCCACCCCGGAAGTGGAAGAGGAGTTGGACCTCTTTATAAGGGATGTTCTTTCACATGCTATTGGAGCTTGAGAATAGAAGAGGCCCTCGCGCACTCCTCCTCCGCCGCCCGCCTCGTCACGACGCGCCGCGCCGCGGGTTGCGGGATTGAGCCGAGCCGAGCTCATACCTACGCGCTTATTTTTGCCAGTCACTAACGGAGAGTTCTCTGACAGCTGGGCCACGATTTGAGACGTCAGATCGTGGGCTGTCACGGATTCGGACGTGGGTCAAGCCCACGTCTCTCCACGCGGTTGCGTCTATATAAGCGTGCGGTGCCTCCTAACCCTAGCCGCCACGAACAGATCTCATCTGCTCACGCGCACACCCACCGTCGTTCCCTTGCTGCTGCTGCCGCCGGTGACTCCATCCCGTCCGCCGCGTACACGGTCGACGGGAGAGCAGGTCTCTGAAACCACGCCCTTCTGGTTCCTGTACGGGTGAGGGGCGAATAGGTTTTTGGGCAGCGACTACGCGACTGCTCGCTTCCGATCCGCTACTTCCTCTACGTCTGCATCGCCCTCATCTTCATCATCATGTCCACCGACGCCGAACGTGCCGCCGCCGAGAAAGCTGAAGCCGACAAGAAGGCCGCCGAGGACGCTGCTGCCGCCACCACCGCCGCGGCGTCTGCATGGCCTACTGGAGGGTATAACGTGTTTATCCCGCTCCTGTTTATTTTCGTATTAGCAGTACTAGCAGTATGTGTAGATTTGTCTACTGTTTGCTTAGTACGTGCATGTTAGATCTGAGTCAGTACGTCATCAATTCAGTCAATGCCATGCTAGTGATTTATCTATGGATTAAATTAGTCAAAAAATTACCTATTTACTCAGCAATATATATATATATATATATATATATATAACCAGTACTATTCCTACTCGGTGACTACTATTAGAAACCTACACGGACATATACTAAACCGGACACTAAACCGGATACGGCCACGTACACGTCGTGGTTATTCCTAACACCTCGGCCTTCCCTTTCACCACCGACACTGTTTCTCCTCCTACTTTATGATGCAAGCATTTTCATGATTTTCCGTCAATGATTTGCTCTGGCCGGTGAGGATTTGTTGGATATACACATACATTTTTGTTGGATCGATGTTTTCAAATGGTGCACCCTAATAGCTAATCTTGGAGTACCCGACTGCAGTGGTGGAGCTACGGCTGGGCAAACCCGTGCCCTGGCCCGCCCAGCCAATGCAAATCTCTGTGGAGTAGACCTAATATTGGGCCATGGAGTAACATCTTAGTCGTAATTTCCTTCATCTAGGCCCGGCCGGTCCGCCCAGCAATTTCCATGAAGCTCCGCCACTGCCCGACTGACACCTACCGCCTCCTGGTTCACATTCAACCAGGCCAAACAGGCTGGCACAACATCGCACGAACTGGCCTGTGCTAATCGTGCCTTGAACGACACTGTAACACCCCTGTGTAATTGCTACTGTAGTCAGCTGATGATAATGCCAAGTCATGACCATTTGCAGTGCCAAGTCACTTGGATTAATGAAACGATTCAAATTCAATTCTGAAAATCAACTCAAATTCATAAGTGAAATATGAAGTTGATCAAACACTGTTGGAAAAATGTTCATTAATTGGCAAATAATCCAGGAACATTTATAAAACCATAATCAATATTATTGGAGTTAGTTAAATGACTCAAACAACTTCAAACAGCACCAAAACAGTAATATTAAATTCATTTAAAATCATATCAAATTCAAATGAAACCCAACTTTGCCCAAACCAATTTTTTGTAAAAGCTAACACTGCACAATAATATGTGGGTCAACTCTCATATTTTACAAAAGTGTAAAAGTGTCCTAACTAATTCAAAACAGAAAATAAATAAAGAAAAAGTAAAACAGAAATCAGAAAAATAAAACGTGGCACTGTGCACCGGGCCTTAGTGCACAGTGCCCCGACCATCGGCCCACCTGGCCCAACTCCTTCTCTCTCCCTCGCGTGTCACCTCCCCCCTGGCCGAGCGCGCGCGCGCCGGCGCGGCGTCGACGCCACCGACGCTCACCGACAGCGAGGAGGCTAAGGACGAGGCCCGTCCACTCCCCCTGGACCTCCTCGCTCACTCTCCCCTCGCCCGGCTCGCTCCTCCCCTTCCCCTTTCTCCTTCAGATCCGCCGCCGAGCGCCGCAGAAGCCGCGCCTTGCTGCTCGCCGTGGCCACCGGCGTCCCTGCGTGTCACCACCGTGCCTGGGAGGAGCGCCGTGCTCGACCACGTCGCATGGCGCCCTCCGGTGGAGACGGCAAGCACGGCAGGCCGTGGATCGAGCCGCCCCTCTTCTTCCTGGACTCCGGTGATCTCCGGCACCCCCAGCTCCTCTGCTGCTCCTAAACTGTCACCGGTCCACCGTGTGCCTCCGCTGTGAGCTCCTCTTCCTTCTCCATCTCTCTGTTCTCTCTCGCGCGCCTCCTAGCTACCTCCTCCACCGTGGCCGAACGCGACGCCGCGCGAGCTCGTCGCCGGCGTGCCTCCGGTGTCCAAAAGGACACGGGTCCATGTCCACCATCTTCACACGCGCGCGTAGAGCACGCCTGTCCTATTAGTTCGAGTCGTAGCACGCTATTTTGCCGTTTCCACCATCGCCCGAAGCCGCGCCGCCGCTGACCTCGTCGCCGGCGTCGAATCAGGCCGAGCCCGGCTGCGCCACCACCACCCACTACTAGGAAAAGGGCTATAGATGATATGGCCACTAATGGCGCACCAGACATGTGGTGCGCCACTACTATATAGCAGTGGCGCACCATGTGTTGGTGCGCCATTAGTGTGAAAGACACTAATGGCGCACCAGACCCATGGTGCGCCACTAGTAATAATTTTTTTTTTCCAAAAATACTAATGGCGGACCATGCCAGAGTGCGCCATTACTAGTTTTAACTAGTAATGGCGCACCAGCCACAGAGTGCGCCACTAGTAACAAATTTATTTTTTTTTTCAAAAATACTAATGGCGCACCAGGGCAGAGTGCGCCATTACTAGTTTTAACTAGTAATGGCGCACCAGCCGCGCAGTGCGCCACTGCTATATTTTTTTAATTATTTTTTGCAAAACTACTAATGGCGCACCACCAGCTGGTGCGCCATTAGTAACCAGGGTTACTAATGGCGCATTTGTAGGTGGTGCGCCATTAGTAACCTGGGACCAGCTAGATATTTTGGACAGCCACACCTACACACTCACTTTCCCCACTTCATTCTCTCCACCTCCTCCTCCAAGCTTGTGTCGGCTGCCTCCTCCTCCTCACCTCATTTGCACCATAGATTCATCAAAATTAAGTGGTTAAATTACCTTTTTTTGATAGGTAAGTAAGGGGAAAGCTATCTTTATGTTTTAGATCTACTTTTTTTCTTCCTCCAACAACGTGCACATGCACTTTTTATGGCCTAGCTAGATCTATGTATGTTTGTGGTGTTGCATATGTTTGTGGTGTTGCATATATGTTTGTGTTTGCAGGTACCGGTATTTGAAATGCGATAGTTGCCAATATTTTGGCGGAATGTTGATTCATTTCCGTTTTGGCGAGAATTTTGGCACTATACATTCTTTTTTGTCCTATTTTTAGGGAAAGTCATGCCAAATTTTTTCTTGGTTCTAAAATATCGTTTTGCTCTACCCCGTAGGCGACCATGGTCCGCACGATGACCGAAGGCATCATGAATAGGTTTTTGAGCTCCGCAAAGGCCGAGATGCTTCAAAAGAACGAGACGGAGATAAGATGTCCGTGTCGAAGATGCAAGCTGAAGAGCTTTATTGCGGACCCGGATTCCGGGCAGGTGCGGGACCACCTGCTCTTGCGTGGTTTCATGGATGGCTATCAGTGGCAAGGTGATGAAGATGACTATGAAGTCGTCCATGGGGGCCGGGCAAGAAATGAGGAAGGGCAGCAAGACAACCACCGCGGCGAGGGCGGGCGAGAAGACGAAGAATCTCAAGGACATGATCACGACGGTGATGTTGTACACAGTCATCATGTAGAAGATGCCGGACATGATGATGAGGAAGATCAAGACGAAGGGCATGATCATGAAGATGAAGATGCCGGAGCAGACGACGATGGACCATCGATGGGCTGGGTGCAGGACCCTCATATTCAAGAGCTGCTTCTCAAGCAAACGGATAACGCAAGAGCTGCCGCCCGAGAGAAAGCCAAGCTGGATCAACTGGAGATAGACGCGGTTACTCCATTGTATGAAGGATGCAGGCCCGAGGATACCCGCCTGAAAGTAACGCTCATGGCTCTGGAGATGAAGGTAAAACACAAAATGACCGACGCATGCTTCGACGAGAACATGTCATTCTGGCACGAACGTCTTCCCAAGGGGAACAAGTGCCCGACCAGTTTCGAGGAGGCGAAGAAAATCGTGTGTCCTCTGGATTTATCGCACGTGAAATACCATGTGTGCATGAACAATTGCATCATTTATCGGGACGAGCACGCGGAGTCTACCATATGTCCGGTGTGCGGCGTCACTCGATACAAGAAGAGGAAGAAAGCTCCTCGAAAAGTGGTGTGGTACTTTCCGATCACTCCTCGTCTGCAGCGGTATTTCGCGGACCCTAAGGCAGCAAAGCTCCTGCGTTGGCACGCGGATAGGGAGGAGAAGAAGCGAGAAGATGACAGAAATGATCCGGAGATAAATAAAAAAGACAAGATGCTGAGTCACCCTAAGGATGCGAGCCAGTGGCAAGCGTTGAACTTCGAACACCCAGAATTTGGGGACGATCCAAGGAACATCGTGCTGGGCGCGAGCACCGATGGAGTCAATCCGTTTGGCAGCCAGAGAAGCACACATAGCACCTGGCCTGTGTTTGTGTGGATGTACAACCTTCCCCCCTGGAAGTGCATGAAGAGGAAGTACATTCACATGAGTATGCTAATTGAAGGGCCGAAACAGCCAGGGAACGACATCAATCTGTATCTGGGGCTGCTGAAAGAGGAGCTAGACACGCTGTGGAAAACGCCAGCCAATACGTGGGACGCCGCAGAGAAAGATTATTTCCCTATGAGAGCCGCACTGCTCACGACGGTGCACGACTATCTCGGTTACGGATATCTCGCGGGGCAGGTGGTCCACGGATTTTTTGGATGCGTCAGGTGCATGGATGACACAACGTATCGCCAGCTAGATAGAGATCCCGGGTCTTCGAAAACCATGTTCATGGGACATCGAAGGTGGCTTCGCGACGATGACCCATGGAGAAAACGCAAGGATCTGTTCGATGGTGAAACCGAACCCCGAAGACGCCCGCGTACGAGGAGCGGCAAGGAAATAGACGAGCTGTTGAAAAATTGGAAAGATTGCCCACTGCCGGGAAGAAGCAAAAGGCGCCAGAGCCGGGAAAGAAGCGAAAGGCGCCAGAGCCGCTGCTGAAGGTATGGAAAACGAGGTCTGTTTTCTGGGACTTGCCATACTGGAAGATCCACCGTGTGCCTCACAGCCTTGATGTCATGCATATCACGAAGAACGTGTGCGAGAGTCTGCTTGGTACCCTGCTCAACATGCCAGAGAGGACCAAAGATGGGCCAAAAGCAAGGGCAGACTTGAAATCAATGGGCATCAGGGAGGAGCTTCACGCTAATGATGATGATGATGATGATGAGGCGAAGCAGGACACGGAAAGTCGTCGCAAAGGCAAAAAGGCCAAGAAGACCGGAAATGACTACCCTCCCGCGTGCTTCACTCTAAGTCAGGAGGAGATCGAGCAGTTTTTCACCTGCCTCGTAGGAGTAAAACTTCCTTACGGTTACGCGTGGAAGATAAGCAGATACCTAGACCCAGCGAAGCAGAAGTTCAGCGGGATGAAGTCTCACGACTGTCATGTGCTGATGACGCAGATACTTCCAGTTGCAATCCGTGGGATCATGGACGCGCACGTCCATGAAACGCTATTTGGCCTATGCAACTTTTTCGACGTCATCTCTCGGAAGTCGGTTGGCGTGAGGCAACTCAGAAGGCTACAGGAAGAGATCGTGGTGATACTATGCGAGCTTGAGATGTACTTCCCGCCCGCATTCTTCGACGTTATGGTGCATCTTCTGGTCCATATCGTGGAGGATATCATCCAACTCGGGCCGACGTTCCTGCACAGCATGATGCTGTTTGAAAGGATGAATGGTGTCATCAAAGGATACGTTCGCAACATGTCACGTCCAGAGGGAAGCATAGTGTGACGACCCCGGCTTAATCGTGCACTAATCATACACGCAAATGCGCACGATCAAGCCTAAGGACTCACTTGAAGATATCACAACACAACTCTAAAACATAAATAAAGTCATACAAGCTTTATATTACAAGCCAGGGCCTCGAGGGCTCGAATACATAGCTCGATGGCATACAAGCGTCAGCGGAAGCATTAGATATCTGAGTACAGATATTAATACAGAGAGAGATAAGCCTTCACAGAGGCGGGGTAAAACAAAAGCTACGATCGAAAGGCGTAGGCCTCCTGCCTTGGGCCCTTCAATCCTACTCCTGGTCGTCGGTCGGCTCCTCGTAGTAGTAGTAGTCGCCGGACGGGTAGTAGTAGTAGCCGTGCTCGTCGACTGGGGCAGCTGGCTCAGGGGCTCCGTCGTCTGGTGGCATCAAGTGGTATGGGGAAAAAGAAAGTAAAGCAAACGTGAGTACTCATCCGAAGTACTCAGCAAGCAAGGATCTGCACTACATATGCAACATTTTCAAAGGGAATGGCTGTATATGGGGACTGGGCTGCAGAAATGCCAGAATAGAGGGGAAAAGCCTAGTCCTATCGAAGACTAGCATCTTCAACATCTTCTGCAGTCTTGCAGCAATAGAAGAGAGCAGATCAACATAAAGTAAAGTAGTTGTAGTATTATCATCAACCTCGAACTGAGATCCTTTCTCGACTCCCTACGAGAAAGCAATCCCAGAGCCGTACTATCCAGTTCTCATCTCAAGTTCTAGTTGTACCGATCGGGATACAACTCTGAGTGTCCGTTACCGTAGGACAGGCTATCGATAGAAGTTTCTTCCCTGCAGGGGTGCACCAACTTTCCCACCACGCTCGCTTAACTCCGGCCGGACACACTTTACTGGGTCATGCCCGGCCTCGGCTAAGCAACACGCCGCAACCCGACCAAAAACTTAACAGAGAGGTCAGCACGCCGGACTAAACCTATGCCCCCAGGGGTCTTGGGCCTTCGCCCCGGGAACTCCTGCACATTGCGAAGGCGGCTGAAAGCAGACCTAGCAACCCCTTATACAAGCGCGGTTGCGTTCCCAGTCCAATTCAGCGCGCGCCGCTAAGTCGCTGACGTCCATTAAGCTCCGGCTGAAGTATACGACGCAGAACGCCCATACTATGCCCGCGTGATGGTTAGTGCTATCGGGCCAGAGGCCCCTCGGATCAAATATCCAAACCGCTTAGTGGTTTAGGATCGCGCGGAAACGAGCAGAGACTCACGAAAGATGTGACCCCGTCGCCCCGTCTCGAGGACTTGCGGCAAGGGTAAGGAATACCCGGCCACGCCTCGTGTTCAACTCTCGGGTACCCTCCAGGTACACCCGAGTCCACATCACATCGCATTATGCTCGCGCGGGTACCCCTCAGGGCCGACCCGTCTTTAGTAACATGGTTTAGTGCAAGTCTCATCAACAATAGTAACTGTGTGTCTGACACCAAGGGAACCCTGAGGTATCACCCTTGACGGAATTCCACATGATGAAGTGTTGCACGACGTTGTCGTTATCGGAGGTGGTGTAGGAGGATTCACCCTCGCTTACCACGTCTGAGTAACTAACCTACAAGGTTAACATCAGCAGTGCTGACGAGGTATCACCCTCGGCACTCGATGGTAACCCAGTAGTGTCGAGCATAGGGGAAAGTGATGTGTTGTGACAGGGTCTGGTCTTCATTCCCGATGATCGGGTCTTCTGATATCCAGCAGGGCAGTCGGGATCAAGTGGGGTCTCTGTCAAGTCTCTACCCAGTCTATACTGAACAGTCTAGGATATCCCACAAGGTAGCAAGACAGGTTACAATAAACAGGCTATGCAGCAGATATAGGAAAACAGTAGCAGTGGCAATTCTAATGCAAGCAATAGAAAGAAGAGAATAGGCGATATAGGCATGCTCAAAATGGGGGTGCTTGCCTGTTTGCTCGGGGGCAAGGGCAAGAGTGTCTGTAGTGTCGTCGGGGACGTAGTCGTACTCCTGAGCTGCGTCTGCCTCTGGAGCTACGTCTGCGTCGGGGTCTACCGAGAAGAAAGAGGGGGAGGAAACAGGTAAACATAATGCAAACAAATGTCACACAGTGCGTGCTATGCTACGATGCAGTGCAGAGGTGCCTAGATATGCATCTAAGTCCATTTAGTTATTTTTAGAATTATTCTGGAATTTAATTACCCGGGTATGTGCACTATTCATCTGCCGGATTCGGGTCCGGTGTTACGAGTTCATATACATAGGAGGTTCCGATGAGGAAACAGACGGCACGATCAAACTCGTCTCGTCGTTCTGAGAACCTTTCATGTTTTAAGTTTTTCGATCTGAGCTACGGTTTAAAAGTTATGAATTTTCAAAGTTTATTTGAATTTTGGAATTATTTTTTTATTAACAGAAAAGGGAATATGACGTCAGCATGATGTCATGCTGACATCAGCAAGTCAACAGCCGGCTGACCCAAGTCAAATCTGACATGTGGGTCCAGGGGGACCCACATGTCAGCCTCTGTTAACTTAACAGTGTATTTAAATTAATCTAATCTGCTAATTAAGCTTCTGGCCCCACATGTCATTGACTTATTAGTATAATTAGTTTATTTTTTAATTCTGAACGTTTAATTAGATTAACAGGGAGGTGGGGCCCGCCTGTCAGCGGCTGGGCCGGTCCAGTCAGCACGGCTGACTGGTCCGCTGGCCAGTCGGCCCCTGGGGCCCACGGGTCAGTGACCCAAAGGGCGGCCCCAGGCTGACCACGCCGGCGGGCGCCGGAGTAACTCCGGCGAGTCATTCCCGCGGCGGTTGGTCGCCGGAGTTGGCCGCAATCTTGCTGTGGTGATCCAATCTTCGTGATTCCACTTGCATTCGGAAGCTGGTGATCTCGCGCATCTAGTGGAGCCAGCAGCCGGGCTCGGAGATGGCCGGAACGTCGCCGGCGTTGAGCGAGGCGGACGACCGAAGCTCGAGCTCGTCGGGTTCGACCTTCTAGCGCGCGGGCGACCTAACTAACTAGCTGCGCGGGGTCTACGGCTCACAGGGGACTCGCCGGAGGAGTCAAGCGAGCTTGCAGCAGCTCGGGAGCTTGGCTACGGCGGCAATGGCGGCGGTGGCGTTCGGGTCTCCGCGGTGCCGCAGCTACAGCGTGCAGGCGAACTACCAGAGAGGCCAGAGGGAGAGGGAGAGTGCTCACCGAGCGGCGCAAGTTGGCCCGTGTGAGGTTTAGGAGCTGCAGGGGTCGAGGTCGCCGGAGTCACGCCGGAACAGAGTTGAAAGGGGGCGGTGCGTTGCCGGCGTTGTGGTGCTCCACGGCTCCTATAGCTTGACGCAGACGACGTGGTCGAGCTCGGCGGAGCGTGTGGGCACGGCGGGGGCTGCAAGATGTCGACGGTGGCCACGGTGGTGACGACGCGCGGCGACGGCAGCGCTCGGGCGCCGGCTCTGGAGGAGAAAAGGGAACGGCGCGCGAGGGGGAAGAGGTCTGGGGGATTAGGGTTTGAGCCAGAGGGCTCGGCCGCTCTTATCCTTGCCGGGGCGTCGCGGATGGGCGACAGCGCGGCACGGCGCCGGCGTGTCGGCTCGCGCGGGCGACAGCGCGCGGAGGATGACGACGGGGGAATGGGTTGGGCCAGTTGGGCCTCTTCTCGGGGCACTGTGCACTAAGGCCCAGTGCACAGTGTCCCGTTTCTTTATTCCTCTGCTGCTGATACATTTTTCCTTTTTATTTCTTTCTGTTCTGAAATGTTTGGGATAGTTGTGCTCTTTTGAAAAATATGGAAGTTGGCCCTAATATTGTAGTGCAATATTAGCCCCCACCAAAAAGTGATTTGGGCAGAATTAAGTTCCATTTGAATTTGATAACAATTTAAATAGATTTAATATTCTGTTTTGGGTACTGTTTCATGTTGTTTCACTCACATAGCTATCTCCAAAAATAATGATTATGATTTTGTCATGACCACTGGATTATTTGCTAATTAAATAACATTTCTCCAGCAGAGTTTGATCAACTTCAATTTGCACTTTGAAATTTAATTTGATTTTCAGATTTGAATTTGAATTGGATAATTAACCCAAGTGACTAGGCAATGCAAATGATGATGACTTGGCAATATTAGCAGTTGATCACTGTGGACATTACAAGGGGGTGTTACACATAGCCAGGGGCTTTCTGACCGAAGAGTGCATCTCCTACTGCACGAATTATCTAGGCATCGAGAACCCCGTTGGTCTGCCCGTCAACAGGCACCTCGGCAGGCTCGCTGGATGGGGTCACCGCGAGGGTCGCCGCGAAATGCATGTCGACTTCGAGGGTCGACTCGCCGACTTTGAAAGAGCAAACCTAGTCGCGCAACAACACATAGACGTGGTCGATCCTTGGGTGGTAGAGCACAAAACCTTTATTGAGAAGACGTACAATGACCGAGGCCAACAGAGGACGGACGGAGATATAATCAAAGAGCACAACTCATGTTTCACACGTTGGTTCAAGCAGAAGCTTTTGTCGTACCCTTTACATGAGGATTCTTCCGCGGAAGAACAACTCATATTCGCCTTGTCACAGGGCGCCGAGCACAACCTGATGACCTATGAGGCGTACGATATCAACGGCTACACATTCTACACCGAGGACAAGGACATGAAGAGCGATGGTTATCAGAACTCCGGGGTAACGATGGAATCCTACACCGGTAACGACAAGGACAGATACTACGGAAGGATCGAGGAGATCTGGGAGCTGAGCTACGCTGGAGAGAAGGTCCCGATGTTCCGTGTCAGATGGTCCAAGAGCGTCCTAAAAGAAGACCGGTATTTCACCACCATGGTTATACCCGAAGCCAAATCCAAGACCGCGGGCGCAAACGTCACCGCGAAAAATGAGCCATGGGTACTGGCTTCCCAAGTGGACCAATGCTTCTTCATTACCGACCCGTCAAAGCCCAGTCGTGTTGTTGTGAGGAGAGGCAAAAGGAAGATAATCGGAATGGATGGAGTCGCCAATGAGCAAGACTTTGACAAGTACGGCGACCCGAAGATGGAACATGACGACGACGATGAAGTAGCAGCATACACCACAAGAAGAAGCAGGACCACCCTACCTAAAGGACGTCCGTTCCACAGAAGAACTCCATTTGTGAAAAAGAAGGGCAAGAAGATTGTGAACAGATAACTAGCTAGCTAAGATCGATTCGTATTTAAATTGTAGCCTTCATTTCTCGATTGTATTTCATGGGCACTTTTTGAACTCATGAATATTTTTAAATTTCATGGGCACTTTTTGAACTCTTGAATATTTTAAAATTTCATGGGCACTTTTTGAATTCATGAAAAAATATTGAATATTCATGAGGACACTGTTTCATATACATATTCATTTTCTAAAAAATTATTAGATGCAACAAAAAAAATAATTAAAAAAATTACTTATGGCGCACCGCTGGCTGATGCGCCATTGCTATCTAAAAAAAAAGATTACTTATGGCGCACCGTCCCGGTGGTGCGCCATTGCTATAAAAAAAACATTCTAATGGCGCACCGCCAGGCGGTGCGCCATTGCTATCTCCGCGGCCTACCTAACCCCACCACTGCACACACATCTCGCTCCTCTCGCGCAAAACCACCGCCGCCGCCGCCGCACTCCCATCCCCACCTCTCCCGC
This sequence comes from Thinopyrum elongatum, assembly GCA_011799875.1. Classification (NCBI taxonomy): domain Eukaryota; kingdom Viridiplantae; phylum Streptophyta; class Magnoliopsida; order Poales; family Poaceae; genus Thinopyrum; species Thinopyrum elongatum. The sequence goes on from CM022303.1 coordinate 75,208,860, forward strand.
GACCGCCCCGCCGCGCCGCCCTCCAGTGACCCCCTCCGCTCCGGTGGCCTCCCTCTCCCTCCCTCCCTCCCTCTCTCCCTCCCTCCCTCTCTCTCTCTCTCTCTCATCGTGCGCGCCCGTCCTCTGCAGCAGATCGAGCGCCTCTCCCGCGACCGCCCGCCGCGCCGCCCCCTACCTGCTCGTCTCCGGCGACCCCCTCCGCTCCGGTAAGCCTCCCGCTCCCTCCCTCCCTCTCTCTCTCCCTCCCTCTCTCTCTCTCACCGTGCGCCCCCTCCTCTGCAGCAGAGCCCGTCTCCACCGCCGGTCCAGGACCCCCATCCCAGGAGCAACGCCGGCGACCACTCCATAGGCAGGTAGCCACCACTCCTTGGAATGGACCAACTTAGTTCATTCCACAAACCAACTTAGATTTATTTGTAGTGTGGTGCTAATGAGGAACAAGGTGGCAATGGACCAACTTAGTTCATTCCACAAACCAAAAAAGAAGATGAGAAAACAACTTAGCTCAGAATGAGCCCATTTACATAAATATAGAATGAGTCAAAAGCAATTCAGCTTTAGAGAGTACTTTCAATAAAAAATCAAGTTTTCTGTTACTATAATGTATCAATAAGGTCAGTAGCAGTAGTGTACACACCTGTGAAATCACATGTTGCCCTTGGAAGGATAACTCCAATATTTGGTCGGACACAATATCTTTTAGGGAAAGTGGTCTTAACCTAGCAATTTCAAAATGGTGGTCAGATGCTGGAGTTCCTCTGATGCTCAAACCGTGATCAACCAATTGCAAATAAAAAAGCAACAGAACTGACAGTGTTTAGAAACCAATCTGAAATGGTTCCTCTGTTACTATAAATAAATATTACTATAATAATTTTAGATAAATGTATCAGTCTTCCCTACATTGTACATAACATACCCATACCTAGAAATCTGAAATGTACCTTTGCACAAGATGCGGGATATTAAATAAAACTATCAAAATCGTCATCAGAAAAAAGAAGGGACAAACCTTGAAAGCGACATATTCATCAGATTTGTTGACAAGATGGACAGAACATGAACTCTGCTTCTTCAGCTCAACTGACAATAACAAAAGAGGGAAAACTAAGTCAGATTTTTATCTTGATAAATGGCGACTTGATATATTATACTGAAAATAAATTCACTCATATTTTTTTGGCATTTAGCAATTTATACATAATTATCAAGGATAGGCATACAAATTCAGTACTGTATGAAACAAAAAAAGTACAACAAGTAGCTGCTAGAATCATATGCTGAGAGCAGGTGTCAGCTTAAGACATTCTGAAATAGTAAAGAACTAAAGGCCACTTGATTATGCACTTAGTAACAAGGTATATTGCATGATTCATAATTTTACAGGAGATCAATAGTGGAAATTTGATTCGGAGTTCTCCATTTCACTAGCGGCCCACTTCCTTTTATCAGTAGCATGTGCATCACTGCATCTGGACATTAACAGGACATGATTCATAATTTTACAGGAGACCAATAGTTGAATTTTTATTTGTTCACACTGTCGCTGTATTGCTCAATTAGACAATTAGTGTTTATGAAGAAGAAGAATAAACCTGCTGCTGCTGCTGTTATGCCTGTATTCACTGCTGCTGCTGTACTTGTGATGATGTTGTACTTGTGATGATGCTACTTGTGATCTTCTGAAATGACCCATTGGCGACTTCATTACGCGGGGATAATGATTTTGCAGGTACCCCGAGAGGCCCTTGAGTTTGCCGGAATGTCGATTAACTTCCGTTCTAGCAAATTCGCGTACTCCATATGTCCTATTTTCAGCAAAGGTCATGCTGAAATTTTCCGTGAATTTTAGCATGACTTTGCTAAAAATAGGACATATGGGGTGCTTGCGACTAATGCATGGGCCGGGGTATCTTAGTACTTAATTAAGTAGGATCAACTGCCCCTTTATTCTTGCTGCATTAAACCATAGGTGGCAATAGAGCCAAGTGATTAGGCCCAACTTAGAATTCTCCTTCCCTTTTCTTGATAGGGTATATTATTAGAAGATACCCATTTATATCAGTCAACCTAGGGTGCCTCGGCATCGATAAACCCTAAATGATGAAAACTTAACTTAGCATTTAGGTGCCTCAGCGTCGACAAACCCTAAATGATAAAACCTTGGCTTTTAGGGTGCCTCGGTGTCGATAAAAACCTAAATGATGAAAGCTTAGGCTTTTAGGGTGCCTCGGCGTCGACAAACCCTAAATGATAAAAGCTTAGCTTTTAGGATGCCTCGGTGTCGACAAACCCTAAATGATGAGACCATGATATTGTTCCTTGACAATAACCAACTTTTTGACCAAACTTTTTTCCTATTTAGAGCGAACATGGCCCACAACGATGAGGCCGGCGGTTCGGGCGGCAAGGCATTCTGGGAGCTGTCCCAGGAGATGGAGGAAGAACCTCACCGCTGTGAGGACGCCGCGGAAGACACCGATCCTGACTACACAACCCCTAGTGGCGTTGGGGATGACACCACTGATGGTGCCGCCGAGGATGCCACCACTGATGATGGCAGCGCACGCACAGATGGCAGCCAACCGAAGAGGCAACGGAAGGACCGGCGCCCGAACGTGCTCGGCACCGTCAAGGAGGAATTTACTGAAGTGTCCTCCGAGGGGCATCCAACGGCGCCCAAAGAATTAGTCAAGGGGTACTCGGTTCAGCTCGGGTGTATTCTCCGGAGCACCGTCTCGATCAACACCGAGAACCTAAGGCATAAGGACCGAGGGAATTTGCGCAACCTCCTCTTCACGAAGCTACACGAACGATACAAGTTACCCGCTGACTTTGCAAACACACGCTTCTCAGGGAATAAAGTGAACAGTGCCGCCCTCACGAAGATGAGCACGGCCCTGTCTACTTGGAGAAGCGCGGTGAAGAGAATGATTGACAAAGGTGATAGTTATGAGAAGATCAAGGAGAAAAATCCTTTGATCAGCGAAGATGACTACAAGGAGTTCAAGATCAAGTGCGAGAGCAACGCAACCGTGGAATCAAGTCAGTGGGGGAAAGATATGCCGGACTTGAACTTAGGGGTCCACCAACTCGGTCCCGGCGGTTACAGAGTGGCGGAACCTATATGGGACAAGGAGGACGTGGAGCGTGCCGAGCAAGGCCTACCGCCCCGCTTCGAGAAATACCGTGACAAGCAGACCAGGAACTATGTCAGGGCCCGGTACAAGGTGGAACCGGTAACAAAGGAGCTTACCACGGATGCGAAGACCAAGGCGCTTGAGCGTGCTCTGGTAAGGAATACACCCCCGCGTAATTAGCTCCATATGGTTGCATTCTAATTAATGAAGCCAAATTTCTAAATGGTTCACGTTCCTTCCGTAGGACACTGAAAGTAGTAGCGCGGGGTCGTCTCAGAGCTCCCCTTTCGACACCCCTTTAAATAGGGCGTTGAACATAATGAAAAACAAGGATAAGCTCAGTAAGCCGTCGTCAGCTGGTCGTGTGGCCGGCAAAGGCTTGTCCACGAAATGGTCGGAATACTATACCGCTGGGCGAAAGGAGAGAAAGACCAGCTCGGAAAGCCAGCAGCGCGAGGTTCAACAACTCAAGGCACAAGTGGCGCGGATTCCGGAGATGGTCGAAGAGCAAGTGCGAGACCAACTGGGAGCGACGATCACCGCCATTATACCTACCTTGGTTTCTGGGCTGCAGGCGTGGGTGGTGGGCGGCCAACAGGGGCCGGCCCCGATTCCCAGCTTCACGGGCAGCAACTCGGGCAACTCGCCGGCGGCGCCATTGGTGTCTCCGGCGGAGGTGGCATTGGTGTCTCCCGCGGCGGCGCCGGCATTGCAGCTTAATGTACCCGGGTGTGGGAAGAATACGCCGGCCGGCACCTCGGCAGCAAGCGGCCCCTTCGTCAATTGCACGCCCGCCGTTGGCGGTGCCTCGACATTAGCCAAGCTCGACGCCATTACGGTAACTAATTAAGCCTCTCGGCCGATGACTTCATCTCCTTGCCTTTGACTGGGCATCCCCGATGCCCTACATGTTTTCGCAGGGTGCCGCCGACGTTCCGTGCACTCTCCTGCACTTCGTGAACGACGAGTTGGTCGATGTCGCCAAGGGCAGAATCGTTCAACCGGGCAGCCGTGTGTTCCACGGTAATCAGATGCCACCCACCGTTTATAGGGTTCAACTGGTTCGGGTGCTGCCGGGCTTCGACGACATATTACCTCCGTATCAACCCCATGGGGCCGATGAAGATGATGTGATGACCCTTAGCGCCTGCATAAGCTGGCCCATGCTTTGGCCGAAGAGCCAGATTCGTTTGGGGGCGGGGGACACCACCCCACAGACAACACCGCTAGTCGTGCCGGCGCCAAGCCATGGCAAGACCCCCGCAACGCTACCGGACATACCGGACATGCATATGGCACAGGATCCGGGCATGCATATGGCACAGGATCCGGACAACGACGACGACGGTACATTTACCAACGTCGATAAGTACTTCAACGAACATGGGTGCGATGACGAATTATTGGGGCCTCCTTCTCAAGAACCCAACCCTGCAAAAGACGATCGCGATCTAGCTGGTACCGCGGAGAAACCCAATTGCAACAGGCGTCGTCTGGCGTTCAGTTCTCAGGAGACGCCTCCAGCTGCCGCCTACACCGAGCCTCAGATAGCCGAGGTGCGAAATATTATCAGCCCCAACACACTCAAGAAGGCGGTCTCTGAGCAGAACTCGATCCCATTACAGCAGAAGAAGGGACGGAAAAGAAAAACCAACAAGGGTGCGAGCCAGCCGGCACCGAGTACGATCCGTGCTCAGGACGGGCCACCTTCACCTAAGGATATCTCGAGGAGGGTGCATGTGGCGGGAAGGCCGATGCTACCGACTAATCTGCTCAATGCTGCAACCGGTGCTATGCGGAGTCTGCATGACAGTGTTCTTTCTTTGGAGAAGCGGCGTCTCCGAGAGAATGATGTGGCATACCCGGTTTTCGTGGCCAAGGTGCCAGAGGGCAAGGGCTTTGTGGATAGCACCATCGGGGGTATGATCGTCCTGCGGTTTGATGACATCTTCGCTATGTTTAACCTTCATCCGCTGCACTACACCTTCGTTCGGCTATTTTCGCTGAGTATGGAGATGCGGATCATTAGAGACAAGACCTCGGACATCGTGATAGTCGACCCCTTCTACATGCGTGCCAAGATCTTGAGCAGCGCTGGGGACTGGCAAGTCGCGAGTTCATACCTCGAAGGCGTCATTCTGGCAAACCCAGATAAGGATAACTTCCTCGTGCCTTACTTTCCCGAGTAAGTCATCCCCTCACCGCCCCGTAACATATGATTTCTTAGATTTCGATCGTTCTTTTTTTTCTAACATTCCGTGTTTTGTGCAGTGACACACATTGCACACTCATCCTCTTAAGCCCGAAATATTCCATGGCCACGTATTTCGACTCGGACCGTCAGTCGAAGAAAGACTACACAAATATCAAGAAAGTTCTTGATGATGTTCTCCCCGACTACGCCAGATCTGGAGGCACCTTCAGCAGGCCAATTCGTAGGTACGGCAAGCACGTGTTCACCCGCAATACGACGTTCCCCTGCGTCAAGCAGCCGCCTGGCGGTCAGAAGGATGCCTACTACGCCATCCATCACATGCGGGCGATCGTACGGGACGATAATCACCTTCTGCTACCAAATAATCTCAAAGATTGGGCCGCACGCTTGTCGGCAATCCAGGACGCGGACATCAGACAAGAATTCTTTCGCATCCGGTCGGAGTTTGCGGAAATCATCCATCAAGATGTCCTTCGTACCTCGGGCAGTTCTACCTCAGATATCACCCGTCCAACAGTGAGATAGAAACAACGCTACAAATGCAGGCTGACGACGCCCGCGATTTCATAACCATCACGACAGACGGCGGCTTCATCCACGCTCCGGTCCCTGAGTCGAGTCGAAAGTAGTGATGCTATGTAGTTCTAAAATATCGATTAGCTCATGTTGTAATTAAACTTTAATGAACTTGTATGTCTCTTTGGTTTGGACAGTCGTTCAACTTATATGTAATCGATGCTATTTATTAGTAGGGCCATGAATCGTGCTATTAATGTCTTGCTTTTCTCTTCCGATCCTTTTGTTGCATACTTATATATTGCTTATGTATTGTCTGTGAATTGCTACTAACGTTTTGTTTGGCTAGTGCATAGAGATGCCGTCGTATGTCGTGTACAAGGGTAAGGTTCCCGGAGTCTACGCCGACTGGGAAGAGTGTCTGAGACAGGTTCACCGTTTCAGCGGTAACAGTTACAAAGGGTACACCACTAGGGCGGAGGCGAAAGCTAGATACGCGCGCTATCTAGCGGGAGAGAGGAGGGAGCGGAGGAGGAACCGGATGAAGACCAGTTTCATCGCGATGATGCTCATCGTGATGACCGCATCTCTCTTCTATGTGATGATAGTTTAGATGATCGATATCGACTTGTAATGTGAAGACAAACTCGCTACTCGCGGTCTCGAGACTTGTAATGTTCTATCTTTGTTCGGTCTTTTGAATTCGGAGACTAATATGATGAATTGTATTCGGAGACTAATCTTCTATTGTATTCGATGAATCTGCTGTTGCTGTGTGGTGCTGTCTATATTCTGTCAAATAATATATTTTATAACATGTGAAAATATCAGAAAAGAAAAAAAAAATCCCTAATATTCATACTAGTGGCGCACCACTCAGCACACTAATGGCGCACTGCAAAAATGACACTAATGGCGCATCAACCACTAGTGCGCCATTAGTATGCCAAAGCACATGGGTACATATGGCCCCCTGGGAGGCATACTAATGGCGCACGGTGGGCTATACTACTGGCGCACTGCGTGGTGCGCCATTAGTATACCAGATACTAATGGCGCACCCCTGGTGCGCCATTAGTATTTAATTCTAATGGCGTGGTGCTAGTGGCGCACCAGTAGTGCGCCATTAGTAGGCAAAACTGGTGCGCCACTAGCGGGCCTTTTTCCTAGTAGTGACCAATCGATGCTGCTCGCTCGACTCGTTCGAACGCGCCCTCGCGCGCGCAAAATGGTCGCCCCTAGGCGAAATCCGACGAGGTCCGAGGCCCTCCGCCGCGTTTTGGCGTCGCCGCCGGTCACCGCCGACGTGGCACACCTGGGGCCACCCCTGGGTCACTGCCAGTGGGCCCCCTGGCCCCAGTTGACCACGTTGACCGTGGTCAATTGTGCTGACTGGGCGCCCTGTGTCACTGACACGCGGGCCCCACCACCCGGTTATTTAACTAAAACACTTTTATAAATAAAAATAAACTAAAAATGCTAATTAGTCTATGACATGTGGGTCCAGTTGCTAAATAACTATCTAGATTAGTTTAAATCAATCCTATTAAGCCTCAGTCACTGACATGTGGACCCCACATGTCAGGTTTGACTCTGGTCAGCCGCTGTTGACTGCTGACGTCACAGTGACATCATGCTGACGTCATATATCATTTTCTGTAAATAAAAATAAATCCAAAAAATCATTTTGTCTTTGAAAATTAATAACTTTTAAACCGTAGTTCGGATCGAAAAAGTTAAAATATGAAAGTTGCTCAGAACGATGAGATGAGTCTAATCGTGCCATCTGTTTTCATGTCGGAACCTCCTACGTAGGAGAACTCGTAACTCCGAGCCCGATTCCGGTAGATGAATAGTGCACACACACCGGTTAATAAACCCTAAGTTAATTCTAAAATAACTAAAATGACTTAGATGCATCTTTGGGCAACCCTGCACTGCATCATAGCATAGCACGCACTGTGTTGCACCTGTTTGCATTATATTTACCTGTTTCTTCCCCCTCTTCTCTCTCGGTAGACCCCGACGCTGACGTAGCTTCCGAGACAGACGCACCTCCGGAGTACGACTACGTCCCCGACGACACCACTGAAGACCTTGCCCTTGCCGCAGAGCAAACAGGCAAGCACCCCCATTTTGAACATGCCTATATCGCCTATTCGCTTCTCTCTTATGCTTGCATTAGAACTGCTGCTGCTACTGATATCCTATATCTGCTGCATAGCCTATTTATTGTAACCTGCTTTGTTACCTTCCTGCTTATCCTAAACTGCTTAGTAAAGGCTGGGTAGAGACCCGACAGAGACCCCCACTTATCCCGATTGCCCCGCTGGATTATCAGAAGACCCGATCAACGGGATTGAAGACCAGGCCCCGGCACCGCACATCACTTCCCCCTTAGTTGCCGACACTACTGGGTTACTGTCGAGTGCCGAGGGTGATACCTCGTCAGCACTTCTGATGATAACCTTGTAGGTTAGTTAATCGGTCGTGGTAAGCGAGGGTGATTCCTCCTACACCACCCCCGATAACAGCGTCGTCGTGCAACTCTTCAAGAGTGGACCTCGAGGGTGATTCCTCCTTCGTTCACCTTGACGAAAACATCAGTGGGAATTCCATCGAGGGTGATTCCTCAGAGTTCCCCTTGATGTTGGACACACGGTTACTATTGATACTGAGACTTACACTGTACCATGTTACTAAAGGCGGGTCGGCCCTGAGGGGTACCCGCTCGAGCTTAATTGCGAGTGATGTGGAATCGGGTGTACCTGGAGGGTACTCGAGAGTTGAACACGAGGCGTGGCCGGGCATTCCTAGCCCTTGCCGCAAGTCCTCGAGACGGGGCGACGGGGTCACATCGATCGTGTGTCTCTGCTCGTTTCCGCGCGCTCCTAAACCACTAAACGGTTTGGATATTTGATCTGAGGGGCCTCTGGCCTGATAACACTAACCATCACGTGGGCATAGTATGGGTGTTCTTCGTCGTATACTTCAGCCGGAGCTTAATAGACGTCAGCGACTGAGCGGCGCGCGCTGGATTGGACTGGTTACGCAACCGCGCTTGTATTAAGGGGTTGCTAGGTCTGCTTCCGGCCGCCTTCGCAACGTGCAGGAGTTCCCGGGGCGATGGCCCAAGACCCCTGGGGGCATAGGTTTAGTCCGGCGTGCTGACCTCTCTGTTAAGTATTCGGTCAGGTTCGGCGTATCGTTTGGCCGAGGCCGGGCATGACCCAGTAAAGTGTGTCCGGCCGGAGTTAAGCGAGCGTGGTGGGTAACTTGGTGCACCCCTGCAGGGAAGAACTAATCTATCGATAGCCTGTCCTACGGTAACGGACACTCGGAGTTGTATCTCGATCGGTACAACTAGAATTTGAGATGAGAACTGGATAGTACGGCTCTGGGATTGCTTTCTCGCAGGGAGTCGAGAAAGGATCTCAGGCTGAGGTTGATAACACTGCTACTACTTTACTTTATGCTAATCTGCACTCTTCTAATGCTGTAAGACTGCTGAAGATGCTAGTCTTCGATAGGACTAGGCTTTCCCCTCTATTCTGGCATTTCTGCAGCCCAGTCCACATATACAGCCTCCTTTTGACAATGTTACATATGTAGTGTAGATCCTTGCTTGCTGAGTACTTCGGATGAGTACTCACGTTTGCTTTGCTTTCTCTTTCCCCCATATCCTTTTTATGCCACCAGACGACGGAGCCCCTGAGCCAGATGCCCCCATCGACAACCACTACTACTACCCGTCCGGCGAGTACTACTACTACGAGGAGCCGACTGACGACCAGGAGTAGGATCGGAGGGTCCAGGGCAGGAGGCCTACGCCTTTCGATCGTAGTATTTTATTTTACCCCGCCTCTGTGAAGGCTTATCTCTCTGTGCTGTAATATATCTGTATCCAGATATCTGATGCTTCCGCTGACACTTGTATGCCATCGAGCTATGTATTCGAGTCCTCGATGCCCTGGCTTGTAATATAAAGCTTGTATGACTTTATTTATATTTTAGAGTTGTGTTGTGATATCTTCAAGTGAGTCCTTAGGCTTGATCGTGTGCATTTGCGTGTATGATTAGTGCATGATTAACCCGGGGTCGTCACAGACACGACCTACAAAAGCACGTTTACTAAACGGGTGGTGCCGTGCCGCTCCGAGAGTCTCGCTCCCCGACCCAGGCATGACACATTTAGTAAACAGGACAGCCAGTAGCACGATTTAGCACGTTTGAGCCGCGTGTTTTTTGGCCTGCTTGGCTGTTTTTGTGCCATTTTGGTCCTACTGGGCTGTTTTTAGGCCATATATATAATATAAAAATAATTAAAAAAGACGTGTCATGTCAGCCCACGTGCCCAGCCTCACGGCCCAGGCACAAGCCCTGGCGTGCCGTGTGAAGAGCACAATTTGTTTAGCCCGTGTCGCGCCAGTTCCACTCCGTGCCATGCTGGCATGCTAACGGGCCGGCCTGGCTTGCAGAGTTGGAGTAATTCAAACATGCCTAAGTGTTAAATCTGTACTTCTATATCTATACGTAAACATAATAATAAAGGGAGGAATTTTCCGTAATTCTCTTTCTGTCACCCCTTTACTCTTAGTTCTTCTTCCGTCATCCCTTTATATCCCTTAATTTTTTGTTAACCACAAAGATTGACGACTAAGATTTATAAGAATAATCGTTAAAGGCAGGATCCTTTCTTGGTTCTCCTTCCGTCTAAAATTTCCGAGCGTCCTAGCATCCAAATATTTTCATTCCTCATACCCTCTCCACGCCATGCACATTTCTCGTCAAGCGAGTCGCTCGATATCTTTGTACCCCCGACTGGTTGGCCTTCTATTCTTTCAAAACTTTCCTCCCTGATCCCCCGTCCATGCCGCGACATTACCGAAGATACCGAAAACAAAGCTAGTGTCGGGCTTGAGTGGCAACCGAGGTAGCCGCAAGCGCAGGTTGCCCAGCTGATGAATGCCATTCATACACCCTTGATGACCTTCAATTGGGACTGCATGCACGGCTGCATGTCTCCTTTCCAACATTCTCACCAGCACGCTCCATATCTCCCCATCGACCCTCCATTGGTGAAATCTTAAATGCACACTGGTATTGCCAGGTAGAAGTGGCCCGCCCAGATGCGTGCTCACCGGTCCTAACACTGCCCTCGAACGCCGGCGCATATGAGGGTGAGATGAAGAACTGCATGCCAGTGTCAGCCAGGGGCAAGGTGGAGAACGATATGTCAGCGTCTGCCAGGGGCGCCCGGAATGAGACGCCATGCTGCACGCCTGCTTCCTCCATGGCCTTGGACATACTTGCTTAAACCGTCTCAGTATGTCCCCTAGAGTAGGGCCATGGCAGGATGGGTTGCAGTGATAGTGCTCAGCGTGGGCGTTGCCATCCACCGAAGCATCCCATCTACTACCTCTGTCCCATAATATAAGAACGTTTTTGACACTAGTGTAGTGCCAAAAACGTTCTTATATTATGGGACGGAGGGAGTACATCATTAAGCGCATGCAAGCTCTCCACATCCTCAAGTTTCTTAGCAACAACTAATTTAACCAGAATGCCACAAGCCAATATAACATGCGTCTGCCCTCCAATTACCTCTAGGTTCGCTACCATTCATACGACGTGAATGTGGCGTTCCATTATTATCCTATATCCTAATTATATTTCTTTTCAATTCATTGCTCTAAGTTTCCGCAACAACCAGAGGGTGTTATATAGTTCTATAAACACACAACAACATTGCTGCAGTGGCGTCCACAATAGTGTTCAGAAGCAGTAGCGGTGAGGATAGCTCGGTTGAGGAATAATAGCCAACATGTTATATTTTTATGTTAATTTATTTCTCATCTGAGACAAGCCTTATATTACGTGCACACTATAATGTAAAAAAACATCACCCACCTCTGATTCTAGATGGCACAGATACCTACCTAACTTGAGGATTTGCAACATCACCTGCAAATTAATTACCAATTTTGGGTGCTTGATTTTTCAAAATTAGAAGGCACCGAAGACTAAGCGAAAACATATTATTATGAGAAGATACTTAACATATCAGCTAAGTGCTGCTTCTCCTTCTATTCTTCTACACCAAACTTAGTTATGTATTTGTCCGATTTATATTGTGATATGCATATATCTACCCAATTTGGTGATGGGTACAAAGATCATCCGGTTTCTCATTGTCATGACAGGGCAGACTCATAAACTGTACTAATTTATTGTAAATTCACTTCTAACTTGTACAGTACTAGGCAGCATTCGTACGATGAGGCTCTCTTGGCACTGCCCCTTGGAGATCGCTCGACTCGTCATGTGGACTGCTGCATCATCCCTCACGCTCCTGTAGAGCAGGATATCCTTGCTGCTATGCTCTCGGCTAGGCCGATGGGCATCGATCCGCGGCATAATGATCCTATGCTTGATGATACAATGGCGCCTTCTCCTCAGGTTTTGCCTGCCATCATCTGTCCTATGGACTGCTCTGATTGGGGCGATGATATGTGGTTGACCCATGGTGCCTCATCAGTAGGGAGTGAGGAATCTTTTGATCCTATGTGCTCAGAGGCTACGCTCTAGTCGCCACGCCCTGGAGGCTCCTCCTCGTCTTCCGTGGTGCACTCCCTTGTATGTCTGATGTCGAGTTGAGTGGAGCCACTTCGTTTCAACGCACCCAACATTCTGGTTGAGCATGTGGTTGAGGTGTGCAATGTTGTTGCGAAGGCGGCGCAAAATAAAGCAACACCATTATCTCTGAAGGATTTTCTCAGCAAGGTTAATTGTCCACTCCTACAAACTCTGCTTGGGACCCCGGTGCCTTCGCATGCGGAGAAGAATGACAGGAGGCGGAGCGGGTGTCTAGATAAGAAGAACAAGGCATGCAACATCCCCACATCCAAGCGCGCAGAGTATAGGATGTTAGAGGATTTTGGTGAGCTGCCGGAGGTCAGTAAAGCAGAGGGTTGAGAGCAAAAGATGCAAGCATACCTGATGTACAAAAAATATCTCTCACCACAAGTGATTGAGGCGTTGAGCTCTTTGGCGAGGATCGCAGGGAAGTCAAAGTTGGACCTCTCAGGATGTGTCCCACAAGATAATGTTAGCACATGATTCTTTGAGGCTGAGACAAAAGAGTCATGTGATATGAACGGTTTCCCTTTGGCGAGTGGCGGTCAGTTTGGTTGCACTTGAGCCTCGCCTAAGTGCTGTGGGCCTAGGCGCTCTGGTGTCTTCCTTCGACGATATCCCTTGATGCTGCATTGGTCTTGTCCCTATCCCCAAGTTCTAGTGCCTCTTTTTTCTCGTTACCTTTTTTCTTTCTTTTTTGGGTTTCATTCGGTTTTACCTGATTAGCCGAGAATGTTAGGTTTTTGTGTCCGGTTTTCCTTATAAATTGGACCAATTCTCTTCTTCTTAATGAAATGCAGGAACCCCCTGCTCCTCTTAGGGTGTTCTCAAAAAACTTATACATTACTTCAAGAAAGAGTGTTGGTGCTTCAAACACGTATATATTTTAACATATGAAACAGGCAATTTCATACATGAAACTCCAAAGGCAAGGCAATGAAGGAAAGCATTCAACTGAAGTTTACGTGTCCACCGTATAACTCTGCATGAATATTGATGCCTACCAACTATCTGCCAAATGCATGTGCAACTAAGAAGAAACGGGGAGAATATAAAGCATATGCATGTCCACATTGGGCAACCCGAGTTAATAAATTTCTTATCCCATCCTACTTGAGAGGCATTGGTGACCTTATGGTCACTAGGCTGCACCATCTTGATGCTGCTGTGAGAGAGCAATGAAGGCTTTTCCCCCTCATTATAGTTACTAGAGAGACCGATGAGTTCACTATCCCGAGGCAAGGAACCCATGACACAATTAGCCTGTTAGTGAGCCCATGGGATTAGGAAGGATCGTGAAATTAACTCACGTGGTCTGAATTCAAACATTCGCCGAGTGTCTTTTTCATAGATGAATTAAAGATGCTGGCACATAGGAAGATTTTGCACAATTGACTATGAGGAGGTCGAGAGTGACATGAATGTTTTCATCTTCTCTAAGAATGGTAGCATTCGGCTAGTGCTTCACGCGGGCTCATCCCATGACAAGAAGCACCCCAAGGCATATACAGTCACGCAGTGTCTCACAACCATTTTTAGATGAAACTGTGCATTTGTTTCTGTAGATCAAACATGCCTTTGACATGATCGGATCGCATGGGAACTCAAGATCATGTTAGTTCTGTACTGGTGGAAGCAACCTGGCGGCCACACGCTGGTGCTAGAGGCCGGCCAGGACCCTGCAATTTATCGCCTACAAGAAGGTACACGGATGACTATTCATTTCTATCATATGATCGGAGGAAAAGACCAGCCGGTCGTCTAAAACGATATCGCAATTGGTCCTTGCACCCCCTTCCGAAGACCTCCAGCAATGCTCCCTCGCACGGTCTCACAAATATTTTATTGACCCACTGCAAAAACACAGCCACATGCTGCAATGACTTGTGTCAATTTTTTTAACTCCTAGGCCTCTATTGCAAATGTTGTGTTGATGCTACAAATGTTTTCTTAGTGCTACAAGCATTGGTTTCATGCAACGATTGGACGTCTTGGGGCATCTTTAGCCGAATCCTCAAATTCCCTTAACTCCTCAAATTGTCATCTCTTTGAGGAGTTAAATTATGCCTAGCAGAACTCTCAAACCAATAAATTCTCTAGGATTGAAGGGTTAAATCGAAGATATTTCTTTTTGGCTTAAAAATGAGAGAGCCCCACCACTTCTCCCCAAACCCATGGTAGAAAAACAGCAGAACCGTCGGCGCAGTGACCGATTGATCTTCCTCCGCTATAAAATCATATCAGCACCTCACCCAATCCCTATCTCTTGGCCCCCGCTGTCCATTTTCCTGAAAAGTCACTAGATTCTGGCCTGAAGCCACCACCTCCGTCCAAAAGTGTTTTCCCCGCAAGCTTCACTACCTTCTTTGTCCGACTCACCTCCACCGTTTGATCCATCGCTGTCGTCGCCATGGTGAGGCTACTACGCACCCACCGCTACGCCTACTCATGCCAACACCTCCCTCTGGTCGTTGTGCAGGGAGTTGTCAACGAGATTAAGGAGGTGGAGGAGGAGCAACCGCACGCAGGCACTGAATAGTCGGAAGGCAGGGAGAGGAGCGATATGAGGTGGGAGAGGGCCGGGAGCAGTCCCACGCTGGCGCGACGGTGCACAATAGTGGTGCCTTCCAACCATGGGGGCAGGAGGAACACCAAGTTGTTGAGGCGCAACTCACTGCCGAGCATCGGGCATCACCGCCGCCGCCAGTAGTCGCGAACCTCAACATCGCCCCCGCCACCGCCATTGACGAGCGGCTGCCGAAGATACCTAATAGTGTTATGAACTACTATGTATAATTACGCAATATGTGGTTTTAATCTAGTTTTAAATTTGAGTTTCAAATGAGATGTTTATGTATAATTTGGACTTAAGAAGTTAAATCTGAGAGTTCAGAGTTCAGCTTAGCTTCTTCGTACATTTTTTAACTCCTCGGATTTGAGGAGTTAAGTTTTGATGAGCAGTTTGACAGAGTATTCTTCGAATGGGTTCCGTTAGAGATGGACTACGAGTTCTCGCAAAAAAAAAAGATGGCCTAGGAGTTAGAGCATATGACGGCCACGATCGTAACTCCCAAGCAGGGGCTGCGGGTGGTGGACTCGTTCGGCATTCCGCGGTTTCCAATGCGACCCCAATCAAGGGAAGTGTTCTACGAGCATGTATATGCTGCCACCTCCTTTTAGATCTGGGAAATTAGGAGTTGGGGCTTGAGAATTTCCTCTTCTTTGCGGCATTTAAATTGAGATAGTAACTTTTTAGGAGGTAATGGATCTTTATCAACTGCTTGATTCTCCTATGAGCTTTGACGAGAGATTTGTCATTGAACATATAAAGCCTCAAGAAGTGCTAGGCACAACCGATGGCTCGAGCGCACCGCACCACGCGAGGGGAAAAAACCACCGCAAACAGCGAGGGCGCAGCACACCACGCGAGGGAAAAGTGCGCCACAGCAAGCGAACCCCCTTTCTGGCAGCGAGAGCGGGCAGAGGCAGCGGCAGAAATATCTCCCTCGTCACCCCCTTTCTCTCCCTCGTCTCTTCCCATCCCGCTCCTCTCCTCCATGCCGCCGCCGCCGCCACTGCTTCCCCCCTCCCTCTCGGCCGCCTGTCTCCCCCGCCTCCACCACCTCCTCCTCTCCTGTAGGAGATATGCCCTAGAGGCAATAATAAATGTTATTGATTATCTCCCTGTTCATAATTAGGTTTATGTTCCATGCTATAACTGCTATGGTTCTCGAGTCTGCAAATAAAACGAGGCTCGGAGGAAGACTCATATGCACGTGTGGAATAATAAACGATAAAATGTATTCCTAGTCAAGCCTCTATGACTGGCTCAAGTATTGCATGATGATCCTGTTTTCCTGATCATGGGCATGACTATGCCAGCAATTTTGAGGGCACAATGTTAGCAGAACATTTGTG
The DNA here is from genome assembly GCA_011799875.1 of Thinopyrum elongatum. NCBI lineage: Eukaryota > Viridiplantae > Streptophyta > Magnoliopsida > Poales > Poaceae > Thinopyrum > Thinopyrum elongatum. The sequence continues at coordinate 75,225,285 of CM022303.1, forward strand.
TTGAATCGACCCGATTGATGTTATGCTATGAGGTTCTTTCGTCACAAGTTAATGGTTAATAACACAGAGAAGGTTAATGTTTGCATGATTCCTTAGACCATGAGAGTATCGAGTTTCTTCATGCTTGCTTCATGAACTTTGGGGTTTGTTAAACGTCATCCGTAAATGGGTGGCTATTCCGGCGGCTTATGGGTTCATGGAAAAGTGTGTCAAGTAACTTGATAGCTCAAGATTGGGATTTGCTCCTCCGGCGATGGAGAGATATCTCTGGGCCCTCTCGGTGTTACGGTATCCATCATCGTCTGGCCAGACACTTTGTGATTTGATCACGGGGATGCCGGAACATGGTAACGAGAAAAGAGAACAATACCGGTAACGAGGTAACTAGCATAGTGGACAAGTGTTGATCCACGGGAATGCCAACATGTCTCACCTCGGGTATTTGTAACATATCACGAAGCAACAGGAATAGCACACGGCAACTGGAGGTTCACTCGAATATTCATTCGTGTGGGTATAGGGGTCAATATGGGTGTCCACGGCTCCGATGTTGATCATTGATCGGAAGGGGTTCCGTGTCATGTCTATACTTCACCGAACCTATAGGGTCACACGCTTAAGGGTCATCTATCTGTTGAATACTAGACAGGGAGTCTGAGAGAAAATCACCGGAAAAGTTTCGGACACCGAAAAGTTTCGGACAGCGGAAAAGTTCCGCAGAGAGAGGTCACCGGATGAGTTCCGGTGAAACTGAAAAGTTGTTTCAGGGGATACCATTAAGTCAAAATGGTTTCGGCACATGCCTGATAATTCTTGGAGGATACCAGAATCATTCTGGAAATTTCTGGGAATTTTCTGGAAGAAAAACCGGAAATGTTCCGGGGCTGCCGGAACCGCTTCAGATGCTTTTCGCAGATGAAATCACTAAACTGGAATTGTTCCAGAACGCATTGAAAATTATTTTAGTGGGTACTGGAAATGTTCTAAGCCCACATAAATATTTTCAGTTCGAACGGACGCTGAAAAATGTCGTCGTGAATAGTGAAAGTGCTTTTTGGGAATTTTATGGAAAGCACCTTTTGGGAATTTCCCAAAAGGCTTCTAGAATGCCTTAGGCACTAAGGAAGCCCCCTTGGGGGGGGCCCCCAAGGGGTGGCCGGCCAAGCATGGTGGAGCTCCTTGGAGCTCCACATGGCACCCCTTTTATCTTTATTCTTTTATGAAAAGGCATAAAGTGGGGGTACTTTGGGGTTTTTTGTATGACATCTTTACCCCTTGGCTTTCCTATAAATAGAGGAGAGTGGGCTGCCCACAAACCTCATCCCTTGCTCTCATACACAAGCCATGCATGATCTGGCATTCTCTCTCCCTCCCAGCGAAATAGTTTCGTAGAGCCGAAAGGCTGTCTGGGTTCCGGTGGGAACTAGTTCTGGACGGCGAAGCCCTGCCGAATAGATGACACCGTATGTGTGCAACTCTGTAGAGAGGTCGTAGTTTCGATCTTAGTGCCCGAGGGGCTGTTCGAGAGTGCCTCCCGAAGGGCTGTCCAAGTGACGGTCCGAGTTCTGTGAGTCCTCCCGAAGGGCTGTCCAAGTGACCGTTCGAGTTTCGAAGGTCCTCCCGAAGGGCTGTCCGCGACATCGTCTGGGGGACTGTTCGACAGCCTCCCGGAGGGCTGTCCGAAGGGAAGACGAGGGTATACATCCTCGCGGTTGGGAGGTTGTAAATCCTAGCTGCGGGGATCTGCACCGCCGATCGTCATCGACTCTACTTCCGCTGCGCTTCGAGTCGGTAACGAAAATGATCAAACCTTGTATGCAGTCTCCATAGTGGTCCTGGGCTGGTGCGTAGGTCGGAAAATTTTTGTTTTCTGCTGCGTTACCCTACAGTGGCATCATGAGCCGTGCTATGCGTAGATGCAGGTTGCGATCTAGAATACATAGTGATGTATGGGTGTTGCACAATATAATTAGGTAGTAGATGAGTTCTATTACTGAAAATTATTTGTGCGGGTAGCAGATGAAATCTGTTACCCGATGTTCTTGTTGCTTCCCTCGAATTTGCGTAGTCCTGATCTTGACAGCATTGTGGAATCTCACAAAGTTCTGGCAATCCGCGATCCTTTCATGCTGCTCCTGAGTATGCTGATTGACAGATTAACGAAGTGCTAACAGTTCTTTGGGTTCCACTTTAGTCAAAGAAAGATGGATGTTTCGCAGACGAAAGGGCAATGCAGATATGATCTGCACGGGGGTCATGCGTATGACGAAGTTCAGTATGGGGCTCGAGATTTTATTATCTCGGTTTTCATACACCCCGCATTGTTAAACTAGCGCTTGAATTATCATACTTGATGATGGACGTTGGTAGCTTCGGTTTGTTTCGAAACCTTAGAAGCCACGTAAAACAAGTTTTTGCATGAACCGATTAGAGACGTCTAACTTGGTTTTGCAGGAGGGTTTGCATGTGCATGTGATGTGGTATAGCAGTGCTCATAATAATTTGATTATGTATGAGATGACTATATGATGTAAATTAATTAACATGACCTGCGTGTCATGATTTGGCATGATGGCTGGAGCCATATGATTGCACTTTAAATGACCTACGTGTCAACCTTGTGTAATGCATTATTTTATTAGCTATAGAGATAGCAATATTATCTGGTGCATCGACAAGGTGGTGGAAATCTTCGCGAAGGTGAACACCGACGCGAATGCCAAAGACGAAGAAATACAAGACTTCTCCGTCAGAAAGGGCTATACCATATCATGCTATTATGAATTGCCTGAGATGTTTATCCCTTATGATGCACCCTTCTTGATTGCGCGGTAGTCGCTTTTATTAGGGTGATCTCTCACAAAAATATCAAGTAGTTGGTGTTCTCCCAAGTGTAGCACCGTCACGGCACCTAACTTTTCGGGGTATCACATGCTACCATGGGTACGAACGATTAGGGATGTGTGAGGCGGGTGAGTTGAGACCTCGCAGCGAGATCACTTGGTTGTCTTGACGTTCAGGCATGAAAGTCATGAGCTCGGAACACACGCATCGAAATATGAACAAGAGTCACATAGAGATGTGATTGGCAAGTTTGCCTACCGATTGAGATTTTCGTCATCAGTGATGCTACCATCAATGGCGTTGAATTGAAATGCGGATCTTGAATCACTCACAATCAATTATGAGAGATATTGATTTGAGTGGGAGCGCACTGTAGAATTAATTCTTTTAATTCTCAGTGCAATTAATTTTGAACACTGTCTAAGTGTGATTTGCATAATAGTTGTAGAATAATGGCTCGCGTTTCCACCTTCCCTATTAAAATTGAATAGCTGTTAAATATCTGGTTAAAACTTTACGGTTGGTAACGTAATGTGAGGATTATCCTCAAGAGTGCCAAGAAGGATTTTGTCCTATCGCATACTTTGGTATTCTCTCGCTTATGCTATGGATCATGTGACTCTCGTCCTTCGATCCAAAAGCTAGAATTCTGTTTCAGTCAAGTGCAATATGTTTGTTTCCATGAGACCCGAACTTCGAAAGTTTGGATAGTTATGTGATATTCATGGAATCTGAAAATCATTTTCATAGACAGACATAGGCTAAAAGATATGAGATATCCAAAGCAATGTTTGTTTGCAAACTATTAGTAAAAGAAGTTTACTATACATTAGACTGATAAGAGAGGGATCCAGAAGAACGCCTGTCATATGATGAAAGGTGAATAAAACAACAACTTAAAGAGAAAGGAAGTGTCCGAAGGGTGTTAGTGAAACTTTCACGCCTAGGAAGTCCGGGGCTAACGCCACTCTTAAGTTGGGTGCTTCTTCTGAGAGTAGGAGAAATACTAAAAGTTAAACTGTTAGAAGTATAATGGCAGAAAGAAAGAAGACTGGAATATCCAGCTCATGTATGAATGTCATACAAGTTTTTGATGTATAGAAGGCTAGTCAAAGATATAGTTCTTGGGAATTATGATTAATTTGTTAATCACTGATTCTTGGGTATTGTGAGTTAATCATAGAGATATCCGCTCGATTGCATTCTGTTGCAACTCGATGTAAGAACTACTATGGCCTGAAAGACTAGCCAGGAATGAGGTTTAGGTATACACAGGGAACATAGTAAATGTTACTATACCTTCCATCGGTGTATTACCGTCTGTATTTATTTTCATAATTCATTTAGAGTTTTACAAACTCTAGCCTTTGCATAAAGTAATCTTGCAAGAAGGTTGTTCATAAGAGAACTTTTTATGTTCGATGTTATGAATAACATAAGGGCCATACTTTCATTGAGAATGAGATGCATGTTATGAATAATGATAATAATATATTACCTCTGGATTTATTTTCATAATTCATTTTAGAGTTTCATACACTCTAGGCCTTTGCACAATGTTTGTTGCAAAAGAATTGTTCATAGAAGAACAATTGTTGTTCAGTATTATGAATAACATGAGGGCCATACTTCCATCATCGATAGGACGTATGTTATGAATATTGATGTTAATATGATACATCCATAACACTGACGCTAAATGTCATAAGACTAAAAGAATACCACACAAGTGTGGCACTGCATTTGGTCACATTGGAGAAACCCGCATGGAAAATTCCATTATGATGGATTTTTGAAGTCGTTTGATTTTGAATCACCTGACACTTGCAACTTTCCTCCGAAAAGTGAAGTGACTGAAATACCGTTCACAGGCAATAAGGAACGAGCAAAGAACTTATTGGTGATCATACATTTTGATGTATGTAGTCCGATAAATGTTGTTGCAAGTAGTGGATTTATCTATCTTCAGAAATGACTCAAGTAGATATATGGATATTTACTTGATGAGACGTAAGTCTGGATCTTTTGAAATCATTTGAAAGGTTTTCGAAATAAAGTAGAAGTTATTGTAACAAGAAAATTATGTTTCTACAATTCGATTGCAGAAAGAAATATTTGAGTTACAAGTTTAGCGAATGTCTGATGAGTTGTGAAAAGAGTTTCATAACTTACACCACCCGGAACACCACTGTGAGTGGAAAGTCCGTGAAGATGTAATCGAACCATTTATGACATGGTAAGATCAAAGATGACATAAATAAATTTGCCATTATCCCTTTTAAAAGGTGATGCTTTAGAGACTACGGCTTTTACACTGAAAAGAGCTCCATCAGGTCTGTTGAAATGACACCATGGTATGGTACGCCCAACCATGTTATATCTTTTCTTAACATTTGGAATATGGGGCTTGTGTAAAAGGTTACAAACCTATTCCAAATCAGACAAGTGCTACTTTGTAGGTTATCCCAAGCAATTGGGTATTCCTCCCTCACTATACCGAGGCAAATAGGTTTGCCACAAAGAACGGTATGCTTTTTGAAAGAAAATGGTTCTTTCAAAAAGGTGAGTGGGAGGACAGTGCAACTCGACGAGATAACCAGTATCTTCGTCATCAGGTCAAAGGAAAGGAACCTTGGAAGTGATTCCGGAGTTTCCTACTGCGACTGATACGGAAGTCTCTACAATAAAATGTATGGACTTCGGTCGAACTTGCAACTGAACCACGTAGGCAAGGCTCGTGCAAACCTCTCAGGTGCGCAGACGAGATATTGTTGTTAGACAACAGTATACCTACGATACACAAGGAAGCGTTGATGGGCCCTGACTCCGGAATTGGCTAAATGCCAATACAATCCGAGTTAGTTTCC